>JAINUG010000314.1:0-5000 GCA_029706075.1 Aldrovandia affinis
GCTAATATCAGCAGCCAGGCCAGCCCAGAATTGAGTAAAGTTTTGACCCATATCTTGCTGGGTTGTTAATTGCTTAATTAACTCAGTAACAACACCTGTGTGGAAGTGCTATATGGTATGGCTGTGTCCCAACAGTCTCTCTGCGTCTCCTACCCTCCTCCTTGTCCACTGCAGAAGAAACGAGCAGCACACAGATGCACCCTACACCAGCGCTACTCAAATCACGGCACTTTTTTCCACACTCCCTTTACCTGGGAGTCAGGTGTGAAGACACTCTGGCCAATCAGTTAGGCACTAATTGTTCAATTAACTACCTGAGAGAAAGGAAAACCAGGACCAGATTTGGGCTTGTGGGCCAGATTTGAGTAAGCCTGCCCGACACACACCCGCATCACCTGATGTGACGTGGATAAGAGATTACAGCGCCGCTAAACTGTAGGGACAAATGTTGGATGAATTCCTCCTCATATTGATACTTCTCAGTACTTTCATATACATGCTTCAGTAATGACGATGAACAGCACATGATAAATTATGAATTTATGAAGTTATGAAGTCTATTTTGATGCATTTCAGGTTTTGCATAACAACAGCTCTGTTTTAAACACGGAATTCTTATACTTTCTGTATCCGCGTTATTAGGTTTGCAATGCAATGAAACAAAATGAATTAATAAATAAAATTGTATGTGTGTCATCCTTTTTGTGTTTGTTCCAAAATAAGTTTAGTCCAGGGGTGTCAAACTCATTCCATCGAGGGTCGAGTGTGTGCAGGTTTCTGTTGTAACCAATGCATTACACCAGGTGATTTCAATTAGGTTCCCTCCTTAGTTGAAGAAGTGAGCTAATTAGTGAAATCACCTGGTGTAGTGCATTGGTTGCAACAGAAACCTGCACACACTGGCCCTTGACGGAATGAGTTTGACACCTGTGGTTTAGTCCTTTCTTCTTTTCATGTGTTAATTACTTGGGAAGTAATAAGTATAATAACTATAATAAGTATAAACGTTTAATTATAATGCATCAAGTCCTTGATTTACCAATTGTCCCCGCTACAATGCTGATCAACACAACATTCACATGACATTCTGCTTTTGATTTTGATTCTGGTCCTACTCCTATTTCTGATCCTTCTAAGTTAAACAGATCTTGATACGGGTTCTGGACCTGATCCTGGCTTGGCTTTGTGTGGATTTATGACACTTTTTATAGATAGAGGGGGCGGTTCTAGATCTGGTTTCGTTTCTGGTGCTGGTGCTGGTCCCAGTCCTGTTCTGGCCTGGCCTGGCTTTGGCTGAAGTCTTGGTTTGGTTTGATGCCTGCGTTTCCACTGCCAGAGAGAAGACGTGGCTCATTCATCCAGTCCAGATAATTACAGTCGTGGTTCACATTGGAGTGTCAGAGTGATTGCTTATTGCTCACGGGCCTTTTCACTGTGAGCGTACACCTGAAGCACACCGCTGACCTTGGGCTGACCTTCAGACACGGCGCGCCTCCCCTTTGCCTTTCTCACATGAAAACGACCCCGTAGTCACAGCTGCTTTTGACCTCAGATTAACACAGTTAGCTCTAATTGTAGCCCTAATGCGTAACACATGTTAACACAGCCACTGACCTGTGGCAACACATCTCCATACCAAAATAAGCAATGGACTTCCCCCCTCTATCTTGAGCTGACAGTTGTCAAACAAAGAGCTATTTGTTGAAACTGTAAACATATATGCACTGTGTGTGTGTGTTTTTTTAATGCAATCCGCAACTTCACAAATCCCAGTCATATGGAAATGTCATGAATCCTCACCACGGTACTTGGAATTGATTGTCCCAATATTTGTTTGGATCAGCAGTTTCCACAGTACATTTTATCTAATGTCTCAGAACTGTGCAGAATCTCAAGTGCAGATTACATACCTCCATAGAAAGAACATTCTCCCGGCTGTACTAATACCCCGCATTGCATATGCTTCAGTTTGACTTCCCTCTTGGAGAGAAACAACAACAACCCTGTTCAAAGTGTTCTAATGCCCCCAGGCATCTGGTAGAAACTGTGATATCAGGTGTACAATGGCTTTATAGCACCGAGCGTTTTACACAGATTTTCTCATTGAAGTATAATGGAATACGTAGCTACATACTGGTGTTAGTAAAACCGAACAAAATCCAACATCTTAGCGTTCGGTTACTGGTGATTTAGAGAGAAGAAGGGTGTCACAGCTCCGAGCGATGCAGGTGTGGGAATGGGGGGGAAGGGGCGGGTGTGTTGATATTGGGGCAGAATCCAGATCTAACTGGCCGGACAGAATCCTGCTGAGTCAGCGGTCCTGGTAGCCACAACTCCCCCTCAGTCGTACCCCCTCCCGCCCTGCCACAGTCCAGCTGGTCACAGCTAAGGACCAGGCCCAGATCAGCAGGGTTCCCCCTCTGTGGCCCTGTGTTCCCTAAATAGCAGCAGCTCGGCGGGGAGAAGAGATACTTCCTGCGTAGGCCAGCCAAGAGGAAGTGGAGCGACCTTTGGGTAGCACTGATACTGACCCTAACCTCATCACTGATACCTGCCCCCCACCCCCCGACTCGTCACCACCCCCGTGGCACTGTAACATCATGTTCCAGAAACATTTCCATTAACGTACACAGCAGAATATTCCATCCTGTGTCTGTTCAAAACCCAGGAGATCCTCCTTAAAAAAAACTGAAACAGAATCAAATTGCATCATTTCTAAATCACCCCGTGTGCTTGTCATTTCAGTATTTCGGTTTTCACATTGCATTCCGTTTGGTCTTAATAAATCAAGATTTTAATTTAAATGAAAAAAAACTAAAAACATATGGAAAACAAAAAGTGAACACACATTTAATCAAAGTTATTCTGGATATCAGCCAACATTACCTCATTTTAAAAGAGTACAGCATTATTTGTTGTTTAGTAAAATATGAAATCCAAAATATTTGTGTTTTTTTATCTGTCAAAATAAATGGCATACTCTACAAAATATATATAATATAAATATATATATGCCATTTCCACTTTCAAATTTGCACTTTTACACTTATATTGTAGAATAAGGTTTTTAGAAAATGTTGTTTAATTCATTTTCTGCAGTATGTATCATTTTTTTATCAGGGTGGGTCACATACGGGTGCACACTCACAGACACACACACACACATGCACACACACACACACACACACACACACACACACACACACACACACACACACACAGACAGACAGACACACACAGAAAAACGGACACACACACACACACACACCCACAGAGACACACACACACACACACACCCACACATATACACACTCATATAAACACAGGCACACACACACACACACACACACACACGCACACGCACACGCACACGCACACACACAGCCTGTAAGACGCGTTAGGGGGCCTAGTTTGAAAATGACAGTGTGAAAACCACAGCAGGGAAACTGCACTCAAAGATAAAACTGCTTCACTTGTTTCTCCAGAGTAACGTCCAAACGTCTCAACACCACCATGTTCACTGTGCGTTTCCACAACGGTCTCTGCGTCTACTAAAAGTGATTTTGGGTTCCAAGCTCATATCAGCCAACAGGCAGGCCGTGAAGATGTCAATCACATTTCTCAATCAGGTCCTGATCGTGAGGTGACAAGATATACTGTGTGTGATTTACATTGAGCCATTCTACAGACAGAGCTACAAGACCTGGAGCTGGCTGAGAACGTGGCAACACTGAGAACAAACTGAGGACATGCAGTCTGGTCTACAGGAGACCAACATGCCTGACAGCACACATTGAATATGTGATGCTAGGGGTCATCTGCTGGACGTTTTGACTTCGGCACAGCTTTGTGGGGGGTACATCGGCACATCAACCTTTCTTCTAAGTTGGGGGTAGCTGCGTGGCTCTTTCCCCCCCAAGACCAGAGGAATGCAGAGAGCCACAAAATATCTTGTGTGCTTTTAAAAAAGGGTGAGATCGTTAAACAATAAACACTAATTTGCACTTTTGAGACAAAGCTCAGAGTTACAGAATGGCTGGTTAACTGAACAGGGGTGTGTGCCCGGAAGTATTATACAATAACGCCTGGCGCATGTCTTGGCACTATTGCTAAAGAATACAAATTTGGAAAATTTGTTTTGATATAAATAAGGGCCAGTACAAAATCTAAAAACTTTCAAAAGAAGTCAAAGATAGCGGGGTCACTGAAAAGGGGATGTAGAAAAACAATGATGAATGTTCTAATGAGATCCCGACTATCGTTGGTTTGATTACTGGCTAATTTAAACAAAGGTTCATTGCTACGAAACTAGCCTATTTAAACTCAAGAGTGCTAGTGATGTAAGTAATAACTCCAAAAAAAAAAGTTCAAATGAGTGTATTTTGACATCATTCTCAATCTGATAAACAGTTACAGAAGACATTAATTTCCAATGCGTTTGTATCTCAGTTTGTCTACGCTGTACTATATTGCTACAATTTCACATTTGAAAAACAAAGATTTTTTTTTTGGAAAAACTTGGAAAAACTCACTTGAAAAACTCATGACCAGACTTGTATAAATGACTTTACGTGACCTTGGCTTTTTCTGGGCTTTCCTTGGCTCTGCGTCAGGGGCTGCTGTCGGACGGCTGACCCCAACACCCCTTTGGTGTGGTTTTGATTAAAGATTTTCCCCTGGTTGACAATTGCTCACATTCAAGTGTGCAGTGACCTCACACTAAATTCAAAACGAAAAGTCTCCATTCCTGTGCCTTTCTCCTTCCCTTGCTCTTTTTGCTACATTTGGGAATTGGGTTTAAATCCCAACTTATGAGCTGCAGTGATTCATTTTGTTTCTTTTGCTGCTTCTGGGAATTGAGTTTAAATCCCAACTTATGAACTACAGCTATTAATTTGGGTTTCTGCCATTTTATTTCTGTCTTAGTCCCCCAGGGGTCCCTTCTTGGACCCATTTTATTTATCTTTGCTTTAATGAATTCCTCTGGGCAAAATCATTCT
>JAINUG010000314.1:10000-17500 GCA_029706075.1 Aldrovandia affinis
TGTACATGGCTCCATTCATTGTTCCTTCAATGATATGAAGTCTGCCAGTACCACGAGAGGAGAAACAGCCCCACATCATGATACTTCCACCTCCAAACTTCACTGTTGGTATAGTGTTATTCGGGTGATGTGCAGTGCCATTTCTCCTCCAAACATGGTGTGTTGTGTGACAGCCAAAAAGTTCAATTTTGGTCTCATCTGACCAGAGTACATGCTCCCAGTAGTTCACTGGCTTGTCCAAATGTTGTTTGGAAAACTTTAAACGAGCTTCAACATGTCTTTTTTCAGTAGTGGAGTCTTGCGGGCTGAGCGTGCACAGAGGCCATGGCGGTGGAGTGCATTGCCTACTGTCCTTTCTGTCACAGTTGTGCCTGCTGCCTCCAAGTCTTTCTGGAGCTCTTTCCTAGTGGCCCTTGGCTCTTTGGCTACTCTTCTAAGTATTCTTCTGACTCCCTGATCAGAAATCTTGCAAGGATCTTGCAATCTTCCTGTGCGTGGCCGGTTGATGGTGGAGTGATGTTGCTTCCACTTACGGATAATGCCCCCAATGGTGCTTACTGGAAGATTCAGAAGTTGTGAAATAAGTCTGTAGCCAATTCCATTTTCATGTTTTGCAATAATCTGGTTGCGAAGGTCTTGAGAGAGCTCTTTGCTTTTACCCATCATTAGATGTTTCTTGTGTGGCACCTTGGTAACAAAAAAAAACCTTTTATAGCCCATCAATATATTCTAACCCAGCTGACATTAATTAGATTGGAGGTAGAGTTGCCTCCTAATTAGTTATGGTTTTCAGCTGGTTCCTTGCCTTTCCTTGCTGTGGTGTACTGCTTTTTCTTAGTGTGTTCAATACTTTTTTCCTGTTTCATACCACTTTATTACACATAACTTTATTTACATATGGACTTTAATGTTTAGATTTTTTGTCTGGATTTAATACCAAAGTCTGGTGCAAATTTCAAATTTGAACATTTACTGGACAAAATGTTGATGTGTTCAATACTTATTTCCCCCATTGTATGTATGTATGTGAGTATCTGTGTGTTGTGTGTGGAGATGTGTGTATGTATGTGAGTATCTGTGTGTTGTGTGTGGAGATGTGTGTATACTGTATATGTGTGTATGTGTGTGTTGTGTGTGGAGATGTGTGTATGTATGTGTGTATATATGTATGTATGTATGTGAGTATCTGTGTGTTGTGTGTGGAGATGTGTGTATGTGTGTGAGTATCTGTGTGTTGTGTGTGGAGATGTGTGTATGTGTATGGAGATGTGTGTATGTGTGTGTTGTGTGTGGAGATGTGTGTATGTGTGTGGAGATGTGTGTATGTGTATGGAGATGTGTGTATGTGTGTGTGTATGTGTGTGGAGATGTGTGTATGTGTGTGTGAGATGTGTGTATGTGTGTGTTGTGTGTGGAGATGTGTGTATGTGTGTGTTGTGTGTGGAGATGTGTGTATGTGTGTGTTGTGTGTGGAGATGTGTGTATGTGTGTGGAGATGTGTGTGGAGATGTGTGGAGATGTGTGTGTGTGTGTTGTGTGTGGAGATGTGTGTATGTGTGTGTTGTGTGTGGAGATGTATGTATGTGTGTGTTGTGTGTGGAGATGTGTGTGGAGATGTGTATGTGTGTGTTGTGTGTGGAGATGTGTGTATGTGTGTGTGTGTGGAGATGTGTGTATGTGTGTGGAGATGTGTGTATGTGTGTGTTGTGTGTGGAGATGTGTGTATGTGTGTTGTGTGTATATGTGTGTTGTGTGTGGAGATGTGTGCATGTGTGTGTTGTGTGTATGTATGTGTGTGTTGTGTGTGGAGATGTGTGGTCCACTGGTCTGTACTGTAACTCCTAACTGGGCAGGCTGGGCTCACGCTGTCACAGGTCTGGAACTCATGCAAGCACACATGGACTTTATCACCTGACAAACATCCCCTGTGCTACCTGCCAGGCATTGTGGGAGTTTTCAGCCATTCCAGTTTATTTACACAGTTCTCTGTGAAACTGCGGCCCCTTGTGCAGGCGCAACAACGGGGCTATAATGCTGATTACGGTGGGCCTGCCTCACTCACTGGAAACGAGGAAAGAAAAATGTTGAAAAGCAAAGTAAACACGGACACGGTCCAAGCCATGCCATGGAATTATGACGGCAATAGGAAAAAAGCCAAAACGTTATTATTCTTTAGTTGTGGTCTCCTAAAGTAACATTCCATAGCTACGATACAAATCTAAACGTGACAAATTGATAGGAAATATGAATTTGATTTGATTAGATTTTCATCAGCCTGTGTGACAGTGCGCGTGTATGCGTGTGTGTGTGTGTGTGTGTGTGTCTGAGTCATCTTCAGGATCTGTAAAAGCAGCTGATGCACCAGTATTGCCACATATGGATACAGTGGCTTCTTCTCGTTTCTGGGAAAGAGATTGAGTGGCAGGACCACAGAGTGACACCAAACCGCACAAGCCCAAGGCCTCATCTCTGGGCTCATGGCACTGGATTGGGCAATCTGAGTAGTCGGGCTCCCCGTTATTAGGAAACACAGACCTATGAGTGATTTGAACACACGCCAACGCGGTCCCCCTGACACCCCCGCAGCAGCAGCGTCGCAACAGGAGAAAGTCTGGCATGAAAACATCAGCTTGATGATGAACGGAAAACTCTCTGCTGCTTTCCACGAGTGGGGGAGGTGTGGGGGGGGGTTTACTCGAGGGCGATACGCAGCCAAGACACGCTGCGCTCCCTGCCAGTGTATGGGTTTGGGTGGGGGTAGTAGGGGGGTAATGGAAGAATTCCCCAGGTGGTCGGTTTGCACCCCCTCACCCTCTCACTCTGTGTGGGCCAGGCAGAGAAGGCAGGCCTATTGTTTGCCCTCTTCCAGGGTAAAGACAAACAAAGGGGTGATTGTGTTCTTGCACCAGCGTTCCGTTTTATTCATTTATATCCCTTGTTTATCCCCCCTCCCGCCTTCCCCTCCCCAGTGAAAGCTGGTGTGATTGGTCAGTCTCAAAATGACATGTGCTGTAATGCGTTCAAGATGATACCCCCCTTCCCCCCCGTGAGACACCCAGTAACTTGTGCTTTTACGAGCCTTTTTTGGTTTGTACAATAAAGCACCGTATGTATTCTTAGACCTGTTGGGAAACCTGCGCAGACCACAAGTATTTTACATTTGGCTGGAAATGATTGTGTCCACGCTCACCGGGGGACAAAGGGGGGCGGCCAAAAGCCTTTTTTCTTTTTCACTTTTAATATTTTTAAGTACTGGGCTAATTGCAGTTACATAGAACACTGCACTGAAGCCATGGCCTGGTTTTAGTGCCCCTCTCAATACGAATCCTCCAATACAATCTGTCGCTGGCCAGCGCTCTGCATCACCATCCTGCCTGCCCCAATCAGGCCCTGCCTCCACTTCCCATGATCCCTCAGTCCTGTCCAAGAGCTTTTGAAGCCCACAGGATTGCCAGAGGACAGAAGATGCTCTCTTCCTCCTTGGGGTTGGACTACGACTCTGGCCTATGGCTTATAGGATATTGGGTCGATTTCTATATGTTACCATCCCTGAACCCAATGACCCCCCCTTCCAACACACACACTCACACACACACACACACACAGACACACTCACACTCACACACACACACACACACACACACACACACACACACACTCACACACACACACTCACTCACACACACTCACACACACACACACACACACACACACACACACACACACACACCCCCTCAAAGTGTTCTCTCCTCATTAAAAAGGTGGTGCCACTTTTGATTGTTGAGGAGATTATCACAGAAATACAGCTGAGAAACACAGACAGATGCTTTTAATCTCGTTTAAGAGGCGGAGCGAGTCCACGGTTCTCTCCCTCTCTCTCTCTTCTTGACGGTTGACGGCGAGGCCCAAGCGGTGAGTGCGCTGTGAGTGCGCTGTGTGAACGCTGTGTGAACGCTGTGTGCCGCGGCGATGCTCCGCCGCCGTGGGAACCAGACTCCGGCTCGGACTTTACGGTGCCGGCGTGTGCCGGGGGACCCGGCGCCGATGCAGAACAGATGGAGAGGAATGGGCCGGCTGGCGTTTCAGGCGCGGATAAATCAGCAAATCTATTCAGCCAGAGCACCGGCTACGGGCGAGCCCGGCTCACCAGGGACCAGTTTAAGAGAAAACCCGAGCCCCTTCAGAATTCCCCTCGTTGTGCAGAAGATGAAGAACGAACACTCAATTGTTTTCCTATTTATTATATTTCTTTCACCTCCAGCTTGAGCTGCCAAGTTAAGAACTTGGGGACAGAGACGCCGTTTGCCGTGCTACCATATGTGGGCCGATGAGGACAAATTTAATGCCTCGGAGATGTTTCACACATGCACGTGGGGTACCTACTGACAGACGCACAAGCACACGCAGAAACGCACACATGCAGGCACACACACACACACACACACACACACACACGCGCAGAAACGCACACATGCAGGGGAACACACACACACGTATACACACACACACACACACACACGTATACACACACACACACACACGCACGCAGAAATGCACACATGCAGGCGAACACACACACACACACACACACACACACACGTACACACACGCACACAGAAATGCACACATGCAGGCGCAGAAACACAACACACACACACACACACACACACACACACGTATACACGTACACACACACACAAGCACACACATGTGCAGAAACACACACACACACACACACACACACACGTGCAGAAACGCACACATGCAGGCGAACACACAGACGTGTATACACACACACGTATATACACACACAAGCACACACACGTGCAGAAACGCACACATGCAGGCGAACACACACACACACACACACACACACACATGTATACACACACACACGTATACACTCCAAAAGACATTGACCACATGAATGCTGAACACACATACATACTGTACAGTAATCAGGTTTGTGCAGTAAACAAGTTTAGTGACAGTAAACAATTTTAGTGCAGTAAACACGTTTAGTGTAGTAAACGAGTTTAGTGCAGTAAACAAGTTTCGTTCAGTAAACAAACGCTCTACAAACATGTGGTTGACAACTGCTGCCATGAACAGCTCCTCTGTTAGTTGAGTAGAGTTAGGGCTGTATATCATTTCGGCGATTCGATATTTTACCATCATTAATGTTGAAGAATTGGCAAGCCCTTCTCTGTATGTGTTGCCTCCAAATATTGTGAAACAGAGTTAAGTAAATCTATGGGGAGGATTATTTATGCTTCAGATTTCATTTTCTTGTGTTGTGGTGGAAGGGGCTGAGAACCTGCCAAATTAATAACGGCAGTTAGTAATGGCAAATTAATGACAGTAGATTAACATTTGGGTTCAAATATATTTGAATCTCAAACTGAAAGAAACTATCCAGAGGCCATCCCGAGAGAGGGGTTAATGGAGGGGGACTATAGGAGATGTTTTTTCATGACTAAATAAGAACCATCAGGGGATGTTCACAGTACGTTTGTATACGACGTGCCTGGAATGTTTTTCTTCTATGATTTCAACAGAAATGGTTTGGAACAACAAATACCGTTCTGAGGCCGTCTGGGGAATGTTCTCATCATGGTGTTATCTTGCGACCAAATGGGAATCAAGCAGAAATGCTCCCCCCTTAAAATGTTTCGTTCTTAAAATGTTTCATGTTAGCTCAGGAGGGGGGTTGACTCCCCGTGGTCCGCAGGAGAGAAGCTAAAGAGAGGGACGAGACTCAGTCTGCCTCTCTGTGCGGGAGAGGAGAATGACGAGGAAACCATCCTCAGGAGGGGCAAAGTCTTTCAGGAGGGGCAAAGTCTTTCAGCCTTGAGCCACCTTGGACTGACCATGACATGGTCTTTTTTGGACATACCCTGTGCCGGCCAGAAGAGGATGGGCTCCCCCCTTTTAGTCTGGTTCCTCCCAAGGTTTCTCCCTACCAAGGAGTTTTTCCTTGCCACTGTTGCCTTTAGGCTTGCTTTTGTGGGGGTCTAGGCCTGGGTTCCCCCCCCTGTTAAGCGTTTTGTGACAATTCTATTGTGAAAGGCGCTATACAAATACATTTGATTTGATTTGATTTGATCCTCTGTCCTCAATGCTGATCATAACCATGGCTCTCCCCGACATCACACCCATACTGACCGCCAATAAAAAGCCACCGTCATTCAGGGCCTCTACAAGACAAACTGTTGTAGTTTCCGTAACTTCTTTCTTTTTTACGGGGTGGGGTTGTTGGCCCCACGCCCAACCCCCAACCTGGAGGGCCGGGTGTTGCTTTCCGTCTGGCCTCTACCCTGAAACCTGCCCGGCTTGGTTGTACCTGCCCGGTATAGCCTTCAGAGTCACGGAAGCACACAAGCCTTCCCACCACGACAAGACAAACTGGTTCTGATGTAAACATCATACTACCACACTAACCTCTACAAGACAAACCTGTGTTTCTCTGTGGCTCAGTAGGTAGAGGATGGCGTTGGCAACACTTAGGTTGTGGGTTCAAACCCCACTGGGGCCACATATACTGAAAAATGTATGCATTCACTACTGTAAGTCGCTTTGGATAAAAGCGTCTGCTAAATGGCGTATATTACAAACCGGTTCTGGTGTAAACATCATACTACGACATTAACCTCTACAAGACAAACTGGTTCTGGTCTAAACATCATACTACCACACTAACCTCTACAAGACAAACTGGTTCTGGTCTAAACATCATACTACCACACTAACCTCTACAAGACAAACCTGTGTTTCTCTGTGGCTCAGTAGGTAGAGGATGGCGTTGGCAACACTTAGGTTGTGGGTTCAAACCCCACTGGGGCCACATATACTGAAAAATGTATGCATTCACTACTGTAAGTCGCTTTGGATAAAAGCGTCTGCTAAATGGCGTATATTACAAACCGGTTCTGGTGTAAACATCATACTACGACATTAACCTCTACAAGACAAACTGGTTCTGGTCTAAACATCATACTACGACATTAACCTCTACAAGACAAACTGGTTCTGGTCTAAACATCATACTGCCACACTAACCTCTACATGACAAACTGGTTCTGGTGTAAACACTGCACACCACACCACTGTGACCTGTACTGTTATGTTTTGCTATTTTATGTTCTGCTTGTTTTTGTATTTTATTACTTTCTCAGTATTATCTTATCATTCACGTCTGTCCGTGTTCCTTGTTATTCGGTAATCCACTCCTTGTCTTTGTTGTTGCACTATGCGGGTGATTTCGACTATACAGGTTTCTGCCTTATTTCGTATCTCGTTTATTTCCTTCTTTCTTTCTTTCTATCTGTACATATTAGTTATGTGTATATAGTACTAACCAACTAATCTACTAACGTTAGGGATTTTGATTACGTTACTAACATTTACTAATGACTAATGACTAATTATCTTACGTTTCCATCTACAACTGTCATTCTCTCTTTCTTTCTCCTATCCTTGTGCGTTTCTCTCCTATCGCAT
>JAINUG010000314.1:25000-87500 GCA_029706075.1 Aldrovandia affinis
TGTCTTACAGCAGAATTGGTTAGAAATACATGATATCAGTAAAATATGTAATATTTATATTGTACCTTTCATAAAATAGAAGTTTATCTCCCAATAAGAATGAATTAGAAGTATACTAAGTGTTATTTCGCAATGTACCTAAGCCAATGAAGAACGCAGAGGAAGGGGCATCCTGTCACAGGATGGGCTGCAGAAGTGTTTACGCTGATGTGCTGGTGTTGCACAAGCTATTTTGGGGACAGGTGTTTATTGAACTGTTTTGGCAGTTAGTAAGGGGTGGGGGCCGTCGATCCAAAACCACAACAGGTTTGGGGACAGGAGGAAACAGGGTGATGTTGACCCCGTCCCCCTGGGGTGAGTGTTTGGGTGGTCTCACCGGCCCGGAGCGGGCAGGACGGTCACGGTTCATTTAAGGGCCTGCTGAGCCTGCCATGGCACTCAGAGAGTACTGAGGTAAAAGATTTCAAATCACAAACGTACAACCTTTATGTGTGTGCAGCTCACTCTCGTTTTAACACTGATGTTTACAGTTTGCTGCCGTTTTATTCACTTCCAGACCTTGGTGGTGAAAGCTAGGTAAGTACCAAAATGTTAATCTAATTATACTATTTTCATACATGTTTATTATTTTATATAAATCCTAAATGATTCTTTAAAAACTGCGGTACACATGCTATCTGGTTTGTAATGGCAGTAACACAGTAAATTAAGTGTGATGGGGTGCTGTGACATGCAGGCTGAGTGGGGGTGGGGAGCAAGGGGTACAGACATGTGGGGGTGGGGGTGGGGGAGGGGAGGGAGGGGACCCTCCCCCTCACTTCCTGTGTGGATACCAACGCAGGGATTGTGTTTCTGGGGGGTGATGCGTGTCTGTGTGGGGGCGGGCATGTGGAGGAGCTAGCCAAATTCAGCAGGGAGTTCCACGAACTGTGTCAGCAATGGGAGACTGGCCAGAAGGTGGGGTTGGGGAAATGTTAATTCATTCATTAACTCGTGAATTTTTTGACTCATGTATGCATTTGCTTACCATGGACCACTGCGCTGAGTTGAAACCTCACACCCGTTTTTCTCCCAATTTGGTAGCCAATTATACCCTCCCCTAATATACCCTATTTTGATTTACCCTCCCCACGCGGGTCCGCCGCTTGTCTCTACGAGGCAAGCTAATTCTCCAAGGACAGCAAACCCCACTTCCTTTGAGATGGAACTTGCCCCCCCCACGTTCTGGAGACTCCCTTACTTGCTTCACGGCAGACCCTCCCCCTGGGGCGGCCAGCCAAACACCGCCCCTGATCGGGGCTGATGACCGGGGCCAGTCTGGTAGAGACGCGAGTTTCGAACTGCATCCCTGATAGACAGCGCACACATGTATCAGACCAGCCAAAATATGCTGCGTTAGACCGCTACGCTATCTGTCGCCCCTGGGTTGTTTTTTTGGTGCGTTTTCCTTCCACAGTGACACGGCTCTGTTCCAGCGCCACACACCTCCCTACTGCTGCTGCGCTCTGAGGGGCCCCACACTGCCGTCCTGGCGGGAGAGATGTTCACCACCGCGCCGCCCCGCTGCAGAGGAGGCCGCTCGAGGTGCTTCTCAGGTCAGCGCTATCAGGGCGCTATGAGCAACCAGAGCCCTGGGGGCAGAACCGGAGCCCTGGGGGCAGAACCGGAGCCCTGGGGGCAGAACGGAACGTTACAGCACACAAACAGGAAGAGTCATCTGGCCCACTTTAAGGCGCGAATCCTTAAAGGATTTCATTCACATTCAGAATTCAGGTACCATGGAAGGGAAGCACAGATTTAACAAAAAAAAAAAAAAACTGTTCAGCACTTCTAAAATACAGACTGCATTGTGATAAAGTTATATCACGGACGAATTGAATAATCACTTTAAATCCTTAACATATTTGGCCGGTAAGAGAACAGCACTTGATGTTAAAATCAATAATGGAGCCCACAGCGTCCCATCACACCACCCAGGTCAGACGCGTCGCTTCTGCGTTACTGGAATGGGGTTCAGGAGGCACAGTGTCTGCCCCCTGCCCCTAAATCCAGCAGAGCCCATGTGTGACAACAGCCAGTAATCTGCGCTTTCTGCAGGGGATCGCCGTGTGTGAAAGGAGCATTAGTTACCGCTTAGCGTTAAATAATGTGTTAATTACAGTAAAAATGTTACATCCCCCTCTGTCCCCGGAGCCCCGCCCGCCCCCGACTCCGTCCTCTAAAAAAAGAAACAGAACAACTTAACGCCTTTTGAGAAATCTTCCTCGGGGGAAATATCCATTTACCTTTCAGCTGAACGTTTGAGTCACACAGTGGGAAACTCATCGAGGCCAGACACCCGCATTATTCAGGCTCTGCACAGGCCAGACGGCGAGGACAGCGCAGGAAAAACACAACGCCTAAACCCTGAACCCTTACCCTCCTTCCTCATGACGCGCCACCTCCATCCAGAGGGTGTGGGGGCTGACTTCGGTTACTGTCGAAGCCCTGAATGGTCTTGCCCCTAGATATCAGAGTGATCTATTTAAATCACACACCCACTGCACCACACTAATGTACATTTAATATACAACTATATAAGAAAACACACCAATACATATCTGAACCATGACGTGTTACTGAAGCAATCTTATATGTTTGTGTTTGTGTGTGTGTGTGTGTGTGTGTTGTAGGGGGCGGTATGTGTTTGTGTGTGTGTGTGTGTGTGTGTTGTAGGGGGCGGTATGTGTTTGTGTTTGAGACACTATTTATTGGTTATTCAGTGGAATGCAGGTCAGGAGACAGCCGTCTGGCGACAGAGAGAGCCGGGATTGATTGCCTCTCATATTGTCCTGCCTTCAGCGTCTGCAGCCAGCCCGGCATTCAAAAGGCCACAACAACAAGGACAAACCAAAACCGCCCGACTAGCCCACAACAAACCGCCTTCCCTCGCCCTCCGCAGAGGGGCCAGACAGGTATCGCGTTCCCACAGTGGAGTTCTGGTACCTCTGTCCAAAATCCACGCCTGAGCTTGTTTTTCAGCTCAGGCTCACGCCACACCCCAGACATGGGCGTGAGGTTCGAGGTTGCTGTGGGGGTTGCCGTTTCACGAGTGTCTGACCTCTCCACCCAGAAAATAAGAGCGAGCCGTTTTACTGGCGTTTGTGGAAATTATGCCTATTCCAGAGGAGAGCTCCAGGGACACGTTGGGCTGGTTTTACAGCATCACCAGCTCACCAAGGTCTCCGTGTGGCACATCGAAACACGAGAGCGCGCCCCCACTCCGCCTATGTGATGAGCTCCTCTGTGAGTGCTTATTAAAATAGTAAACAATGCGTTGCCGTGATTACGTGACCAGTCCTGTCCGGGCGCCTGCAGAGTGACACTCTCTGACACTCGTTTGACACTGAAATGACACTGAAATGACACCGACGCTGAAATTAAAATGAGAAATTGACACTGACACTGCAATGGCACTGACACAACAACACGAAAATGTTAATGACATTGATATAATGACAGTGACATGACACTGGAACAATGGCACGGACACAATAACATTGATATCTAGGGGCAAGACCATTCAGGGCTGGAACAGTAACCAAAGTAAGTAAGTCAGCCATCACACCCTCTAGATGAAGGTGTCGTGTCATGAGGAAGGAGGGTAAGGGTTCGGGGTTTATTTAACAACACAGATAAAACACTCAGGGGCAACACTGTGATTGGTGTTCATTCTTTAACATTTAAATCTACTTTATACATAAAGTGCTATTGAAAGAATCAAAATATATATATATATATATATATATATATACAGTCAGTACGTGCACATGCACACATACACACACACACAAGCACACAGACGCACACACACACACACTGGGGGGCTTAATTTTAAGAGCCACGGTTATGAATGACTTGTTTAAATTGACATGACTCTTAATATTTCATTGGCCCAGCAGGGAGCTCACATCCAGGGACCTTACAACAAGCCAGAGCTTTTCTGCGCCGCTCGCACGCTGGGTCCCATCTGCACATCTGGACTTTCACAGGAGGAGCCAGAGTAAAGAGCCAATCCCCCAGGGCTTCACAGCTGTGCCCCTTCAGGACTCGAACCCACGACCCTCAGGTCCGGAGCCCTGGCGCTCAGACCGCCAAGGTCCCCCTGGCGCTCGTAGATCTTGCGCAGAGCGCGACCGTCGGCGGCCATAACTCAGGTCCCGTCCCGTCCCTTCTGTCCACACGCCCGCTCACGCCGGACAGAGCTCTTACTCCTGAGTCTCCAGGACCACTAAGAAAACTGGAAAATGTCAACCCACACCCCCACCCACACCCACACCCCCCACTCCCACTCCTCACCCCTCAGCTCTTTTATAGAACATTTCCCCCACATGATCATACATATTCTGCAGGGGGTGGGGGGGGGGGCTTTAGCATTGAGATGCTTGGCCTTTGATGTGTTTTTGTCAAGACATTAAACAATATATATACGTATATGTAGGCAAAAGACAAAATAATGGAAACACCAATGAAAAGGGACTTGTATTTTGAAGTAACTAAATCACAATTAAGAAGGACTCTGCACATGTGTTTCACATTGATGTCAATACTAAAATTACCCAGATGTTTCTGTTAGAAAAGATGTTTTAAAATCAACACTTTAATATGTGAGTTTTTTTTTTTTTTTTTAAAGCTACACGAGAGATCTAACAGATTTTGAAGGAGGTCACATTGTCAGGCCAATGTGCCAACGTGCAACAACACACAACCTGGTGTAATGAGCACAAAACCTGGATTTCTGAGCGGTGGAAGAAAATGACATGGTCTGATAAGTCGTCTTATTTCTCTTTTTCCTACATCTGAACGAGGAAGCCTTCGACCTACATTGCCTGTTACCAACTGTTCAACTGTGATGGTGGATCTGTTATGGTATGGGCAGCCATCTCGTGAGAGTAGATTTACACCGCCTTAATCTCTAGGTACACCACGACAGTTGATCATGTCGCAAAAAAAAAAGTTCTTGCGTGAGTCAAAATGATTCCAGCCATTAGCCAAACTAAACAAAACTAACTAAATAAATGTAACACCGGAGCTGACACAGTACCTAATGCAATTTAATGTCGACACAGTGTCTAATGTCATTTAATGTCACCCTCCTCTTTGACTAAGACTGCGGGAACGTAGCGGTTATTATTAGCTAGGTGTTCAGTGTGGGGAGTGGGGATATTTAAAGTGCCAGAGCAGGAAGGGGGAAGATAGCAATGGGCGCGGAGACTCATGTTGGAGATCCAGTTGCAGTATCGGTTTTTTTATCTCGTGCATAGCATGGCATGCCACACATATGTTCTTTATGGAGGGAATAAAACGTAATGAATTTACCGGCGTTTGAATTCCTAATGTCCTTAATTTATCACCGACGTGCTATTGCTTTACGCTCGGTGCTATGAAGTGCTTATATTAATCTTCTCTTAAACGCATTTTCTTCTAACCATATGTTAATCGGCGGAACAATTCCCCTGGTTTTTATTCAACTGCTGCTAAGGACACTTGTGATGTGTAAATTGCTACATCGGTCCTCGATTTGTCTAGAGGTTTCATTTCGTTTTCGTCGCGATTGTGCAAGTGCAGAATTTCCCGTGCAAGTGAAGAAATCGCTTCTTTTTTTTCAGTCCGAATTTGTTTCGTTGCCTCTGAATGAGTGTTCAGTTCTTCTGGTGGAATTCAATCAGCCTTTCGTTCAAGACCAAGAGCTGAAAAACTGAACATGTTGGTCCTCCTGCATAAATGATCATAATCTTCCTTAGAAAATACATTTACATGCATCCTACTCATTTGAGAGGTTAGGTTTTCAAACATTGAGAGTGTATACGAAAATTGATTTAAACAGATAGAAATGTGATGACCACTTAGCGTCTAAAATGTGCTAAAATAAAACTACGAGGTAAACAGTATAACAATCTGCAAAGAATCATACAATTAGCTGATTGAGTTATACACTTCTAGCTTATTTAAAATATATATATCTGTTAAAAAAAACCCCGGCGATATATCGAAAATCATGAAATTGGGAAGGAGCCTACGATTACCATGCCGTGAAAATTAATATTGTCCCACCCCTACTATATAGCCTATATATACAATGGGGGAAATAAGTATTGAACACATCAACATTTTGTCCAGTAAATGTATTTCCAATGAGCCTATTCATGTGAAATTTGCACCAGACTTTGGTATTAACTCAAAAAAATCCAGACAAAAAATCTAAACATTAAAGTCCATATGTAAATATAAAGTTATGTGTAATAAAGTGGAATGAAACAGGAAAAAAGTATTGAACACACTAAGAAAAAACAGTACACCACAGCAAGGAAAGGCAAGGAACCAGCTGAAAACCATAACTAATTAGGAGGCAACTCTACCTCCAATCTGTGCAAATTAATATCAGCTGGGTTAGAATATATTGATGGGCTATAAAAGGTTTTATTTGTTACCAAGGTGCCACACAAGAAACATCTAATGATGGGTAAAAGCAAAGAGCTCTCTCAAGACCTTCGCAACCAGATTGTTGCAAAACATGAAAAAGGAATTGGCTACAGACGTATTTCACAACTTCTGAATCTTCCAGTAAGCACCATTGGGGGCATTATCCGTAAGTGGAAGCAACATCACTCCACCATCAACCGGATCAATCGCAAGATTTCTGATCAGGGAGTCAGAAGGATACTTAGAAGAGTAGCCAAAGAGCCAAGGACCACTAGGAAAGAGCTCCAGAAAGACTTGGAGGCAGCAGGTACAACTGTGACAGAAAGGACAGTAGGCAATGCACTCCACCGCCATGGCCTCTGTGCACGCTCAGCCCGCAAGACTCCACTACTGAAAAAAAGACATGTTGAAGCTCGTTTAAAGTTTTCCAAACAACATTTGGACAAGCCAGTGAACTACTGGGAGCATGTACTCTGGTCAGATGAGACCAAAATTGAACTTTTTGGCTGTCACACAACACACCATGTTTGGAGGAGAAATGGCACTGCACATCACCCGAATAACACTATACCAACAGTGAAGTTTGGAGGTGGAAGTATCATGATGTGGGGCAAAGGAAACTCTTTCATACAGCAAAGGAAACTCGCAATTGGTTTCAGAGAAAGAAAATCAACTTGTTGGAATGGCCCAGTCAATCACCTGACTTAAACCCAATTGAACATTTGTGGAAGCATCTGAAGATCCAGATTCACAAGAGGGCCCCCGCAATCTTCAAGATTTAAAGACAATCTGTGTAGAGGAATGGGCCAAAATCACACCTGAATACTGCGGGCGATTAGTTACTTCATACAGAAAGCGCCTTGAAGCTGTCATTACAAACAAAGGCTTCTCCACTAAGTATTGAATTCATTTCAGTTAGTGTGTTCAATACTTTTTTCCTATGTCATTCCACTTTATTACACATAACTTTATTTACATATGGACTTTAATGTTTAGATTTTTTTGTCTAGATTTCTTGAGTTAATAACAAAGTCTGGTGCAAATTTCACTTGAATGGCCTCATTGGAAATACATTTACTGGGAAAAATGTTGATGTGTTCAGTACTTATTTCCCCCATTGTATATAATAGCCTTTGTCTCCCATTTTGTATGAGGCCTACAGTTTTTTTACAACATCAGCAGCGACAATATTGAGACTAAGTTTACTGTTCGATAGCTCTAGCGATATAAGATAAAAGCGTCTGCCAAATAACACCAGTGTAAATTGTAATTGCATATTGTATGCCCACGAACAAGACCACAACATTTTCCGGAGAAAACCGCTATTACTTAAAAATGTCTGATGCATGGTAATGTGTATATGTGTTGTCGACTGTTGTGTACACGATGCCTGAAGCAAATTTTCCGAACGCTTTTCCGGACAAGACCCATCAAGAGACCACAGCACAGTTGGAGAAAACCTCTCGTTTTACTCCTGCGAGAATGACAAGCATTCGTCTGACCCGCCCGCGCTGGCCGGACTCACCCCCGAGTTCTCCGTATTCACACGTCGGTGCTTCGAACTGGAGACGCTTTGATGTTTCAGACAGGCATGCATCACACTCATTCTGTCCGCCCATCCAAGCGCCTCCCGCGAAGGTCGCGACCCTGACCCCGGCAACATGCCTTCTCCACACGTGAGAGATGAATGTCCATTTGATTGTGGCCTGTCCGCGCTCGCCGTCTCCGACGCTGGCCCAGGCGGGAGAGGAACGGTGATGCTAACTGCTGCTATGCTAGGCAGGGGCTTGCAGAGCTGCAGTCAGCTGTTCTCAGTTCTCCTTGGGAGTTTACATTTTCTCCTAAACTGGGAAGAACACTGAAGCCTTGACTCTGAATCAAAGTGCCTCTGGAACAAGTTAGACTCCCCAACACACACACACACACACTCAGACACATACACATGTAAACATACACATATACATACACATGCACGCACACACTCAGACACACACACAAACGCAAGCGTACACACACAGACACATACATGTAAACATACACATACACACACACACATACTCAGACACACATACACGTAAACATACACAAACATATACACACGCGCACTCACACACACAAACATACACACACCAGCCAAACGCAGAGCCGCACAGCCATGTGCCAACCTGTCCACACACAGGAGAGAGGACGGGGACAGAAGAATGAGGGGGGGTCTCATGAGGAAGTAATTACTGTTTCTCCATCAGTCAGAAAAAAAGAGGGGGGGAAAAATGTCAGGATATCCAGGGGACGGGGGGTTTTAGGAAACCCAGCACGACCCCTCCTCCCCTCCTCCCTTCCTCTCTCGTTCACTGCCTCTCTTACCCCACCCCCAACATCCCCTCCCACCCCAGGCCAGCAGAAGAAGCTGTAATATTTGATTACACCACACATGCTACCTCCAGCGAAGCATTACTCACCCTGCCCTGTGCACTGTGTGTATATAGACAGCACAGCCCACTCCAGGCTCAGTTAGCCTTCTGCTGGAGCTCACGGAACACCGACTGGAACAGGAACTGTAGCCGGGACGCACGGCAAGGAGGAACGGGCTCAGCACCCTCACAGGGCAACACACACACTCTCACACACACACTCACACACACATACATATAGACACACACTCGCAGCCACACACACACATACTTACATACATACATACATACACGCAAACAAACACACACACTAACATTTGCGCTCACTCACACATATACTAACACACTCAACACCCATACACACGCATTCACACTCACTCACTCACTCCCACCCACACACACACACACACACACATCCACGCTTCAGGATGTCTGTGCTGCCGGTCCTGCTGGCCACCTGCCTCCTGTGTGGCTGGAGCGTGCGCGGGTACGAGGAGGAGTACCAGGTGAACTACGACTACTCTTACGACAACGAGATCGCAGAGCAGGAGCGGCAGGGTGAGTGCTCTCCCAAACGTTTCCCGTCTTCCCCCTCCCCGCGCACACACACGTTCCTCTCTTCTCCGCGCGCTCCGCTCTGTCGCCGTGCCGTTCGCGTCGCCCGCGGCGACCAACCGGTGGAAGGTAACGAGGAACAGAGCGAGCTTAATTAGAGGTGCTCTCTGAGTAATTGTGCACGGCGTGGTGAATAATTACAGGGGGAAGAAGTGGAAGAAGCATGTGAGTAGTTAGGAGACAGCATGGGGAGTAGTTAGGAGAGAGCAGGAGAAGAGTTAGGAGAGAGCAGGAGAAGAGTTAGGACAGAGAGCAGGAGAAGAGTTAGGAGAAGAGTTAGGACAGAGCAGGAGAAGAGTTAGCAAGAGAAGAGTTAGGAGAGAGCAGAGAGGACAGAGAGCAGGAGAAGGGTTAGGAGAGAGCAAGAGAAGAGTTAGGAGAAGCGCTATCAGAGAGCAGGAGAATAGTTAGGAGAGAGCAGGAGAATTGCGAGGAGAGAGCAGGCACTGGGTGAAGCCGGGGCTTTGAAGTGCTTCCCAAACTGTCATCTGGCACAATGCCTGCGAGGGCCTCCACCACAAAGAACCGGCGAGGCTCAATGGGAGCCGCGGCCGGTGGGGGGAATGGGAGACCTGCCAGGAAAACCACAAACTAACAGCCCCCGGCATGGGGGAGGGGAGGGCGGAGGAGAGGGGAGAGGGGAGCGAGGAGCAGGGGGAGCTTTTGAGCTTTTACCGTCCAGACAGGGGTCAAAGTCAGCGCTGCGGAAGGTCTGAGAAACGTCTTTCAACAAACACGACCGCGGACAGACGGGTCTTTCTTTGAGCGCGCCGGGGAAAACTGTCGCTCTCTTCTCAACTTCATCTGCTTCACCCTCGTCTTCACGACTCGATTTCTCCTTCTCTCCACCCCCCTTCCACCTTCTTCACATATACGCTGACATTGAGCCTTCTGCAGATCCGGTTCATGTTCCCCCGTCTGTCCGTCCACCTGTTCATGTGTGCTATACATATACACGTATATCTCTTTATGTATGTATAGGTATACATGTACAGATAACTTCCGAAATAAAGGAAACACCAACATAAAGTGTCTTAATAGGGTGTTGGGCCACCCACAAGCTGACAGAACAGCTTCAATGTGCCTTGGCATAGATTCTACAAGTGTCTGGTACTCTATTGGAGGGACGCAACACCATTCTTCCATCATTTGGTTCTGTTCTCTGTGTGGTTCTCTGTGGCTCAGTTGGTAGAGCACAGCGTTGGCAACGCTTAGGTTGTGGGTTCAATCCCCACTGGGGCCACATATACTGAAAATGTATGCATTCACTACTGTAAGTTGCTTTGGATAAAAGCGTCTGCTAAATGGCGTATATTTTATTTGGTGTTTTGTTGATGGTGGTGGAAAACACTTTCTCAGGCGTACTGACTGAGACGGCCATGGCATGTGGTTTACATTGTTTTCATGCTCATCAAACCATTCAGTGACCACTTGTGCCCTGTGGATGGGGGCAATTGTCACCCTGGAAGAAACCCCTCCAATCAGGGTAGAAATGCTTCACCATCGGATGAAGGTGATCACTCAGAATGGTTTTGTATTTATTGGCATTTACCTTGCCCACTAAGGGGTTGAGTGGACCTAAACAGTGTCAGGAAAATGCACCCTACACCATAACAGAGCAGCCAGAACCCTTCATTTACTCAAGTGTTTCCTTTATTTTGGCAGTTACTGGTATGTATGTGTATCTCTCCATATATTTATCTCTCTCTATATATTATTGCAGTGGTCTCCCCATTTTACATTTTAGGCATTTAGCAGACGCTCTCGACTTACAATAATCAAGTCGGAAAGACCAATCATGGCTAGGGCAAGAGATCAGTGTAGTAACACTGCAATGGACATATATACTTGTATTAAGCCTACTTTTATATAGATGTGTCTATGTGAGCAATTATAAAAAGGACAATTCCATGTATGTGCAAATATACTTGGCCAATAAAAACCTATTCTGATTCTGATTCTGAGTCTGACATCCATAAGTCCCCCAATCCTCCCCTCTTCCTGAGGCTGCCTTTCCTTTCCATCTCTCCTTTCCATCTCCTCGTCCAGCAGCGCACTAACAGTGTGTGTGTGTGTGTGTGTGTCTGTGTGGTGTGTGTGTGTGTGTGTGTGTGTGTGTGTGTGTGTCTCTGTGTGGTGTGTGTGTGTGTGGTGTGTGTGTGTGTGTGTGTGTGTGTGTGTGTGTGTGTGTGTGTGTGTGTGTGTCTGTGTGTCTGTGTGTGTGTGTGTGTGTGTGTGTGTGTGTGTGTGTGTGTGTGTGTGTGTGTGTGTATGTGTCTGTGTGTGTGTGTGTGTGTGTGTGTGTGTGTGTGTGTGTGTGTGTGTGTGTGTGTGTGTGTGTGTGTGTGTGTGTGTGTGTGTGTGTGTGTGTGTGTGTGTGTGTGTGTGTCCCACAGTCGTCCCCACGGCCGCCCCCTGCCAGACCCCGGACCTGACCCGGTGGGACAAGGTGTTCATCATGCTGGAGGACTCGGCGATGAGGCAGAACATGCTGCTGCACTCTCTGGACGAGGCCGTCGCGGGCGAGCTGCGCGCCATGCGCGGGGAGCTGCGCCGCGTCGCCAAGGGCAACGGCGCCAGCTGCGCCGCCACCGCCGACGCCGTGGGCAACCGGCTGGCCACGCAGGTGGAGGCGAAGGTGAGGCGGGCGGTGGAGCGGGCTGTGGACGAGCGGGCGGCTCGGCAGGACGTGGCTCTGCAGCAGCTGCTGGAGGCCAGCCGGAGCCAGGACGTCCGGCTGGGCAAGGTGGAGAGCGCCTGCCTGGGCGGGGCGGGGCCGGGTGGGGCGGGCGGGGCGGGGCCGGGGGCCAAGGGCTTCAAGCGGCAGGACGTGATGTCGGACAGTGGCGAGTCGGGCGCGCCGGAGGAGGCTCTCGTCGCCATGGCGGCGGATCTCCAGCGGATCCAGGCCCAGCTGGAACTCTCCCAGCGACGGGCCACTCAGACCTTCCTCCCCTCAGGTGGGTGCCTCTTCCTGCCTCTTCCTGTAGCCGTGGTAACTGCGGGCAGGAGGTCCAGTGCTTGTGAGGTAACGTCCACACACAGAGGTCTCCCCGTTCAACGCCCCTCAGATCACCTCCCGGTCCTCTCGTCCACGTCGAGGCCAGTGCCGGCGGCCGTAAATCGAGGGCCCGCCCGCCCGGCTGCCGAACCTCGCCGTAGATCTCGCTTTATGGTCCTGAAAGCGTTTCTTGTCACGCTGTGAGTCAATCTCCTCTGTGCGTGCGCGGAATGTCCTCGGCGCTTAGCGGGTGCGAAACGAGAAGAAAGCAAAGTAAACAAAAGGGAGAAATGCCAGAGATTCTGAGCGCAGCGGAAGAGGGGTCAGAGGTCAGAGAGGCAGGGGCGTCCCATGGGGCCAGGGCCTGCAGACCCCACCGGGAGCACGCAGAGAGGAGCAGGCACTGGGGGGTCACTGGACCGGGCTCCTTTTAAACAGGGGAGCAGTAGTAGTATAAGGCGTAGCGGTAGCACTAGTGTTTTATTTTATCATGTTAACAACACGCACATGTCACCCACTTCACAATTGTTAAAAGTGCAGTAAACTGGAGGTCCTGTTTGTTGTAGGAGTCACCAATCAGACAATAGTGTGTGTAGCATGCAGGGGATAATTCTTTAGGTGATGTTTGTGATGCGTTGGTATCTGGTGGAAATATCGTGGGAGGGGTAATGTGTCGATGTGTCAATGACTTCTGACCTAGCGCTTTGATCTTTTTCTCTCTCTGTCTCACCACCTTTTCTCCCCCCTCTCTCTGTTTCTTTCCTTCTCATCCCCCTCCCCCTCCTCTCTCTCTCCCTCCCCCTCCCCCCCCCCCTCTCCTCCCCCCTCCCCTCTCTCTCCTCCTCCCCCCTCTCTCTCCCCCTCTCCCCCCCTCTCTCCCTCTCCCCCCCCTCTCTCTCTCCCCTCCCCCTCTCTCTCTCTCTCTCCCTCCCCCTCCCCTCTCTCCCCCTCCCCCTCTCTCTCCCCTCCCCCCCTCCCTCCCCTCTCTCTCCTCTCCCTCCCCCTCCCCCTCTCTCCCTCCCCCTCCCCCCTCCCTCTCTCCCCCCTCCCCCTCTCTCTCCCTCCCTCCCCCAGGCTGTGAGACGGCCCTGCTCTTCCCGCTGCGGTCGCGGCGGATCTACGCGGCGATGTCCCCCGACAGCGCGGCGCCGCTGCGCTCCCTCACGGTGTGCCTGTGGGCCAAGCCCACCGAGGCGCTGGAGCGCACCGTGCTCTTCTCCTACGGCACGCGGCAGAACCCGCAGGAGGCGCAGCTGCTGCTGAGCCGCGGCGCGGCGCTCTTCACCGTGGGCGGCGAGGCGCACCTGGTGGAGGCGCAGGGCGCCGCCCGGGACGGCCACTGGGGGCACTACTGCGGCGCCTGGAGCTCGGAGCAGGGCCTGGCGGCGCTGTGGGTCGACGGGCAGCAGGCCGCCAGCTCGGCCGGCGTGGCGGAGGGACACGTCCTGCCCGACGGGGCCGTCATGCAGCTGGGCCAGGAGCGCAGGGGCTCCAGGTTCGAGACCAGCTTCGACCCCAAGCTGGCCTTCGCCGGGAAGATGACCGGGGTGAACGTGTGGGACAGGGTGCTGGGGGCGGAGGAGATCGCCGAGCTGGCGAGGCCCGACGGGCCGTCGTGCGGAGGCCGTGGGAACGTGATCGGCTGGGGCGTGTCGGAGATCGTGCCACACGGCGGCGCTCAATACATTAACTGACTCTAACGGCCCGGCCACCACACCCGCACCCACAGCAGCTCCCCAGTGTGCCAATTCCCAAACCATTGGATAAAAACAACACACACACACGCGCGCGTGCTGTGTGAGCGAGAATACCTTTTAGCGAATTGTGTTATTTATGAATCGTAAGTCCTGAGAAAATAAAAAAAGAAAAAAACATGTGAAGGGCACATATCGAATCTATAGAAAGACAGAGAGAAAGCGCATAGAAAACATACGCTCTGTGTGTTTCGATCTGAGAACCAGTCTACTAGAGGGTCCTATTATTATTAGATTTTTATTTTATATGAAGTGAATGTTCAAGCTTTTGTTTTTCTTCATTCGGTCCTGTGGCAGATATGCGACTTTGATTTCCCCCTCATGTTTACACACTGCCTGGGCAGAAGCGTTGTGTCACATCCAGTCATGTCTTGCGTTGGGTTTTCTGTTCGAGTGGATCGTTACTTTTTAACAGCGCCGTGCAGGACCCTTTCCCTCTCCGTTTCCTTTCACGTCGAGACATTCATGCTGCAAGAGGAAGTGAAGGAAATCGTTCATATGGTCCATTGCCAAAATGTGTACTATAGTGTAAATTATGTTTCTTTTGGAAATGTCGTGAAAGTGAATACATTTTTGTACATATATATATTTTTGCGTATTGAATAAAGGACTAATAAGCCCAAAAAAATCATTTTGTTTGGTTTGTAGCAGAGCAGCAAATTCATGGGAACGCAGTCACAAAGCCTGGTCTCCATCGATGACACTTCCTCCCATCCGCCTGGCTCTCAATACAGGGGGCTTATCTGATGGAATGTGCTAAATGTGCACAGTGGTAACAGTTCCAACTGTCACGTAACCGACAGAATCACCACAGAATACAACACAATGAATTCAGTATTGAGGCATGGTGTCTGATTATTTAACATACGTATATATCTTTTAAATTCCACCTCCAAACTCCATTTCCAGGGGATGGGATTTAGTAAATTTGATTGGCCCATTTCAAAAGGTTGTTGCAAACTTATGAACCTTACTAAACCGTATTAAACTTTAGTGAACCTTACTAAACTTTATTAAACCTTATTAAACCTTAGTAAACCTTACTGAACCTTACTGAACCTTACTAAACCTTAGTGAACTTTATTGAACCTTAGTGAACCTTACTGAACTTTACTAAACGTTATTAAACCTTAGTGAACCTTAGTGAACCTTAGTGAACATTACTAAACCTTATTAAACCCTACTGAACCTTACTGTAAACCCTACTGAACTTTACTAAACCTAGTGAACTTTACTGAACCTTAGTGAACCTTAGTGGATGTCTAAACTTTTAAACCTTATTAAACCCCATCCCCCCTTAAAAACTGTAAATTATTTTCCTTCTGCTTTGTGGATTTCTGTTGTTTTTGGTGTACTGCGCTATTTATAGCAAGTCTCCAGTCTCCCTCTTAATCGCTCTACAGTCATTAACGATGTTCTTGGTTTTGCCATGTTTGAACATGAATACAAAGACAGCGGAGGCAGGGCCAAACGTGTGCCCTGACCGACCACGACCATGACCGCACCCCTGGCCCTGACCACACCCCTGACCACGACCACACCCCTGACCCTGACCGCGCCCCTGTAGCTCCCTCCGCATGCGTGTGCAAAATGTTTAGCAAACAGAGCGGTGGGGCGTGTCCTTTTAGAGCAGGGGCAGTGCTCTGGACCCAGGCCTCTCCTGAGCTCTGCTCTTAATGCCAAACCCAGCCGCTAACGTTCACACGCACAGCGCCTCAGCCAATGGCTCGCCCCCACAGGCGTGTTCGTGTACGGCGCCTTGAAGTGGGCGTGGCCAAATCCTGCCGTCACTGGGGCGGGTAGGGAAACGATCAAAGGTCTGTGGATATGAGCGCACCTCACAGGCTTAGCAGACACACCTAACATGGACAACTTACACAGCTCATACTTCACGTAAAGTCCATTTACACAGTTAGACATTCACAGAAGCAAATCAAGCCTACGCTACTTTCCTAGGAGTGAAAACAGTGGCTCGCTCGTCCAGCTAAAAAAACGCTAGTTTCCAACAACGCTAGTGTCAACTCCAGAGTGTGCCAGCGCTCATTGTGTCCAGCAGCCCCACAGAGTGGCGGATAATTGGCCGTAGCATCACCCAGGGAGGGAGAGATTCGGTCAGCGTGCTCATCCCCGTCTCGTTGCATACAGCTGACTCCTCAGGTCAGGGCGTGCGCGGTCTGCCTGCACCGGCTGCGCATGTAGCGTGCTCCTCCAGCGCAGTGACTGCGCAGCTCAGCTGCTGGGAAGAGCAAAAAATGCAGTCGGAAGAAACTTGCACCCTGGTTTACTGACCATACCCGTGCCCTTAAACAAGTTTCCAGGAAATTAGAACGCAGATGGCGCTCTACCAATTTAGAGGTTTTTCGCTCTGCTTGGAAGGACAGCCTCATAGAATACAAGCACGCCCTTATTACAGCTAGGTCATCGTACTTTTCTAAATTAATTGACCAGAATAAAAACAACCCAAGATTTCTATTTAACACGGTAGCTAAACTGACAAAAAATCTGTCTTCAGATTGCATCAGTTATCCTTCTAACTATAATTCCAATGACTTCATGAACTCGTTTACTGATAAGATTGAGACAATCAGAGAACAAATTATTAAAATGACTCCAATATCTAGCACTCCAACTCCCGAGATAGCACAGGGCTATCAGGAGCAGGGTTGCGTAGGGACCCTTAAGTTTTTCACTCCTTGGATCTGGACAAATTTAGTAAACTGGTTATGTCCTCCAAATCATCTACATGTCTGTTAGACCCCATACCAACAAAGCTTATTAAAGAGCTTTTGCCTGTGCTAGGCCAGCCCATGTTAGATAATAATAATAACCCTCATTTATATAGCACCTTTCATCGCAGAGCGATCTCAAAGTGCTTAACAGAAAAGAAAAACAAAAGAAAAACTGAAAACAAAGCAAAACAAAAATTTATTCAAATTAATATAATTTTAAAAACTGTGTATGTGTATGTATGTGTGCGTGCGCATATGTATGCCAAACTCAGCCATAAAATTTAGTGAATAAGTATGTTTTGAGTCTGGAGTTAAAAACATTAGTGGAATCAGCCTCCCTAATAGAGATGGGGAGGCTATTCCATAGAAAAGGAGCTCTAAAATAGAAAGCCCTACCTCCAACCATTTTTTTGGCCACGGGCGGGACAACTAATAACCCCACATCCTGCGACCGGAGGGCACGCGCCGGAATATATGGCCGAAGCGCATCGGACAAATACCCCGGCGCCAGTCCATGTAGGGCTTTAAAAGTTAAAAATAAATTTAAAATCAATGCTAGCCTAAATAAAATGCAGAGTAAATCAAATAGGGGCGTCTCGTTCTCTCGTTCTAGTGAGGATTCTGGCTGCCGCATTTTGAATGAGCTGGAGGCTCCTTAAAGCGTTTTTGGGCAACCAGAATAGACAGAGTTGCAATAGTCCAACCTTGACGAAACAAAGGCGGGAATACATTTTTCAGCATCTTGTTGTTTAATAAATTGTTGAACTTTTGCTATTATTTTTAAGATGGAAAAATGATGTTTTCGTCACCTTGTTGATTTGGGACTTGAAACTTAAATCAAAGCCTAGGACAACACCAAGACTTGTGACTTCAGGTTTGATCCAAGAAGTCAATTTCCCCAGAGAACTAGGCAGCGTATTGCTCCGCAAGTTATTAAAAACGACTTCCCTTTTGTCTTTTGGGCCAAGTAATAAAACTTCCGTTTTGTCCTCATTAAGTTTTAAAAAGTTTTTACTCATCCATAAATACATAAATACATCCCTATTATTGGGTTGCGTACTTAAGTCTTTAAAAGTGGCAGTAATCAAGCCTCTTCTAAAGAAACCAAATCTTGATCCTGTTAATCTTAAGAACTATAGGCCCATTTCAAATCTTCCCTTTTTGTCAAACATTTTAGAGAAATCTGTAGCTCAACAATTAACTGCTTTCCTAAAAACTAATAATCTGTATGAAACACTACAACCAGGTTTTAGACCAAACCATAGCACTGAGACGGCACTTATTAAAGTTGTAAATGACTTACTGTTAGCATTGGATACTGGTTGTGTTTCTATTCTAGTGCTCCTTGACATAAGTGCTGCAATTTGACACTATTGACCACCAGATTCTCCTTCATAGGCTAGAAAACCTGGTTGGTTTGCATGGACGGGCACTCTCATGGTTTAAATCATACTTATCAGACAGGTTTCAATTTGTGCAATTAGATCAAGAGTTCTCTGACTACTCTCAGGTTAAATATGGTATTCCACAAGGCTCAGTGCCGGGACCATTACTGTTCTCATTATACTTGCTACCACTGGGTAATGTTATTCGTAAACATGGTGTGAATTTCCATTGCTATGCAGATGATACACAGCTGTACATATCAATGAAACCAGGTGAAATACTTCAACTCACTCAATTAGAGGCTTGTATTTCTGATATAAAGAATTGGATGACAGTACATTTCCTGCTTTTAAATTCAGATAAAACAGAGATGATGGTTTCGGGCCCCAAAAAATTAAGGAACAAGTTGGATCTGCAATTAAATGCAGGTGATTGCATAGTTACATCAAGTCTAATGGTTAAGAACCTTGGTTTTATTATTGATCAGGACCTTACATTTGACACTCATATTAAAAACACTTCCAGAGTAGCTTTCTTTCACCTAAGAAAGATAGCTAAAATTCTGCACATTCTGTCATTAGAGGATGCAAAAACCTTGATGCATGCTTTTGTCGCATCAAGGCTAGATTATTGTAATGCCTTATTATCCGGCTCCTCTAATAGCTCTCTAAAGAGTCTTCAACTAGTACAGAATACAGCGGCACATATTTTGACTAGATCCAAGAAGTATGAGCACATTACTCCTGTGTTAGCATCACTACATTGGCTTCCTATTAAATATCTGGCTGATTATAAAGTACTGTTGCTAACTTTTAAAGCAGTGAACAGACTTGCACCTTTATATCTGACCGAAATGATTGCCGATAATAAGCCGACACGACTGCTTCGTTCACAAGAAGCCGGCCATCTATTACTCCCTAGAATTTTGAAAAGCACAGCTGGTGGTAGAGCCTTCTCTTTTACAGCTCCTCTGTTGTGGAACGGTTTACCAAGGCATGTTAGTTTTACATTTCTTTACAATCCATTTATACAGCTGGATATTAACTGAAGCAATTCAGGTTAAGTACCTTGCTCAAGGGTACAACAGCAGTGTCCCACCTGGGAATTGAACCTGCAACCTTAACGTTACAAGCCCAGTTCCCTAACCATTATACCACACTGCCTGCCTCAATGTGTTACCACCACTGTTCTGCTGGTTATCCTTGATCAGGTGTGGATGGTTTGGAACTCTCTCATGGATGCGTGTTTTCTCTGTCCCTCTCCTAATAGGTATGCTTCCATAGCTTACACCTGTCGGGGCTATCTGTATATTTCCTATGCTTGTGCTCCCCTGCTCTTACATAATGCTACTGGCTATAGCACTGCTTTTCTTTCCTTCTGACTGCATGTTCTCTTCTCTGCCTCGGCCTCTGACCCCCAAGCCCTAGATCCTGCGAGAAGTGTGAGCTGCCCCCATCAACCCTCACCCCCACACCAACCCCAGTTCCTGGATCTGGACCCTCTCCGCGTGGTTTAGCTGACTACCCCAGGAGGGGCAAAGTCTTTCAGCCCTGAGTCACCTTGGTCTGACCATGACATAGCCTGTTTTGGCCAGAAGAGGATGGGCTCCCCCTTTTAGTTTGGTTCCTTCCAAGGTTTCTCCCTATCAAGGGAGTTTTTCCTTGCCACTGTTGCCTTTAGGTTTGCTTTTGGGGGGGGTCTAGGCCTGGGTTCCCCCTCTGTTAAGCGTTTTGTGACAATTCAATTGTGAAAAGTGCTACACAAATTAATTTGATTTGATTTGATTTGATTTGGGAAGAAACAGCGGGTGGCAGCGTGCTCTTCGGAGGAGAGGACACGCGCGTCTGCGCACGTTCCCCAACAGCTGAACGGAAGCCTCCCGTCTGGGATTTAAAGCCTGCAGGTTTATGAGGCCCGACCGCCTGAGTGACTGTGCCACATGCCTACGCTCGCGTCTCCCTGCGTCACCGAGCGTTTCCCGGCTGTGCAGAGCGCCGATTTAGTGACGTTTAGACCGCCGGACGCATCTGGTGAAAACCCACCTGGTTCCCCTGGGGCTGGGCTTTGAATGCGGTTCTCTAATCACACAAAACCGCAATAAGTCATAAAAAAGGGCCCTGAAGGCTACAGAGCCAGTTGTGTGAAACCGTTCCAGGGCGGCCGTCCAGTTCGGTGAGTCACGGCCACAGTTCCAGCGCCGGTGGTCAACGTGGGCGAGGGATTGTGGGTCGGAGAAGGGCGCAGCTTGGATGCAGAGGGCACCGTTATTGCCAGGTGCTTCACCTGGAGGTGTGGGACACGCGAGTGGTGCTCTGGACCTGACCTGAGATTTCAGCTCCATTCTCCACTCCTGTATACTGACCCAACCCGACCCTGAATCGAGCCGATCCAGATGCTCCCACTCTGACGCAGTCCTCAGATAGTACGTATCAATATGCAACTCACAGCATACTACCGCTAAGTACATACTACGGCACTTAACAATATGTTACAAGTTGCTTAGTGACACGTATTATTGGTTGTGAAACGAAGGTCTCAGAATAGTTACTGCTCATCTTTGGTCAAAAGTGTCTGCTAAGTCACTACGTTTCCATCAACTGGCCGTGTCACTGGTCATCCTGCGGTCATCTGAGATGTGGACGTGGGCGGAGTGGACCTCCTCTGGAATGGAGTGATGAGCACAGCCCTGAGCATTCAACATCTCATCCAGTGAGGGAATGTACCTCCCGGCCTTATCTAGTGTTCATTCAGAATCTAATAATCTCCCAACACTCACACATGCTCAGACACATACTCACACACACACACACACACACACACACACTCAAACACATGCTCAGACACACACACACACACACACACACACACACACACACACACACACACTCAGACACACTCAAACACATGCTCAGACACACACACACACACTATCACACATTCACACACTCAAACACACGCTCGGATACACACACACACACACACACACACACACACACACACACACACACACACACACACACACACACACAAACACACACTCGCACAAACACCCCACTGGCCCACTTCTCCACTCCCCTCCACCCTTGGCTGTCCCAGGCCATTTCAGAACTGCAGGGATTCTGATTTCAGACGAAACAAACCTCTCATAAAAAGGGCTTTCTCATCAAGGCACGCCTCGATGGAGCGAAACAAGGAAAAACAACAGACGTGTGCGAAAAGCACAAGCCTCCAAAGACACACAGCACCTGAGTGTTTCTGTACGTGAGAGTTCCCAGGTTAAACGAGGAACTCGTCTGCACAGGGCGAAAATGTTCAAAGCAGGCGGCTTTCCGTCAAATTCTTATATTCCCACACCTTCAATTCAATGTCTTTTTATTTGAACACTATATTCCCTTTCGGAATTCCGGAATTTTCCTCCCTTTTTGCGGAGGTGGGGTGGGACCATGACCAGTTGACCGTGACCACAGGGGGAACACGACCAGCTGGAGAAGAAAGGCAGGGCCCACCACGTGGCCCGTCCCCCTGGATGTTAATGCACTCCTGTAAGTCGCTGTGGACAAAGTCAATAACAAAACCGTAAATTGCAAACTGTCCTCCACACATGCTCACTCCTCCCCACAGAGCCACCTGACGCACGGCACTCGTCTCCCGGAGTCATCTCCATAAACACTTTTGTTTAACTAAAAAAAACACAAAAAAACAGAATTTCAATATAAATTTTAATCTGAAATATTATATTTAAAATAATAGAAAAAACTCAATCAGGATGTCATTCTCTTAGAGCTTTCTGGTGCCATTTTATTTCATATTATTATTATTATTTAGTAGCAGTAATAATAATAATAATAATAATAGCCTTGGAGGAAGCTCTTAGCCATAGCGACTAACAAGACAATTATGGCAAAATACATGTAGGGGAGAGTGGGGTAATGGCGAATGTGGGGCAATCCCAAACACGTCAATATTTGTTACTAGGGAGAAGGGGTTGCTAAAACAACGCCTTGCAGCAATGCATACTTGTGCACTGACTTCAAGAGATGCAGACATGTAACGCACATAAAAGCTGCTGGAACAGCGCCACAGGTACAGAACAGTACATAAGCTATCAAGCTAAAAATATCACAGTGGCAACACTGTGCACGCACAACCAAATCAGAGACAGGCGTACACACTTTAACACACTTTAACTTATTATGCATGTACTTATCCAGAATGACTTACGGGGCTATCAGGGCAAGACACACTGAACGGGTATCGCTAGGGCAACGAGGTCAGGAGCGTAGGTACGGAACAGCCAGCTGCGCGGTGACTGAACATCAAGCGGAAACACAGTACTAAAACATGCTGTGACAAAGCCGCCCGTTGCTTTGCACACCAGACTTTAAAACCATCTGAGATTAGAGTTAAAAAAATAAATAAAAAATTCAAACAGCTTCCCTAGCCAACCATGTTTTCACTCTGCTCCACAAAATGTAGTCCCTAGTCTCTCCCACACACCTGATTCTAACCCCTGGTTAATGAAATTACTAATTATAGGTGTGTGATTGGCTCCACTCCTCTCAGCCTGTCACACAGATCCAACAATGGCATAAACGAAGACAATTCATGGTTTCAAGATGGACGTGATAAATGCGCTAGCTGATACAGAATTGGTGGAAGCAAAGACATTTGAGCGGCCAAGATGCATTTAAAGATGGTCACAAACGTAATAAATTCAAATGAAAGTTAAATTTTGTGAAGATGAGGCCACCATCTTCACACATGTGCATACTGTATACTGCAAGCCTGCTTTGAGAGTGTGTGTGCTGTGGGACTCCTAGCCAGATGAGCTCCTAACCCGCCCCCCCCCCCCACACCCACACCCTTTTCCTCAGCATTAGCTGGCTGTCTGATCCTCTCTCTCTCATATCCTGACCCATGATCTTCAGGTTATTGAGAATAGCTCCTCAATTAAAAAGGCATATTTATGACCTGAAGGGAGACTAAGAGCCACAACAGCAAATTCCACTGACACAGGGGTCTCCTCCCCCCCCCACAATGACAAATTAAACATCATCAGCTGAGGCCTTGTCTGTCAGGGATTATATCTCAATCTAATAAACCAAATTTACCAAAAATGATGGACTCGCAGTTGCTGGACTTGCTGATAAAAGCTGCATAAGTACAAAGTCCACCAGACTCCATCTGTTCATAGGGATTCATTTTGGGGATTTTCTCAGAGGATTGAATTTATTTCTGGGGTTGGCAGTGTAGTGTAATGGTTAGGGAGCTGGGCTTGTAACTCAGAGGTTGCTGGTTCAATTCCCAGGTGGGGCACTGCTGTTGTACCCTTGAGCAAGGTACTTAACCTGAATTGCTTCAGTAAAATATCCAGCTGTATAAATGGATTGTATGTAAAAGAAATGTAAAACTGTGTAAGTCACTCTGGATAAGAGCGTCTGCTAAATGCCTAAAATGTAAAATGTAAATGTATTTCCAGGATGGAATTGGCCATTTTATTTCAAATTGGAACGTAACTGAAATTGAAAGCCTTCTTAATATATACGGACACTTAACAGGATAGTTGCTAAAAACCACAAAACAACAAAACAACAAACAGCCTCAAAACTCACAACAGGACTTTATCTACACATCTGTGACCCAGTCTCAACAAAAACTGTACACTGTGAGCTTCACAAAGCTGATATTTATGGTAGAGTTGCCATTCGGAAACTGCTTGTAACCAAGGCCGATACGCAACAACACATAACCTGGTGTAATGAGCCCAAAAACTGCGCAGTGGAAGAAAGTAATATGGTCTGATGAGTCATACTATTTTCCCTACATCTGGATGGATTTATGTTTGGGGAAAGCCAAAGGAAGCCTTCAACCCACATTTCCTGTTCCCAATTGTTCACCATGGTGATGGATTTGTTATGGTATGGGCATCCATCTTGTGGGAGTCATTGGGTCCGATTATTATAATGCATGATAGAATTATTGCCAAAGAATACAAAGCCATTTTAGGTGACCAGGTGCAAACATTGTTTCCTTAAGACACTCCCATATTCCAGGATGATAACCCCCACATACACACTGCTAGACAGATTCAAGTGGTTTCATGAACACCAGGATGAAGTCAAACACCTTCAATGGCCTCCCAGTTACCAGATCTACACATCACTCAACCTTTACGGGAAGTTCTGGAGTGCGGAGTAGATTTCCACCACCTTCATATCACAAATAACTCCTTTAAGAATGGTCCAATATCCCACTAGAAACCATTCAAAAGATATATAACAGCATTCCAACAAGGATTGAAGCTGTTCTGAAGGCAAAGGGTGGCCCAACTCCTTATTAGTTAATATTCATATATAATTCATATATTGTTTGGTGTTTCCATTAATTTATCTACCCCCTGAATATACATACAGGACCAGTCAAAAGTCTGAGTACACCTTCCATCTGGATTACGTCTAATCGGGCACTCCTTCATTCTTTAGCAAGATAACAACTCGAAACACACCTTGAAGTTGTGCCAGAACTATCTGGTGAAGGAGGAACGTGAAGGACAACTCAAACTAATGACCTGGCCTGCCCCCAGTGTCCAGACTTCAATCCCACAGAACTTGTATGGGAATAACTGGACAGAAGAGTCAAAGCAAAGCAACACACAAGTGTCTCTGGGAATTGCTGCAGGAGAGCTGGGAAGACATGTCGGGTTTGTGAGGCTGTTATCACGGCAAAGGGTGGCTATTTTGAGGAATCCAAATTAAATTTCCAATTAAAATTTCTTGAACTTTGTTTTGATGTTCCTTTTTCTTATTGGTACATGTATTTTTTGTCATTTTCATCCATTTACATTTACATTTTTACATTTTAAGCATTTAGCACAGTGGTTCTTAATCCTCTCCTGGGGGAACCCCAGCCAGTCCATTTTTGTCATTTACATTTAACATTACAAATTTGAATCATTTTACAAGCATTTAGAACCACAGATGCTCTTATCCAGAGCGACTTACAAGATGTGCATTAATACATGGTAGGAACAATCATAGTTAGCGCACAAGATCAGTGCAGTAATACAGCAATAGACATCATTGCAGGCATCTGCATACCATACCTGTAACACTGGGAAGGAAAAGGTTAGTGTCATTTTTTTTTTTAAAACTTTTTTTTTTTTTGTTTCTGTTTTGGAGTATAGTGTGGAACAAGTAAACAGTCGTGAAGACACCATTTAAAGAAACGTATACGATGTAAAACATTGTCAATTATGAGATAAACCTAGTTTCCAGCAGGTGTACTCAAACCTTTGACTGGTACTGTATATATATATATATATATATATATATATATATATATATATATATGCACACACACACACAGTTTACAGACAGGTGACCACCAGGACAGGTAACTGGAGCAGTCCTGAATAAAGGAAACGCCTCTCGCCCAGAGGAGGCGCCTCCTGATATAAAGGCTGCCTCTTGCTGAGGTCCTGAGAGAGCGTGCATATGTGCACGTGATTTCACTTGTAGTCATAAACATACAGTACACATGTAAAGACTACAATTCAACACAGCCAACTATGCCTGCATATAAAGCTGATGCCATGTAAAAACAAGAGAAGGAAGGAGGAATGAAAGAAAAAAGAGAGCAGGAAGAAAGACAAAGGACACAGACATAAAAGAACAAGCAGGTTAAAACAAAATTGTCCCAAAAAAAACCCAAAACTGTTGCTTCTGTTTTGGAGCAAAAGAATAAAGGGGGTAAAAAAAGAAGAGAGAAAGATAAAGAAATGCGGACAAAAAGAACAATCAAGGAAAAATACAATTATATACATTTAATAATTTCTAGCCCCTGTTGTGGTGGCCAAGAGCCCCTTCCCCAAGATCCCCCTCCCCAAGAGCCCCCCACACACGCACACTCCAACCCTGTTCTGGAGGTGGAGACAGGAGGTAGTGGGGGCCTGGTGGCTCTGATTAAGGTGTTAGAGCCCTCCCTAGAGGAGAGAAGAGAAACTGCGCCCAAGCAAATACTACAAGGACAGTAGAGAAGAGGAGTCAGACTGGCAGATCTGTCGGAGAGGATCATCTCATCCAGAATGATCTTGTCTATGGATGTGACGTCTCTTAACCCAAAACAGGATGTTCCTCTGTCGAAACTAGTCGGAGGAACATCCCGTCTGTGGAAAGGTTCGTTTGAAGGAGGCTACCCTTCTGGCTAGGTGTGCGCCAGTCATGAAGAGCCTGTCTTCTGCAGTCCACGGTCGCCTCTCTTTTAGCAACACACAGTGGCGATTTTACCGCGGGTACATTTGCTCCCCCTACTGTTGGGATGAAAATATTACAATTTTCAAATCAATGTCAAAAAACATTTAAAAGAAAATTATTTCTGCCCATTGCACCCCCTGTTTTAAAACCATAAAATCGTGTGTGTGTGTGTGTGTGTGTGTGTGTGTGTGTGTGTGTGTGTGTGTGCCCTGTCTAAAGCTCAGTACCTGTTCTCCAATGTCCACATCCAACAGAAGGTGCTGAGTGAAATGAACGACAAAACAGTGAGCCTAGTGCGAAAGTGGTTTGGACTCAATTCACACAGTACCCGTGACATTATTTTTCATCCCCAATGGGAGGGAGGGCTGGGGGTACCAAACATGGAGTGGATATATACCAGCATGCGGATTTCCCACCTCCTGAAAATGCTGAATAACGATGACAAGGATGTTAGAGAGCTGGCTCGATCCTCCCTGTTCCTGGACCTAAGAAGGCGTAAGGTCCCGCTGGCCAGGAATCAGAGCCCCACTTCCTCGGATTCAGAAGGAAACCCAGCGGAAACTTGACACCCACTCCGCTGGTTTCGGGGTTTGGTCAGATTGGCCGGATCTGAACGACCTCTGTGTCCGAACTGGAGTGTCCCTGGAGGGGGCGCTGTCTGACTCTGGGGCCGTGAGGGTCTCAGACGACATTATAACTGACCCCTTCATCCAGGTCAAGGCAACAGCCACATATGCTGGACACAGTCACCTGCTAACATCTACAGGTGCAAGGCGAATTCTCATGGATCTACACCAACATAGACAACAACAACACTGGACTGGACTAAAACTTCAGGGAAAACTTGCATGTCTTCCTCTGCCGATCATTCCGTTTCTCATTCATTCTTAAAGAACACTGCGCTCAATGAGGACATTGTCACATTTACTGTAAAAAGCCAGACTACAAGTCCTTCCTACCAGACTCAATCTTTCTATCTGGTTTCCTACTACCCAGGTTCCCCATTGCTTACATCACACCACAGAACAGGTCACTGAAACAATGTCACATATCTTGAATGGCTGTTATGCGTACAAAGGAATGTACATAGCACGTCACGACAGAATAGTGGACCTCATAGTGAAGGACATATCAAACCATTTCTCTTCTTCAGTGAGAATGTACAAACATTCCCGTGTCAATCCTTCCATGTTCCATCTCTGTGATAATAACCTAGCCATTTTTACACAGTTGTCTGCTAATACACCAGATGTTGTTGTTGTTAACGAAGAGGCCAGAGAAGTGTCTGTATTAGAGATAGCCTGCACCTTTGACCCTAGCCTAGAGGAAGCCTTTATGACCAAGGTCATTAAATATCAACCACTTCTAAATAACATCTCAGAGCTAGGCTATAGGTGCAGACTATCTGTTTTCATATTTGGCAGCCTCGGACATACCCACAGGTTGGTCGTTAGAGGGTTTCAACAACTTGGAATGCCCAAAAAGGGGGCTAAAAGGCTAGCTAAATATTGTGCTGTCTCTGCTATCATTGGCAGCCGCCATATATGGCGGAGACGCTGCTATTTATACCCATAAGTAATGTGTTTTGTTTTGTATCTTGAAGATCTGTGCCATGATTCTGTGAATGCAACTTTACTGCACCTTCAGTATTTGTGTCCTTGTATACTTTTCTTTATGTGGACATAAATAAATTGTTAAAATGTGTGTGTGTTTTGGGGGCAGTTTTTGAGTGAGCTGATCTAAAGTAACGGTTCCGAAACTAGTTTTTAGTTTTTTTGGCTCACACTTTTAAATTATGGCGGCACAGTGGTGCAGTGGATAGCACTGTCGCCTCACAGCAAGAAGGTCTCGGGTTGGAATCCAGGCCGGGGCCTTTCTGTGCGGAGTTTGCATGTTCTCCCGTGTCCGCGTGGGTTTCCTCCGGGTACTCGGTTTCTTCCCACAGTCCAAAGACATGCACGTTAGGCTAATTGGAGAGTCTAAATTTCCCGTAGGTATGAGTGTGTGAGTGAATGGTGTGTGTGCCCTGCGATGGATTGGCGACCTGTCCAGGGTGTATTCCTGCCTCTCGCCCGAACGCATGCTGGGATAGGCTCCAGCCCCCCCGACCCTGACCAGGAATAAGCGGCTTAGATAATGGATGGATGGATGGATGGATTTAGTCTTTCCCACATCGAGACATTTTTACATTTTTACATTTAACGCAGAGATGTAACACCAGCGTAATTAAAATCTCTTTACTTCCCCATTTAATTTGTCTCTCCGCAGACCGCTTGACTGACACCCATGATTTTAAGGTTTTGCCGTCCTCTAGTGGTGAGTTATGGAAATGTCTTAAAATAATTTCTGCAGTGCGCCCATTGCCCACAGCAGTGAGGTGCATTGTCCACTAGGTGGCAGTAGTGTGTTAGTCTTTCTGAAACTCAGTCCTGGGGAGCCACTGTGTATGCTGGTTTTTGTTACAGCCAATCTCTTGATCAGTTAAGGTTGTTGAAAACATGTGTTTAGGTTCTACCATAATTTGCCATTTGTTCTGTTATTGAACTCGCTTAATTTTCCACAAATGGTTTAGTTTCAGTGGCCAGGTGTCTACAGTAATTTAATCTGTCAATCTATAATTGAATCAAGTAAACAATGAAACCTCTTTCTAAAGGAATCATTTATCGTATAGCACATTACAGAAAATAAAAACATTGGTTTATCTGACTGATGAAAGTCCTGGGATGTGAATATGGGACATTTATACTACAATGACTCATTACATTACATTACATTACATTACATTACAGGCATTTGGCAGACGATTTTATCCAGAGCGACGTACAACAAAGTGTTAACCGTAGTCAAGAACAGTTTAGCTGAAAGCCACCCTAGCGGGAAGTACAGTTCCAGGTGCTAGGAGCAACCACATAGTTAAGCTAGGACCCTGTAGGTAAATCTGTAGCCACAATTCAAAGGCAGCAAAAAGGGATAAAACAGTTGAGTCAAATAGCGTGATAATTACACGGATTTACTCGAGACTGCTTGCTAATTTACTACAATCAAACAACAATTACGGATAAAGTCGAAACTAATGAATAATAAGGCTATTTTAATTCAGTAATAGCTGGCAAATTAGACAATGAGCTACGCAAAGTTAGAAACTACAGATAACTAACAGAAATCAGTCAAACTAACGCGGTAAACTTACGCGGACTCCACAGTTTTAAGATGGTATATCCTTAATGCATTATTCCTCATGGCCTTAAGAGGGTAAACCATCCTTCAATAGACATTAAACATGTCTAATTAAGAACAATTAACAGCTTGTCACAATTCAGGTTGCAGTAATGGTTAGGACAAAAACCAGCATACACAGTGGGTCGCCAGGAACCGAGTTTCAGAACACCTAGGGCCGTATGTATCAAGCCACTCAAAGTAAAATGGTCTCCTGTGTACGTGTAAGAATTAGTGACTTTTACTCCTACACTCAAATTTAAGAACGAAAGTGATTTATCAAATATCTCTGGACTTAAAAGTACTCTTAAACTGTCAGGTATTTAAGACCTCTGGGACCTCTCTTAACTCAGCTAGGAGTAGGCAAGACGGCACAGTTGCGAAGACGGAGACGTGCGCGCACCTTCCAAGACTGGAAGAATGTTTTAGAAATGTTTGATGATGCACAGTTAATCAAACATTATCGCTGAGATCATCAGGGAATCATCTTTGTCACTGATCTTGTGCGGGATGTAATATCGCCAGCAACTTTGAGAAGTAGCGCAGTTACCCTCTGTCCTCCTTCTTGCCCCTTCCTGACTCAGACATTCTTCAACTTGTTCTCTCCCACCGTCCCACCACCTGCCCTCTTGATCCCATTCCTTCCCCCCTCTTCCAGTCCATTGCTATGGACATCCTCCCCTTTGTCTCCACTCTCTTTCCTCTGGCTCTGTCCCCTCCTCCCTCAAATGCGCTCATGTTGTCCCCCTCCTCAAAAAACCCTCTCTGAATCCTGCTGTCATCTCTAACTACCGACCTGTCTCTCTCCTCCCATTCCTTTCCAAAACATTAGAGCGGGCTGTCTATAATCAACTGTCTGCTCATCTCTTACAGAACGACCTGCTTGATCCCAACCAATCTGGGTTCAGAGCAGGCCACTCCACAGAGACTGCTCTCCTTGCGGTCACTGAGGCTCTTCACGGGGCTAAGTCCCGATACCTTAGCTCCGTCCTCCTCCTCCTCAACCTGTCGGCGGCATTCAACACCGTGGACCACCGGATCCTGCTCTCTGGATCTGCGTTGACATGGTTTGAGTCCTACCTGGCTGACTGGTCCTACCAGGTGGCCTGGAGAGGATCCCTCTCCTCTCCCCACACCCTCTCTACTGGAGTCCCGCAGGGCTCGGTGCTAGGCCCCGTCCTATTCTCTCTGTACACCAAGTCACTTGGCTCTGTTATTTCTGCTCATGGTTTTTCCTATCAATGTTATGCTGATGACACTCAACTCTTTCTCTCCTTCCCTCCATCTGATACCCAGGTCCCGGCACGGATCTCTGCATGCTTGGCTGACATCTCCGCATGGATGTCCACCCACCACCTGAAGCTGAACCTGGGGAAGACAGAGCTGCTCTTCTTCCCTGCGAAGGGCTCCCCGACGATTGATGCGTCAATCACCGTGGAAGGCTCCATAGTGTCTCCGTCTCAGTCTGCCAGGAGCCTTGGAGTGACCCTGGACAACCAGCTGTGCTTCTCGAGCCATATTGCAGCGATCACTCGGACCTGCCGTTTCTCCCTCCACAACATCCAGAGGATCCGACCGTTCCTCACCCAAGAGGCCACTCAACTCCTGGTCCAGGCCCTGGTGATCTCACATCTGGACTACTGCAATTCCTTGCTGGCAGGCCTTCCGGCCTGTGCCATCAAGCCTCTGCAACTAGTCCAGAACGCTGCCGCTCGCCTGGTGTTCAACCAGCCGAAGTTCACCCACGTCACCCCTCTACTCTCCTCCCTGCACTGGTTCCCCATCGCAGCACGCATCAGATTCAAGTCACTGGTGCTTGCTTTTCAAGCGACCAGAGGTACTGCTCCCCCATACCTCCAGTCACTCATCACTCCCTACACCCCGCCCAGACTCCTCCGCTCCGCCTCCTCTGGTAAACTGACTGCCCCATCCCTCCGGGCGCCTGGCAGCCGCTCCTCGCGGTCTCGCCTCTTCTCTGTCCTGGTCCCTCGCTGGTGGAACGACCTCCCGCAATCGGTCAAGACTGCGGAATCACTTCCAATCTTCCGCAAGAGACTCAAAACCCACCTCTTCAGACTCCACTACCACTGAACACTGTCCATCCAGTCAATCTGTCTTCACCACTGTTTACTTGTTCTACACTATAAAAAACCCCACAAAAAAAATAAAAAAAATAAAAAAACAACACTAACCTTTTCTTTCCCAGTGTTACAGGTATGATATGCAGACACCTGCAATGATGTCTATTGTTGTATTACTGCACTGATATTGTGCGCTAACTATGATTGTTCTTACCTTGTATTAATGCACATCTTGTAAGTCGCTCTGGATAAGAGCGTCTGCTAAATGCTTAAAATGTAAATGTAAATGTAGTTACGGCAGAGATGCAAGCTGTTTTAACACTGCGCTTAAAGGTTTAGGCGCAGTACCTCCACCTGAATATAAAATATAACTACAATAAAGGAATTGTAGCTCAGTAGTCAAAATAATTTTAATAACTGTTGTTGTTCATCAGCAATATTGCAATATGAAACAAATGTGTCTCATAAATAAGACTACGAGCCAGTGCCAGATGTTGTCCTCTTGAAAGCAGACGTTTTCCTGACGCACTTTGGATAGAACATTGTCCATTTATTTTTCGCTTTCCTCCGGGCTCCGAATGGTGGAGCTGAAGCTTTCATTTGTTATCTGCAATCTGCCTCCATGCCTCTTCTTTATGACTTGTGTTGTTGTGTTATGTGGGGCTAAATTTTCCCTGAATTATTTCCTTTTTCGAGTCTACCTCCTACCTCATTCCAATTTGGTGTTCTTTTTAAATCCATTTTGCTTAGCATTTTACATTTTTACATTTTAAGCATTCAGCAGATGCTCTTATCCCATTTACAAGATAGCATTAATACATTAGGAACAATTTTAAGATCATTTTACAGCAATAGACATCATTGCAGGCATCTGCGTACCATACCTGTAACACCGGGAAGGAAAAGGTTAGTGAATTTAATTAAATTTTTTATTTGGGAGGGGAGTATAGTGTTGAACAAGTAAACAGCGCTGAAGACAATTTAGCTAGATGGACAGAGTTCAGTGGTAGTGGAGTCTGAAGAGGTGGGTTTTGAGTCTCTTGCGGAAGATCGTAAGTGATTCCGCGGTCCTGACCGATTGCGGAAGGTCATTCCACCAGCGAGGGATCAGGACAGAGAAGAGGCGAGACCGCGAGGAGCGGCTGCAAGGCGCCCGGAGGGGAGGTGTGTAGGGAATGATGAGTGACTGGAGGTATGGGGGAGCAGTACCTCTGGCCGCTTGAAAAGCAAGCACCAGTGACTTGAATCTGATGCGTGCTGCGATGGGGAGCCTAACATTAGCCAACAAGGCATCTTTTATAATAAGGATCTGTTTAACTTTATTGGAAACTTGTGTCGACCATCAAAGAACACAAATTTTCCTAAAGTAGATTAGTTATTCCGTTTTGCAATTTCAGCGATTGATGACCTCATCTTAATCTTTTCATTTGCGGCACCCGTGATTGTCACAAAAACACATTTGTCTTGAATATTTAACTTCCCTAAGAGAAAGTGTGAACTGCTTGATAACTACGCTTAAGCGAAGAGTGATTTCTTAGCTCTTAGAAGATGTCGTAAGTGTAACTCTTCAGATATTTGATACATACCGGCCCTGGTCTAAGCAGAGGCTATCGTCATCTTAATTCAGGGTTACTCATATCTGGCCCACGAATCCAAATTCGGTCCTGGTTTTCCCTTCTCTCAGGTAGTTAATTGAATAATTAGTGCAACTGATTGGCCAGAGTGTCTTCACACCTGACTCCCAGGTAAAGGGTTTCACTAGTTCTTTAGAGTGTACACACTGCAAACACATCAGTGGTGCAGACTGTATGTATATATTTTTTTCTTTTTAAAACTTTAAATAATTTAAATCAATCAATCAATCAACCAATCATCAATTCCTCCACTCCAAATGATTGTGACTAGTGAGTCCCTATGGATGCCATTGTGTATATATTTTGTTCTTTTAAAACTTTAAATAATTTAAATCAATCAATCAATCAGCCAATAATCAATTAGCCAAATGATTGGACTAAAACGGATATATGGATATATGTATATATACTGTATGTATATATTTTGTTCTTTTTAAAACTTTAAATAATTTAAATCAATCAATAAATCAACCAATCATCAATTCCTCCACTCCAAATGATTGTGACTAGTGAGTCCTTCAAACCAGTGGAAAGCCCAGATTAGCCAAGTCAAAACCACCCTGCTCTGCAATTACTGCATGTCTGAGATCAGCTGACACTACCAATGTGTAAACCTTGGTTAACCTTTGTGAAACTCTTAATAGCAAACAAACCACAATCTCCTGTCAACAGGAGGAAGGAAGGCTGTGCCTTGCATTACTAAGTCCTCAATAAAACAGTTTAGCTTAGCTTTAAGCTAAAAGAGACACTCCCATTCGTCACAGGGATCTCCTCGTAATCCTGTCTGTTCTACACATCATATTTCACGGTCGGAGCTTTTCATGCAACATCAACAACGGTACCTGTGGGCTATTAAATGGCCTAATCTCTCATAACAAAACTGCTTTAAACTGTCTGAGTTTCTACACTAAAATCAAGTGGGCTGTTTTATCTTTAAGCTTAATAGGGCCACAATAGGGTGTGTGTGTGTGTATGTGTGTGTGTGCTTGTGTGTGTTTATGTGTGTGAGTGTGTGTGTATGTATATGTGTGTGTCTGTGTTTGTTTGTATATGTGTGTGTGTGTGTTTATTTGTGTGAGTGTGTGTGTGTGTGTGTGTGTATGTGTGTTTATGTGTGTGATTGTGTGTGTGTTTGTTTGTGTGAGTGTGTATGTTTATGTGTATGAGTGTGTGTGTGTGTGTGTGTGTGTGTGTGTGTGTGTGTGCTTGAATTCATTTCATTTTCATTCAATCATTCATCTTAACCCTCTTTGGTGACCTTGCTTGTGGCAGATTTGGAAGTTGCATTGGCGTCTAGTTATGATCAAACGGGTTAGGCTGTCTGATACGCAAATGCCATGGAATGGAATTGAGGAAATCCTTATAATCACGAAATTGATGATCACTGAACAAGCCAAATACCAATCACCTCCATTTTAGATGCACAATAAAATTCTGTAACTTTTTTTTTTTTTTTGCCCATTACTGCTCAACACTTATGTGTTCTGCAGCGGTGTAGGCAGGCAGTGTGGCATAATGGTTCGGGAACTGGGCTTGTAACGTTAAGGTTGCAGGTTCAATCCCCAGGTGGGACACTGCTGTTGTACCTTTGAGCAAGGTACTTAACCTGAATTGCTTCAGTTAATATCCATCTGTATAAATGGATTGTAAAGAAATGTCAACTGTAAGTCGCTCTGGATAAGAGCGTCTGCTAAATGCCTGTAATGTAATGTAATGTAATGCAATGTAATGTGTCTAGTCCGGGTATTGCTGCCGGCGTGGGCCAAGTTCCGCATACAGAGAACACCCAGGGGGTCCCCATTCGTCACCAGCATTCCCCTACTAACTGGCGCGAATTCATTTGACAGTCAGCAGTGGTGACCAATAGAAAAGTTTCACTCTCTGTGGTGGGCGGGGTTACAGGAAACAAGGACCAATGATAACGCTGTGCGGTTGAAGCCGCAAAGTGGTCCTCAATTTTGATCTCCTACAGTATTCCAGAAAGGCGGGACTTCCTTTAAGCTTCGACGTTGGATGGCTTCTGGCTACTTCTCCGTGACACGTAACTAAAATTAAAAGGTACCGTGTCGGCCTTTCCAGGATTGCCGTAGGCACTGTTTTTTTAAAGTCCGTATTTGCGGGTGCGTTGTATTTATACATATTTATTGTGTCTTTCTCCGTGTTTAGTCTGGGGAAACTGACAAGTGTGGCATTTCTGGAATCTACGGTCTGAGTTTTAACCTACTTTCCAAGACAAGGGGAAGACTTGTCAGCATAGATTTGGCAGATCTGTAAACTCGGTCACAAGAGATTACACTAATACTGAGTTTGTTTTTTTTAAACCCACACTTTCGCTACTACGCACACGTAGTTTTGTGGCTGACTTTAAGCGATGCTTTGGGGAAAGTAAAAGGTTCAGAAAAAAGTTTGCAGAAGTAAAAAAAAAAAAAAAGCAAAAAAAACAAAAAAAAGTTTGCAGAAAAAAAGAAAGAAAGTTTGGTGCCCCTACTGTAGGGCGACTCGCCTGAACGGAGTCGGTCCGCACTGGCGCGCGGCGTGGAGGCGCGAGTCAGGAACATGGGGAACGGAGTGTGCTCGCGCAGGCAGAAGCGGATCTTCCAGTCCCTGATACTGGTCACCGCGGTGTGCGGCACCGTGTACGCGGGCATGGTGTCCTACGAAATGCACCGGCAGCTGAAGAGGACGGAGTCGATGGCGGTGAAGTATCAGCAGCACCAGGAGTCCCTCTCGGCGCAGCTTCAAGGTACCCCCTCTGCACTTCCCCTAAACGACAACCACAGCACGCATTCTGCGTGTTTACTGTAAACGCTGGCGTGTGCACGTTGTCAACAGATGCCTTGCGTTGTGTTTTAGGATTCGGCGTTGCCGATTTACTTAAATTCCATGTATGATTTAATCGTGTGCCGCACAAGTTGCTTGGGGGTTCAGCCCAGCTGGTTTAGTCGCCACGTCTTGCTGTCTATCACCACAACGCAGTAACGACATGGGATAACGACAGAAGCGCTCACAGTGCTGTTTACTGTGATTCACTTTCACACGCGACTCGCGTTTATATCACCGGCAGGCAACAGTATCACTTCGTCACAGTTCTACTCTTCTATGGAGACCTCGTCCAGAAACGAGTGGTCAACTTTAAGAGATCCCAAAGATTCGGCAGTCCAAGGTCCCCCAGAATACGTGACTGTTTAACTGGGACCCTCTTGTGACTACACGACACTTCTTATGCACTTTTAAATAGTTATACATCGTATACATAGACACAGCGTCCACACCGTAGTGATGCAGAAACGTGACACGTTTAAAGAGCGACACATTTGAAACAAATTAATTTATTGTAATGTTTTATGGTAGGAGCTTAGTTTGGCACAAAAACTTAAATAAATAACAGTAACTCAACCAGGAACATAAGTCCAGTAAAATACCAATATTCCCCCAATCTGCCTTACCCACCAGTAAGGGATCCATTGGCCTAATTAATGAATCAATATTAATATTTTAGTGTGCAGCGGATACACAATAATTACTTGATAGTACAGTGGTTATTACTATGTTAGTGTGCAGTAGTAGTTCAGTGTGTTTGTGCTGCGGTGTGTATGAACACCTTGGTCTGCTGGGGGTCCTGGAACACTAGAGTAATAATAATAATAATAATATGCGCCATTTAGCAGACGCTTTTATCCAAAGAGTATAGTATGGCAGTGCATATGTGTGCAGCTGATATTAGTACCTCGGCCTGCGATGGGTATTGGTACCTTAGTGTGCAGTATATTTGTGCTTGTATGTGCTTGTGGGTGTTATTACTGTAGCGGGGCCCTGGGAGAGGTTCTTACCCCCTCTCTGTTCTGCACCGCAGAATTCCCCCGCATCCTCGGTCCAGGTAGCACGGCTCGTAATGTCAGGCCCAGATTTGTGTTCCGCGGTCTCTCTGGGCTCTGCTGGCTGAGATTTCGGGAGGTTATGAATTATGGAAATTGGATCTTGGTACATGGTGTTCCCCCCACCCCCCCGCCCACCCCCCACAGGGCCTTCCTCAAACACCTCAAGGCTTGGCTACAGCAATCCTCAAAGCCTGCCCTGGCCTAGCCTGCCCTGGCCTGCAGCGTTTTACCCCCCCGTGGTAAACAGTGACATCATATTTATATTGATTTAATGCTCCAAACGGGTCCGCTTGTGATGTGTGGCCCCGCAGTGAGCTGTGGCCCTCTGAATGGTGCCTCAGTCTCCAGTCACAGACGTGAGCCCGGGTACGAAACTCTGGCTGCCTTATCAGGGACACGGTTTGAAAGCTGTCTATGCCAGACTGGCCCTGGTCCTCAGCCCCGATCGGGGGGCGGCGTTAGGCTGTCTGCCCCAGGGGGAAGGGGGGAGGGTGAGCCGGCTCGAGTTCGCTGTGAAGCACTTAAGTGGTGTCTCCGGAACGTGGGTGGGCGAATTCCGTCTCAAAGGAAGCAAAGTTTGCTGCCCTCTGAAATAAATAGAGGGTATAATCTGAAACAAAACAAAACAAAAAAAAAAAAAAAAATAATGTTCATTTTAAGAAAATAATTTCAACAATAATTCACAACACTTATGTGTGATTATGACAAAGTGAGATGGAGATGGCGTTGAACTTAAAACCAATCCCCCCCTCTCCCTCCCTGTTATAATCAAAATGATTGAATCTGAAGTGCATAGAGTAGAGATAACAGCACTCTCTAGATGTGACCAGGCTGAAAGCAGTCAGCTGCGGCAGAGCCTTATCTGAAGCAGCGGCGCGCCTGTTTGTCACGGAGAGACACGGCCTCGGGACAATGATTGGTATAAAGCCAAGTGTTCCGCCTGCCTTGTTTGTTGTCATCAGCTGCCCCTGCCCCGGAGGCAAATCTGGCGCTGTGCTGAATGTGACCCTCGGCCGCAGTGCTGCGTCCCAGCCCTTTACAAGAGGCCAAACGAGATGGTTTGAGTGCGTGAACCGTGCCGTCATCCCCAGTAATAGCCCACACAAGGCACTTTTATAGTTTAATAATAGCCTGTGTGGATAATTTTACTTAAGCCCTCCGTTAAAAAAAAAGAAAAAAGAAGAAGAAAAAAAGACGTAAATGGACATTTAATGAAATTAATTCCGTTATTTATTTGCACCCTCCGAGCGTAGGGTGGAAACAGGAGACGCTCTGCATTCTGAAGAGTTAGTCTTGGTTTCCGTGCCTCCTGGCCCAGGCAGGGCACTTACAGACATCCGATCCGTCAGTGGAAGAGGCTTTTAGGACTAATTCTCCTGTTTACGGAGAATCTGTCTCTTGCACCATGGCCACAGGGCTGCATTGATTGGCTGTTCCTTTTTCTTGCGCTCCTTCGCTTTAGCAGCAGCAGCCTCGGCGCGCGTGGTGTATCTCTGGGGCCCGGCGGGGCGTACGGTGGCCCCCGGTCCCCTGCTCTGTGTAAAGGGCCCTTGAGTGCGTCTCACAGGGGCCATTGAGCGCGCTCAGTGAGCTGCGCACGGCTCACTCAGGAGCCCAGCGACTCACTTAGTTTTCTCAGCTGTCAGATTCTCTGCTCTGCGCTTTTATCTGTGCAGTGCTGCTGCCATGTGGAGTCGCTTCTGTGCGTATCTCTCTCTGTGTTCGTCTGCTTCTGTCTGGATCTGTCTCTGTGTTCGTCTGCTTCTGTCTCTGTGTTCGTCTGAGCTTTACATTTTACATTTACATTTTAGGCATTTAGCAGACGCTCTTATCCAGAGCGATTTACATTTCTTTACATACAATCCATTTATACAGCTGGATATTTTACTGAATCAATTCAGGTTAAGTACCTTGCTCAAGGGTACAACAGCAGTGCCCCACCTGGGAATTGAACCTGCAACCTCTGAGTTACAAGCCCAGCTCTGTGACCACTACACTACACTACCAGCTTGTCTGGATCTGTCTCTGTGTTCGTCTGCTTCTGTGTGCATCTGGATAAGTGCTGTACTGTGCCTGTGCAAAGCTGCCTCTATATGGCCCTGACTCTGTGCTGCACTGTCTCTATATGGCCCTGACTCTGTGCTGTCTCTATATGGCCCTGACTCTGTGCTGCCTCTATATGGCCCTGACTCTGTGCTGTGCTGCACTGTCCCATGGCAGTGACAGAGACTGTCCTCAGTCACTCTGCCACACCAGTGGGGAATTTCAGCTCCCTGCGTCAATTAGTTCCTGTACAACCTCGCATGTGGGGGCCACCAGGTGTCACAGTTTGTTTGTTTGTGTGTGTGTGTTTGTGTGTGTGTGTGTGTATGTGCTTGTGCGTGTGTGTGTGTGTGTGTGTGTGTGTGCGTATATATGTGTGTGTGTGTGTGCATGTGTGTGTGTGTGTGTGTGTGTGTGTGTGTGTGTGTGTGTGCGCGTATGGCGTGTGTGTGTGTGTGTGTGTATGTGTGTGTGTGCGCGCATATGGCTGTGTGTGTGTGTGTGTGTGTGTGTGCGTATGGCTGTGTGTGTGTGTGTGTGTGTGTGTGTGTGTGTGTGTCTGCCAGACAGAAGGTGGCACCATGGGCGCTGGCGTGTGCCAGTTCTGTCTCCGCTCTGGTTCCAAACAGCAGAGCTCCAGGGCGTGTCATTGTGTTCCTGCTCTATAGCCCCATTTATAGAATTACTACATCAGCCCTTAATTTGGTCTCATTGTTTTGGGAGGGGTAAAATGGTATGGGATGGGCTGGTCTGGTCCGTCCTGAATGGATGCAGTCACACTGAATAGGCACCTGGTGTTCCCAAACCAAAGCAGGTTCTGTCACAAGGTTAGAATTACACTGTCATAATGCAGAGATACAGATACGCTCCCGTTCAATAGAGCATGTGGTCTCATGTAGCCCCCAGCCCTCGCAGCCACAGTGTCAGCAGGGTCTCAGGTTCACTCAGAACAAGCGCCTTCTCAATTAAAGGTAGTTTAAAGTTATTAATACCCTGAAGATAATAAAAAAACATTAAACATTAACCTACCACTGATATGCAGTGCCCTTCAAATTGATTCACACCCTTGATAAAGATTAGCAAAGAAGGCTGTATAAAATAAACAATACAGGTAATGAGCTTTATTATATAATGAGAATTATTATTTTATATGAATACAATTTTATACAAATACAATCAGTTATGTCATGATTTTGTGTAGCTGGTCGTGTATCTTAAGGTGATGTTGTGTATCTGAGGTGATGTTGTGTATCTGTAGTGATGTTGTGTATCTGGTTCTGTGTCTGGTGTAAAGTGCTCCTCACCTCCTCACCTCCTCCCCTCTCATTCTGTCACTCAGTGGTTTATGAGCACCGGTCCAGACTGGAGAAATCTCTACAGAAGGAGAGACTGGAACACAAAAAGGCCAAAGAAGGTAGAGTTACACACACACTGCTCACAGGTGTAATGAGTAGTTACACACACACTGCTCACAGCTGTAATGAGTAGGCACTCACACTGCTCACAGGTGTAATGAGTAGAATCACACTCACACTGCTCACAGGTGTAGTGAGGAGTTACAGTCACACTGCTCACAGGTGTAATGAGATACACACACACTGCTCACAGGTGTAATGAGTAGGTACACTCACACTGCTCACAGGTGTAATGAACAGATCTCCCTGCATGCTCATGTGCTTGGTTCCTCCACAACCTCTCGTCTTCTCCTTTTATTCCAGATTACATGGTGTACAAAATGGAGTCTCAGCAGACGCTGAATAAGGAAAAGGTGTGTACAACATGCAGGCTGGACACACAGACTGATGTGGTCATGATCCAAGAGACCCTCAGATTCCCCCAGGACCCGGAGAGAGAGAGAAGTTTTATTAACCAGTGCGCGCACACAGGGAGAGCCAGACAAAACCAAGGACAAAACCAAACAATGCCCTTAGTCACAATCTCTTAGCACACATTATTATAGCGAAACACGGTGGAATCTCCCCACCCCGTCCCTGCTGTGCCCTCCCCTCAGTATCTGGCGTGATGAACACATTTATATACGTTTCTCACCCAGGTGCTTCTGCTCACCTAACACCCCAGGCTATGACCATCCAGAGATTTTGACCGATTACACACGCAGGCTGGGACGGCCTGCCACCTCCTAAAGCAGGGCGGACCCGTGTTAAGGATAGCACGTGTGCACACTCCTCGGGTGAAGATGACCTCTTAAGACCTCGGCCACATGGTTCATGTTTAACGTCAGTGTTCTCATAACATAGAGTTAAGGCCCTGGCATCTTCGGCGCCTCCCCAACGCCTGAGAAAAGGCTTATGTTTTACTTACAACGAAATGTGTGTGTGTGTGTGTGTTATCTGTGTGTGTGTTATTTGTGTATGTGTGTGCGTTTGCATCTATATATGTGTTTGTGTGTGGGTGTGTGTATGTGTGTATGTGTGATATGTGTGTGTGTATATATATATGTGTGTGTTTGTGTATCTGTGTGTGTGTGTGTTTGCATGTATATATGTGTTTGTGTGTGCATATGTGTGTGCGTATATATGTGTGTTTGTGTATATGTGCGTGTTTATATATTGAAGTCAAATATATTAATTAAGTGCTTTTAATGTTTTTTTTAATATGAACAGCAAGATTCCAGCAGCCGGTTTAATTCTTTGCACGTGCAACATCAGATGCTGAAGGTAAGTGAAGAGGCTTTAACGAACTAACCAGATAAAGACAAGACGGTTTATAAAAACTGATGTTTTTTTTCACTGAACCAAACTGCAGTTAATCCTGCTTTGCCCCGCACTGCTGTCTCCCCTCTCTTTTGATACGCATTTCTGATCCCACGGCTGCCCGTTTCTGCAGCTGCGCTGGCAAGTCCTGTCCTTTCTACACACCCAAATGCACATGCATGCACTCACCTTCTCATTTTCTCATTTGCTCTTCGAAACTGTGCGTGCGCTCATTTCCATTTTCAATCACTCCCTCATTCGTACTCTCACTTACTCACACTCATCCTCACTCACTTCCTCTCTCTCTCACACTCACTTCCTCTCTCTCACTTCCCCACACTCACTCCCCCCCACTCACCCTCACTCACTTCCTCACTCTCACTCCCCCACTCTCTTCCTCTCCCCCACTCACACTCACTCACTTCTCTCTCTCTCACTCCCCTACACTCACCCTCACTCACTTCCTCTCTCTCACTCACACTCACTTGCTCTCCCCCACTCACACTCACTCACTTCCTCTCTCTCACTCACACTCACTTCCTCTCCCCCACTCACACTCACTCACTCACTTCCTCTCTCACTCACTCGCACTCTTGACTGACTCGGCCATTCCTTCATGTATTGAGACACACTGTTGCTCAATTGTTCACTCAAACTCTTGCTCACTCACTCACCCCACAATGACACACACCATCCCATTAAATGTGACCGAGCTGGCCCAGTGTTGGCCTCGCTTCATCTTCATTACTGGGCCAACTGTAGGTTCTCGTCAGCAACACAAAGGGCCAACAACAATGCTCCAAAATTGTCCACCACCAATGGTCCAACAAAAATAATCCCAAGCCCTTGGTGTAGTTTGCTCTTTGGCAAACAACATGTGACTAATTGTTGGCCTACACAAATGTACCAGTCTCTCCCAGATGTAGGCTGCTGAATAGCAACCCCATGTTCAAATTAGGAGTATCCAACTGTGTGTGTCAATGCTGGCAGTTGACAGATGGCCATAGGTGAGCTGCTGTTGTCTCTGGATGCAGTCATTTGTTGGTGGAAAACAATTGGGACCTTCTGTGTACCAACACTGGCTGCTGACTGACTGGATTCTGTTGGGGGAAAGGGGGGTTTGTGACGTAGCATTAGTGAACCTACAGGTAACTGCCAAAATAAAGGAAACACCAACATAAAGTTTCTTAATAGGGCGTTGGGCCATTAAGAGCCATCAGAACAGCTTGGATGGCTTTGAATATATTGGTGTTTACCTTGCCCTGTAAGGTGTTGAGTGGACCTAAACCATGCCAGGAAACTGCACCCCACACCATAACAGAGCCGCCTGAACCCTTCATTTACTGAAGCGTTTCCTTTATTGTGAAGTTATCTGTACATACATCTGTACTGTTATCTGCTGACAGGTTTGCAGTAATTGGTTGATTGCAGCCTTCCGTGGCGAGTGTCTCCCATAAAATCCTCCTATGTCCCTCTCTCCCCTCCCTCTCCCTCTCTTCTCACCCTCTCTGTCCCTCTCCTCTCCCTTCCCCTCCCTCTCCCTCTCCCTCTCCCTCTCCTTCTCTCTTTCTCCTCTCCCCCTCCCTCCCCCTCTCCCTCCCCCTCCCCCCTCTCCCTCCCTCTCCCTCCCCCTCTCTCCCTCCCCCTCCCTCCCCCTCTCTCCTCCCCCTCCCTCCCTCCCCCCCCCCCTCCCCCTCCCTCCCCTCTCTCCCCCCCCTCCCCCTCCCCTCCTCCTCCCCCTCCCCCTCCCCCCCCTCCCCCTCCCCTCCTCCCCTCCCTCCCTCCCCCTCCCTCTCCCCCCCCTCCCCCTCCCTCCTCTCTCTCCCTCCCCTCCCCCCCTCCTCCTCCCCTCCTCCTCCTCCTCCCCCTCCCCCTCCCCCTCCCTCCCCTCTCTCCCCCTCCCCTCTCTCTCTCCCCTCCCTCTCCCTCCCCCTCCCTCAGAACCAGCATGAGGAGCTGAAGCAGCAGCTGTATGGGCTACAGGAGCAGCACCAGTCCCTGGGCGAGGAGCACAGCAAGCTGCTGGACGAGCACCACGAGAAGAGCCAGCGGCTGCAGCAGAACAAGGAGGGCGAGATCTCCAAACTCAAAGGTGCCTGAGACGCCCCTACCTGACCCCCCTACTCCACCCTCTGCCTCTGCTGCTGAGCCTGTCATGGGTCTTTCACACCGAACGCGCAGTAGTGCAAGTGCGACTTCATTGTTTTCAGTGGAGAGAAAAGCGCAGAAGTGCACAAGCTGAACGTATAGCCATATATAATAAAAACATACACATGATATATCTTTCATAGAGAACATGTTTAACCTGTATTGCGTTCGTCACTCCACTCCTCACCACCCTTCACTGGGTCATTGGTGCTGGAGTGTTGGGCCACGAGGGGTACTGCTTCAGTCACTGATCACAGCCTCCACCCCCTCCAGATCTCTCCGATCTGCCTCCTCTGGCCAGCTGACTCTCCGCACAGCTGGTAGCTTGCCTCTTCTCTGCCCTTGCCTCTAGATGGCGGAATGACCTTCCCCACTCAGTCAGGACAGCAGATTCTCTATCTATTTTCCAAAAAAGATTGAAACTCATCTTTTCAGACTCCACCTCAATTTATAATAATTCTATATAATCCTTTTTCCATTTTTTTGTGACATGAACGTCAGCAATGCCAATGACTAGACTGTAACCTACAGTTTTGTAGCTCTAGCGATGATCTCCTGCCATATGAATGCACTTTTCTAAGTCGCTTTGGATAAAAGTGTCTGTCAAATAACAAAATTGTGCCATGGTGACCGGGGTTCGATCCCACCGGCCACGCCAGTCGGCTCTGGCTGGGAGTGCCACCATGGGCGGTGATTGGTTGCGCCCCAGGGAGGGGGGAGGGAAGCCGACAGGACGTTCGCTGCGCACAGGAGTGGCTCTGTACTACCGGGTTACGGTCGATGGCCTGACAAGTGTCCTCTCGGAGGAGACGATACTTCGCCTTCATCACTACCGGTCGCAGGACTACGGCAGCGAACTCACATTACTGGGGGGATTGACTTGAAAATATCGGGTATAATTGGCTATTAAATTGGGGAGAAAATCTGAAACAAAAATAAAAAAATACATACATTTAAAATAAAAAATAAAAAATTAAATTGTGGACGTGCGTCTGCGAATGTGTGCGTATGTGTGTGTGTATGCGTGTATGTTTGAGTGTGTGTGTAACTCCGTCTTTCTCTCACAGAGAACATGTATAACCTCCGTGAGGAGAACAGGCAGCTGAGGAAGGCCCATCAAGACGTTCACGTACAGCTGCTGGACGTGCGGGTGAGCGGAGGCCCGGGGGCTGCTGGGTAATCGTGGTGGAGCAGGGGCAGAGTGAGGGGCGTGTAAAGGTGGAGTAAGGGGTATGCAGGGGTGGAGTTACACGTTAGACTGGAGTGGTGTATTCATGGTCAATAGTAAAACGTGTGTGTGTGTGTGTGTGTGTGTGTGTGTGTGTGCGTGTGTGTGTGTAGTGGTTGTGCATGTTTGTGGCTGTGTGTACTGTGTGTGGAATTTCTGTGTACATATTCAATTAGTTGACAGCTCCACCCGTACAGCCGTGGAAGTGGCTCACAGACTGTGTAAGCCGCTCTGAATAAGAGCGTCTGCTAAACGCCTCAGGGTGAAAACAAATGCCAGTGTAAAAAATGGATTGCTCGGCATCTGTGGGATTTCAGTAAGAAGCCTTTAGACGTGCGGATCTGCAGAACATTCAACCCTTTCTTTGTTTCGCCCCATGCACAGAAGCAGCACAAAGAGCTGAAGACATCTCACGACCAGCTCTCCCTGACCCTGGAGGACCACAAGAATGCTCTGGCCGTGGCACAGGTCCCTGGGGGGGGGCCTCTTCGTTATTTTCAGGGGGTGGGGGTGTACTTCTGGTTCTGGCTTAATTTGTGGAAGGTAGAACAGAGGACTGTATCTCTGTCTCATTTTTACATTTTAGGCATTTAGCAGACGCTCTTATCCAGAGCGACTTACACAGTTTACATTTCTTTACAATCCATTTATACAGCTGGATATTTACTGAAGCAATTCAGGTTGAGTACCTTGCTCAAGCAGTGTCCCACCTGGGGATTGAACCAGCAACCTCTGAGTTACAAGCCCAGCTCCCTAACCATTACACTACACTGCTAGTCTCCCTCTTAGATGTCACTTTTTAGGGGCACACACCTCCACAGCATGTAAACCAGTGACTGGCTTGATCTGCTTTATTAGTGGAGATCAGCAGACTGGATTACGGTCTATCCCAAGGCCTCAGTTTTGCTCCGATTTTCCGTATAAATAGATTTTTCCAACTGAAACATCAAGAAAGTGAAGCGCAAGGGAAGTCACTCTTGCGAGAGGAAATTTGCACGGTGCTGTTTGAATTAGGAGCATTTTAGTTTCAGCCTCCTGTGTGTAATTGTAGAGAGGCAGCAGCTCTTAAGACATCAGCAGGTACTCTATAACAATAGTGTTCTAAAGTTGCACAAGCAAGAGTACAGCGTCAGAAAGGCCAGCGCGCACAGAATGTTAAATTCTTTGTTCCTTTTTTTTTTCCATTTTGTTCTCCAGAACCAACATGGTGCTTTTGGAAACTACGTTAATAGCCCCAAAAAAAAGGGAAAGAATTTAACATTGTGCTGACCGTGCTCGTCAGAAAACGCATTGTTCAGCATGCGGCCATGCAGTTATTAGATTTGCGTGAGTGTGCGTGCGTGTGAGTGTGTATGTGAATGTGTGTGCGTGTGTATGTGAATGTGCGTGTGTGTGTGAGTGTGTATGTGTGTGCGTGTGAGCCTCATTCAGCCTCATGGAAAAACGTGGTCTCAATGCTTTTGCAACATTGTGCCAATGTACGATACCCGTGCCCTAACATTGTGATTCTCTCTCTCTCTCTCTCTCTCTCTCTCTCTCTCTCTCTGTGTGAAGGTCCAAGTGGATGAGCTTAAACAGCTGAAGGAGACCCTGAGGAAGAATCCCAGCGCACAGAAAGCTCCGGATACCAAGCCCACCGAGCCCCCGGCCCCGGCCCAGGCCCCGGAGCCCCATCAAGAGGACGAGGCCCGGGTACGAGATCGAGCTCCGCTGTACTGGCTACGCTGCTTTACAGCGACTATACTGAGCTCTGAGCTCCACACTGTGACTTTACTGAGCTCTGAGCCCTGCTCTCCACACTGTGACTTTACTGAGCTCTGAGCCCTGCTCTCCACACTGTGACTTTACTGAGCTCTTGTCTTACTTTGCCATCCAGAACCCTCTTCTTCCACCTTTGCCTTTCCCTCTCTAGCTTATATTCTTTCATTCAAAACCTGATGGTGTTGACATCTGACGGTGGTGACAAAATGTTTTTCCATCTCATCCATACACTTGGGCCATTTAGTTTTTTCTCCGTTTCTAGCTGTCTGTAAACTCTAACTAAAATGGACATATTTATTCCATCATTCTTAGCAATTCTTGCCATAATGGAGAGACGGTGTTGACACGTTAAAGCTGTGACCGCAGTAATATCAATATTGTTTACTTAAAATATCAAAAAACTGAAAACTTACCAGACCATGTGTGGTATTGTTGCATTCACCATGAGCAGGAAGTAGAAGAGGGGTCCCCAGGGATATAGCTGCCCATGTAATGTCCTGATTTATTCAGGATTATAGAAAAATTTGACTGAGGTGACAGAAATTGAGGACACAATATTGATAGGCAAATATTTACAGAAAATATGCATTAAACTTCATGGTATGCCTTGTTTCATATAATACATATCATTTCCTTTTAAATTATAGTTATATTTACACATTTTTGGGCAGTTTTAAATTGTGATTTCCTGCCGAGGACAAAGTGGTTTCCAGGTACAGAGCAGACATATAGACAAATGTAATTGAAATTATTCAAATAGATATGAAAATAATGTTATGGGTATACACAGTTCCTTTAGATTAAACTTTTTAGGTATGTCTTTTGTTTAAATTTCCTTGTTTTTTAACAAAGACGACTTTTTCCTGTAGGACATGTTTTGTCCCGACTCTCAAGAATCAGTGATATACATTTTCCAGTAAACAGTGGCTGTCCTTGTTACTGACAGACTTGCTCCTGTGCAGACAGTAAAAGGGGGACAGAATAGCTTCTGTACAGTCAGTAAATGTGGTAAAAGTGGACTCAGTACTGACAGACTGGCTCCTGTGTCGTCAGGGTAAAAGTGGACTCAGTACTGACAGCCTGGCTCTGCGCTCAGGGTAAAGATGGGTTCAGCACTGACAGCCTGGCTCTTTGCGCTCAGGGTAAAGATGGGTTCAGCACTGACAGCCTGGCTCTTTGCGCTCAGGGTAAAGGTGGGTTCAGCACTGACAGCCTGGCTCTTTGCGCTCAGGGTAAAGGTGGGTTCAGCACTGACAGCCTGGCTCTTTGCGCTCAGGGTAAAGGTGGGTTCAGCACTGACAGCCTGGCTCTTTGCGCTCAGGGTAAAGATGGGTTCAGCACTGACAGACTGGCTCCTGTGTCGTCAGGGTAAAAGTGGGCTCAGCACTGACAGCCTGGCTCTGTGCGCTCAGGTAAAAGTGGGTTCAGCACTTTCAGCCTGGCTCCTGTGCGCTCAGGTAAAGGTGGGTTCAGTACTGACAGCCTGGCTCCTGTGTCGTCAGGGTAAAGGTGGGTTCAGTACTGACAGACTGGCTCTGTGCACTCAGGGTAAAAGCCTGTCTCCTCAAACTGCAGGTGGATCTCCAGGAAGAGGAGGAAGAGCAGAACGGCCAGCCTCAGTCGGAGGTATCCCAGCACGCAACGCAAACCGAGGCGGAGGAAGAGGAGGAGCCCAGGGAGGAGGGCGAGGCGCACGAGGAAGAGCCCCTAAGAGACCCAGCAGCAGCAGCAGCAGCAGCAGCAGCAGCAGGAGGAGGGGGCGGGGCCTGGGGGGCGGGCGGAGCCTGGCCAGCAGCCCCAGGAGGAGCGGGAGAGGGAGGAGGGCCAGGGCGAGTGGGAGCGGGCGCAGGCGCAGGTGGAGCGGGTGAAGTCGGCGTACGAGCAGCAGCAGGAGCAGCAGCGTCTGGCCGCTCAGCTGGCCGAGGAGCGCAGGCAGCTGCAGCAGCGGCAGGAGGCCCTGCAGGAGAGGCTCATCCGCGACCAGAAGGACAGGGAGCAGCGGCTGATCCGGGAGCAGCAGGAGAGGGACCGGCGCGTGCGCGAGATGCAGGCCACGGAGCAGCGGCTGAGGGAGGAGCAGGAGCGCGCGCAGCTGCAGCGGGAGCAGCAGGGGAGGGAGCAGAACCTCCAGGAGCAGCACGAGACGGAGCAGCACCAGAAGGACCAGCAGGAGAGGGAGCGGAACCTCCAGGAGCCGCCGGAGAGCGAGCAGCATCAGCGGGAGCAGCGGGACAGCGAGCAGCCCCAAGGAGAGCAGAGGTCAGGGGTCACAGGGTCACGGGGTCGGTGTGGGGGTTCAGAGGTCATTTCAGGAGGGAAAGAGCTGCAGTGCTAATCAGGGTCATGCTGTCGCGCGCTGTAGATTAGAATAAGTGCCACGCTATTCTTCAACCATGTCACTTCTGTCACTGTCTGTGCGATGATATGCACTTAGATTTGTGTGCTCGTGTCCTTTAAGAGTCCTTTCCTATTTTCGATCTGAATGTGTATCTGTGAGCGCTCGCTCTCTCATTCTGAATCTTGCTCTTTCTCTTTTTCTCTCTCTCTCCCTCTTAGGCAAAAGGGTCAGTACGAGAGCATGGACGCAGACATTGCTGAGGGTGAGGAAAGCCCACAGAACGAGGAAGATGAAGGTGAAAACCCTTCACTGATCTGTGTGTGTGTGTGTGTGTGTGTGTGTGTGTGTGTGTGTGTGTGTGTGTGTGTGTGGACTGTGTTTCCATCAGTCCTGGGTTAACAGGGCCCGTGACCATGCGCTCTGTTACAGAGAGGAACGCACAAGCCCAGCCCGCGGGAGAGGAAGAGGAGAAGCGGGACGAAGGGGCTAACAGGCCGCAAGAGGGGAAGGTGTGTAATACACACTGCCATTTATTTTCTTTTTCTTTTTTTATTTGTTTCAGATTTTTTTCCCGTTTTTCTCCCAATTTGGTAGACAATTACACCCTCTATTTATTTCGATTTGCCCTCCCCACACGAGTCTGCTGCTCGTCTCTACGAGGCAAGCTCATTCTCAGAGGGCAGCGAACTCCGCTTCCTTCGAGATGGAACTCGCCCACCCACGTTCTGGAGACTCCCTTACGCGCTTCACCAGGACCAGGGCCGGTCTGGTAGAGACAGGTTTCGAACCGCATCCCTAACAGGCAGTGCACACCATATCGGACCAGCCAAGATACAGTGCGTTAGACCGCTACGCTATACGCCACCCCAGCCTTGTCATTTCTAAAAGGATTTTTAAGACCCCATACAGTCCTCCACTGAAGAACAAATACTGAGTAATGGTCTAAAGATCTATAATATCCTATCTATTATTGGTCATATAAAAGTGGTCTGCCAATCCATAGGGCTAAAGACAATTGTATATAAAAGTGGTCTGTAGGGCAGACCTGCAACCAGTAAAGGCACTTGTTCTAAGTACAGGTTTCCCACTATAGCCTGGGTTTGATCCCTGGCTGCGCCAGCCCAGCTCTGGCCAGGAGTCCTGTTCGGGGGCGGTGATTGGCTGTCTGCGCCCAGGGGGAGAGGGGAGGGAAGCTGGCGTGGTTCTGTGTATGTCAGAGTTTTAGTCGACGATTGGCGAGTTCCGTCTCGGAGGAGGAAGTTTGGTATCTTTGTCACAGCCGGTCTCAGAGTTGCGAGGGGGAGATAGTTGAATTAGAAGAGTGTACAACTGGCCACCAAATTCAGATGAAATGGGAAAAATCTGGAAAAAAAAACAGAGGGGAGGTCCTCAGGCTTGTAAATCCATATGATGGGCCTTGGTGCCCCCTCTGCCCCCACCCGCCCCGCCCCGCCCCGCCCTGCCCCGCCCACTGTCCAGAAGCCAGCGGAGGAGGACATGAACCCAGAGGACGACCCCAACAACCAGGGGGAAGACGAGTTTGAGGAAGCAGAGGAGCAAAAGGAAGAGGCGGCCCCAAAGCGACCCTCAACCAATGAGAAACTGGTGATGAGAGAGAAGGGGGAGGGGCTAGTGATGGGGAGGGGCTGGTTCTGAGAGAGAAGGGGAGGGGCTAGTGATGTGGGTGGTGAGAGAGAAGGGGAGGGGCTGATGTGGGTGGTGAGAGAGAAGGGGGAGGGGCTAGTGATGTGGGTGGTGAGAGAGAAGGGGGAGGGGCTAGTGATTGGGGTGGTGAGAGAGAAGGGGGATGGGGCATTAGGCAGATTGATTGCAGTTTGATCCACAGTTTGAGTCTGAATATTCAGGGTCTAAAACAGGGGTGGGCAATCTTACCCTGTGTGGGCCGGTGTGGGTGCAGGCTTTTGTTCCAGCCGAGCAGTAGCTCACCTGATTTGACTAATCAGCTAATCAAAGTCTTCAATCAGGGCTTTGATTAGTGGAATCAGGTGTGTCACTGTTCAGTTGGAACAAAAGCCTGCACCCACACCGGCCCACACAGGGTAAGATTGCCCACCCCTGGTCTAAAAGGTGAAATGTACCTCCAGCACAGTCACCTGAATTCATTAAGCCTTATAATTAATCAAATCACGTCGTTAGGGGTTCAGAGGGAACAAAAACCAGAAACACATCTGGCACTCCAGGGCCAGGGCTGCCTGCCCCTGGAGTCGTAACATTTCAACCACATAGGTTCCAGCAGACAAGAGGTTGCTGGAGCCAGTCTTTCAGATGTTTACACGTCGCTTATGTAATTGTGTGTGCCCTTCTTTGCTGTGCTGAAAACTGGAAAACGGTGGTGTCCAAAGCAATATTATTACTGCACCAAAACGTCAGGAAATTGAGAAATTTGTCTGAAACATTACATTTCGGTTGACTTGACGTTGGAAGTGCAAAGTGTCAGGATGGCTGTGGGTGTCTTGCATTCGGTGGGAGGGGGGCTTGTTTCCATGGTGACAGTTGCTGTGGATTGTTGCAGATGGCTGGAAATCCAGACCAACAGGAGGATGAGCAGTATGAGGAAGAGGAAGAGGAAGAGGTGAGTGACACATATGCACACATACACACACTCATACACACACACACTCACACTCACACACACACACGTGTAAAACTCTTTAGCCCTTATGTTAAGCTGTTATGTAAAGAGGTCATATATATTCTGAACTGCATCAGGATGGCTGGCCCTGTGATTTAAATGCCGGAGGTCTTTGGGTTAAATCATGACGTCATTAACGAGAGGTGCTGAAAAACGAGCACACCAATAACTCTCCAGATATACAGTTACGTAAACACAGACACACACACACACACAGACTCACTCACTCACTCACTCACACATACACACACACACGCACTCACACACACATACGCACGCACACACACACACGCACACACGCACACACGCACACACGCACATATGAAATATATGATTTGAGCAGCAGCATGTTTCTACCAGGGAGGTCTTCTGTGGGCCAGTCTTACGTTCTGCCCCTGGGGGCATGTGTACAGTGTGCTATTCATGTGAAACAGATGGTCAGAATGAACACACCGGGCACATATAACTGTGAGGGCGTTCCGTGCGCCCCCTCTGAGACAATGAGCCGTCTGTCAAGCAGGTCCAGGAAGAGCAGGCCAACAGTCGGAACAGGGAGGAGGAGCAGGAGAATGAAGAGGACCCTTACAATGAGGAGAACGGAGAGTCGGTGAGTACCCTGCCGTGGCTGAGAGAGGCCCCCCCACAGAGCAGCGTCCTGCTGAGCAGCCCTCGGGCCTGCTGCTCACGTGGACAAACAGACTTCCTGTCTGGAGGAATTTCACTTCCCATTCATTCTTTTTTAAACTTTTTATTTTTATTTTATCACATTTTCTCCCAATTTAGTTGCCAATTTTATTTATTTTATTTATTTACATTTTATCATTTAGCAGACGCTCTTATCCAGAGCGACTTACACAGTTTTACATTTCTTTACATGCAATCCATTTATACAGCTGGATATTTTACTGAAGCAATTCAGGTTAAGTACCTTGCTCAAGGGTACAACAGCAACCTCTGAGTTACAAGCCCAGCCATTACACAACACTGCCACCTATGTCAGTCCCCATTACACAACACTGCCACCTATGTCAGTCCCCCCCCCTAGTTATGTGAGTTCGCTGCCGTAGTCCTGCGACCAATAGTGACGAAGACGAAGCATAGTCTCCTCCGAGACGGCACTCACCAGGCCGTCGACCGTAACTCCAGTACTCCAGAGCCACTCCTGTGTGCAGCGAACGTCCTGTCGGCTTCCCTCCCCCCTCCCTGGGGCGGACAGCCAGTCGCCGCCCCTGGTGTCACTCCTGGCCCAAGCCGACTCTGGCACGACGGGGAATCGAACCCCGGTCTCCGTGGCCAGTGTCGAACGTTGTCACCACTGGACCACGCGGGAGGCCCCAGTTCCTATTCATTCTAATTGCACATTCAAATCACAGTTGGGCTGGGTGATATAGCCTCACAATGATATTATGATACATTGATTGATTTCTGGGCCGATAGCAATGATTATCACAGTATTAGTTGTGTGTTGTGGGCTCTCACCTCCACAGAGAGACTAGTACACATTGATTTCAGGCGCCTTCTTTTGGTGACCATGGGTGACAGCACTGCGTCCGGTGGGCTTGTCTTGTGTTCAAAACCACAGAACCTGTAGAAAATGATTTTTGAACGTACAGTCGGAGAAAGTTTATTTAAATTTAAAGTAAAAAAAAAAAAAATACATTTAAAGTTGATGGACTTTATTGTGGACGCTTCTGAATTGTTTTGGACTGCGCATTTTACATAGACTAATTATGGATTATGAAGATCGTCAAAGTTGGGAAAAGCGAACTGAACAGGTAAACTGACAACCCACCTCATTGTATTGAAATGGAGCTTGCTGTGACCAAGCTGTCCAATTCGAGCCTAAATGTTTAAAAAAGTGCACAGACCTGTACTCATTCATCACTCTGTTTTAGGTGGAAAGGAAGGGGCAAAAAGGACCACGAAAGGAGGAGAAAAAGACGCAGAAAGAGGCGAAGGCCAATGAAGAGGAGAACTATGAGGAGGACGAGGAGGATGTGGTGGAGGAGGGCAAGGCGAAGGACACGCGGCCCAATCGGAGAGCAGAGATGTGACAGATTGACAGAGACAGAGTGCCTTTGTCCGGACACCCCCGCGCTTCCTTCACGTGGCCTTCAGAGCTTTTAAAAATCATTTTATTATTATTATTATTATTATTAGTTTTCTAAAAAAAAAAAAAAGAAATGTTTGAGTATTATTTTTGTGTTGAAGTGAATCTGAACGCTGTGATATTGAAATCCACCCTTATCCGTCCGCGAGCGGAACCCGTGTCCCCTGACACTGCCTCTGGGGGCTCTGTCCATCTGTCTCATCCCGTGGGTCGACAGGAAGTGAGTGACAGCGTGGAACGTCTGATGGAGAGTCTTGGATGGTTTGTTGAGGTGAAGGACGCCATTTTGAAGTGAAAGTGGAGACGCACTGCGAGGGGCCATCGCCGTATCGTTCATGCGTCTGTACGGAAAGAGATCCGCTTTTAAAAGTCTTCCATGGCGGTTGTGCGCTGGCACATGGGAAACCCAGAGGATTTTAAACCAAAAAAAAAAAAAAGGCTGAAAATTCAAGACTTCCCAGATTCTCCATGCCCCGTAGGCTGGACGAGTGGAACTTGTGGCTGCCTGTGGCATGACCGGCCGTGCCTGTTCACCTGACTACAGCACACCTGTCCTGCCTGCCTTCACAGGTGGCGTGTTGGTCCGTAAGATTCTCTTAATGCCTGCTGCGTACAGTAGCATTTTATATCCACACTGTAGGTCGCTGACAGCCGAATGTCGACTGGAAAAGTGAGTGAGACTGTAAGAATGAGTGCTGATTGCTGAAAACACAGTTATTGGTTACACCTCTCTGATCTGATTGGATACATTGACCGGTGATCGTTACACTGGGCCTGTGTTGCTATTGGTTGAAATTATGCACCCTCAAAAAGCACAGTTTTTGGCGGGACTCCCCAGTGTGGGTTACTGTATGTGTGCTCCCAGTCTGACGAAGGGTCCACAACCTTATAAGACTACGGTCCTGCAGGTTTAATCAGGTAGCTATCTGCACCGAGAGAGAATTTTCGGTGAATTCAGTTCCTCCTTATAAATAATTACTTCCGTTAAATCAGTTCAGAGCTGAGACTCGGAGAGAACACATCAGTCGCCCGTCCTGCTGTATTGAACTTCATTCCCACAATGCCACGCCGATGTTGTAGCAATGTAACCTCTTCCAGAAAAGCAATGCATCTTTTTGACGTTTATGTCAGTAAGCTCCGGTAAATTTCAAGAAACTTCCAACTGCCCGAAGTAAGAAAATGGCACCTAGCCATGTCGAAGTTTCACACTGGGGTAGAACGTCCGCCGCGCCAAGAAACTCAAAACTTTCCATTCTAGAACTCTGTTCTTGAGCTTTCATGTTCCCTTTTTCGTACTCATTTCTCAGTCTCACTCAAAGATCCTGATCTGTTTTATTTTTGTTGTTGTTACTTCGAACGTTACATGTGTCCAGTATATTGTGTGCAATTTACAGCCACTGCAGGCATCGGTACAACTGTTATTTTATTTGTGTACGTTCTAAAAAAACACAAATAATAAAAGCTATGTAAAGGGGGCTCTCTTTCATCAAACAATAATCTTTTAAAATGGAAGTCATCTTGCTGTAGAAAATGAGTGCAGCTTTTTGCAATTTGTCTGAGTTTCTAAGTACACAAGTATTAATGCAGGAAAAGCCTGCTCTTTTGAACAAAAGCCCCTTTGGTGTACAAACACTGGTGTTCAGAGCTTTGTGCTGTGGACCATTGCCAATCAACAGCACCTGTTTGTGTGATTACATGTAAATACATATGTTGAAGAGTTGAAAATTAAAAACAAAAAAACATTGATATTGAACGCAGAATCTGAGGGTGAAAAAACGAATCCTGCCAAGCCTATTATACAGTGTCTTTATATTTTCAAAAAATGTGATAAAATATTCGGAATTTATTTTGTGTTGTCCTGTGTGACATTTCAATATATACTGTTGATTTCCAATTTTATATAGAAATATTTGGAATGTTATTGAATAATAACATTAATAAATCACATATTTGTCTGTATGCTGAACATGACATGTATGAGAACAACATGTATGTAGCTACATACACGTAACTGCCAAAATAAAGGAAACACCAACATAGAGTGTCGTAATAGGGCATTAGGTCACCATGAGCCACCTGAACAGCTTCAATGCACCTTGGGATAGATTCTACAAGTGTCTGAAATGCTATTGGAGGGATGCAACACCGTCTCTAAGGGATTGAGTGGACCCAAACCATGCCAGGAGAATGCACCCCAAACCGGTCACAAGAACCCTTCATTTACTCAAGTGTTTCATTTATTTTGGCAGTTACCTGTGTTTTAAAATATATCATAATATTCCTGATATTTTGTGTGCCATGTTTTTAAAATGTGTTGCCATTTTGTGAGGCGTAGCTGAGTTAGTGTTACCTGTGAAGTTACCTGGCCCTGCCTCCTCTGGCACCTTGTGGTCTGACTCCCGGAAGAGACACACCTGTTCTCCATGGGTGTGAATGTGCTTTACTGTTGAAGATGGCCACTGTGTGCACATGTGTACAGTGTTGGATAGGGATGGGAGAGAGTGAGGCTTGACACACCCCATAATAGTTAGGGTTGCCATATATTGTGAGCAACACACTTATAAGAACCAGGAAAAAGACTTTGCTCTCTGCTCTCTGTTGGAAAGCACGATGATTGGTTAAGGGAGTCACTGATAAAGCATGATGGCACAACCCAGTTTGGGGTGTCTGAAGCCTCGCTCTCCCATCACTAGTACTGGGCACTGTAAAGTGTGTCGTCGTGAATGTTTTTAAACTTTCTTCCTTCTTGAAACGAGGGGCACATTTGTTGCAGTGAATATGAATCTATGCACCTGTACATTCTGAGCAATATCTGAACCCTTAATTTATTTGAGAGAATATCACAGTTCACTGATTTTGCGTGTGCTTTCTCCTCATATTTTTGTATATTCTCCTTCGTGTCAGTGGGAATTTTTATTTTCAAATTAGCAAAACTACAAAAACAATCAATCAATTGGTCAATCGTGTACTGCTATAAAATGTATAGCTATGCATATAAACATTTGTACATATATTTTCAGCAACTTGGAAAAAATATGTTATGTTGCCTTTTTAAAAGAAATAAAAGAACAACTTTGTATTGAGAGCGCTTGTGTGTGAAGATAAATGGATTGTGGTAAATAAAGGAGTCCGCGTGCTGATGGAGTTGGTTTGCAGTGCAACCACATCTGCTGTCCCGAAATCACCTCCTTTCCAACGAGCACCTTCGCTCTTTTAAAATTAAAAACGGCAATTTAATTTCATAACCCTTCAAGCGCTCTGGACATCTGTTGTAACTCTTGTCGTCCAATTTGGAATTTAATCTCTTTCAGACGTCTCACCAAATACAGATGATCGGCTAAACAGGAGCGTAAGATATGAAGGATTTATGGGTTGTGTACAGAAAATGTGTAAGTACAGTAGCATACAGCCTCTTCTGTGTACCGGTGAATTGTTACCCACTAAGTACTCCGATGAATCACTAAGTTTTATATTGTGTCTACACTGAATTTATGTCTATGGTTCCTCTGGAAAAGGCAGTGCGGACTCTCCAGACAGAAAACACCCTGCTCTACACTGAATTTATGTCTATGGTTCCTGCACCTAAGAACTATACATTGTGATGTACACAAAGAATTGCAGGTGTCTTTCATACTGTACATTTCTACACTGACACACAACACAAATGCACCTTTACAACAGAGTAATTTGATCATTTCAATAAAACGTGCAGCTTTCTGACATGACAGAAAATGTAGTATATTATAACAGTAATACTTTGGACTCTGGAGTGTACACAGTCACCACCATTGTTTGGTCTTAAAAGACCAATTCCAAACTTATTTGCAGAATTAAAACAGGAGACTAACTTAATCCAGTCACATTTAGGATAGTTATGTAAACAAAAGGATTCCTTTAAGTAAATCTTCAATGGTTAAATGGAGAGTGCCCACAAACTACTACAGTATTTAGGGGATATGTATTTCTCATTTAAAGCCCTCTGGTACTGTAAAGCAGGGGAAGGAGTCTAAAAAAACTACAATTGGTTGTAATTCCCCAAGTGAACGTGTGTGTGTGGTGCAAACTGATTGGTTCTCGGACGGAAACACTCGCCTTGGCGTCAGCGAATCTCCTGTTTGCTGTTTATGCGAAAACTTCCCTTTTCAGGTCGAAAAAAGCAAACAAGAAGGCTGTTAGCATTAGCCATCTAGCTATATAGCTGTCGGGAAAACGATTTTACAGTCTAATTGGAGGCGAAAAAGCCAGGTATGTGTTATACAATCACTCAACATGGAAGCTATGTACGTTTCTGTCAAATCATACTGACTAACGTTTGTTTCCCAATCGAAGGCTAGCTGGCTAAGATAGCTTGTCACCTTGCTTGTTTGGCTTGGTGGTAACGTTAGGTAACTAGCCAAGCTTGGTTAGCCATTTAGCTAGCTACTGTAGCAGATATACTAGCTAGCTACCAAGTCAGTTCGTTAATTCCCTTAGTTTTCTATTGAACAGTTTGTTACACACTCTGTGAAACAATTGACTAGGGACATTGGCTAGCTAGCTAGCTAACATCTTACCAGTAATAACTGGTTATGTAGCTAGCTATGCTACACGACCGTGTTGTGCAGCAGAGCTAATTATCAAGTGTTATAAATTAGCTTAGCTAGCCAGTGTATACGTTTCAACAATCTAGCTAGATCACACTAATGCTGTCAGTGTCAGCCACTTCCCGAGTTGTAGTAACTTTTCTGTATTTTCTTGCAAGCACAAGCCTTAGGCTATTGGCTAACTACGTTAAGCTAACGAGGCCCCACACGGAACAGGGTATTAGGTAACATAAGATAACACTACCTAGCTAAGACAATAATCGTATTTCGCCTCTATGTGGGATTGAGGTGTGTCACTAGTAATGTGTTCCCTTTGCTAATCTTCTTCGGAAACCTTGTACGTAGGTAATATTTGATTGGTATCTGACGGGAAGTTAGTCGCTGACAGCTAACCAAGCTACAGTAACTAACGTTTACAGAACATTTAAAATAAAGTTGTTCCGACATATTTTGCATAACAATTACGCAAAAGTTAACCAACTTAAGTCATACATACTCACATGCACGTGCCCTCGCGATATCAGACAGTTATGGTAAAAAAATCGCAGCACAGTTTGGATGATGATACTGTTGACTGGGATATAAAGGTGACTGTTAGAATGGCAAATTTGAGGAAGGACGCAATGGGCGCTTCATGCCATTTTCACATTGATGTTGCATGGAATGACCCCATCGAGATGAGTGGATTATTTTATACATTTAATGATATGAATCAGGGGTGTGATTTTTCCTGATTATTCAGTAAATGCTGATTTTCTGCTGCTAAATATCTCTGGCTATTTGGCTTTATTTGCTGAACATTCTCTCCTGCTATCAGCTGTCAAAGAGTGCAACATTTATGACAACAAGCAAGATATCTATGGTCTGAAAATAATCATTTCCTGATTAACCAGGAAACAAATCACATCCTGATGAATACATGGCTACACACATTTTCTGTAGTATTGATGTACAGAGGGTCAAGTTATCATGCAGATATGATAGTTATTGATTGATTGGTTTCTTAACGCTAACAGTAGAGCTACATTGCCACCTGTGAGTTAGTCTAAACCGGAGGAACGCAACTGCAGTACCCTGGCACTGCACTCGGAACAGTTCAGGAAGTTTCCAGCTTCCTAAAATCACAAACGCCCACAGAACTGGGGAAGGAAGACTAATCAATGAAATCAGGGCAGATATAATTTGTGTCAGGTGGTTGCATGCCTGGCTGGAATGAGAGAGTTCTGACAGTGAGCCTCCAGCGTACTAGTGCCGAGTTGTTAAGCAATGTAAATATTGCAATATCTTATGAAACTTTCAGAGCCCATGACATAGAGCGCACTTAAGGAGTTAATACATTTTCTGTCACCCACCCTTATTAAATGTGATCCTAGACATGTTCAAATGTATATAATATTGTTTGCAGTAAGTATATGTTCTGAACATATCAGAACACATAGTGACTGCATACAAAACAACTGTCTGTATGCAGTAACTAGTGTAGTGTAGAATTTCACTGGTGAATGTCACAGGATTTTTTTTTCATGTGTACATCGCAATCCATCTCAACCCTTCCCACGACCCACCAGTGGCAACAGCTTGGGCTACTGGGCTAAGACCAGGGTTGAGTAGACCTTACATACACCAATGGCCCCTGTAATACCAGGGTCGAGCAGTGCTAACACACGCTAGTGTCCGGTGTACAACCAGGCTTGAGCAACGCTAACACCCCATCTTTTTTTATTTTTTATTTAACCAGAATAGTCTCATTGGGATTAAAAATCTATTTTACAAGAGCGTCCTGGCCAAGATAGGCAGCAGCACAATTACAAGTACAAGTTTACAGACAAAAGTAAATTAAAAAACAAACATATTACAATTAAAACAAAAAACAAGGACAAATCACAGAACCATTCGTAATCATTCAAAACATCTGCAGCCAGATGTGCTGGATTCCATATCACTTAGAAGTGTTTTAAAAGCAACCAGTGAGACCAGCTCCTGCAGGTTCAGGTGGTTTTGTAGCTGATTCCAGGCGGAAGGAGCTGCATACCTGAATGCCCTTTTTCCCATCTAATACCAGGGGTTGAGCATTGAGCTAACGCCCCTCTCCTTCACCCCCACACAGCGATCCTCTGTTCGTTTGGCGGGGCTCTTCCCGTGAGCGACGCACAGCCCACCCCCGCGCTACTGACTGTAGCTCCTTCTCACCGCGAGCGAGACTCCCCTCGAGGATGACAATGGAAGAGATGAAGAATGAAGCTGAGACCAACTCCATGGTTTCCATGACACTCTACGCAGTCATGTATCCAGTGTTCAACGAGGTGAGGCCTGCAGCCCGACCCAATGCTAACGCTAACGTCGGTCGTATGCATTCAGGTGGTTCTCTGTGGCTCAGTTGGTAGAGCATGCCGTTGGCAACGCTTAGATTGTGGGTTCAATCCCATGGCATTGGCAACGCTTAGATTGTGGGTTCAACCCCATGGCGTTGGCAACGCTTAGATTGTGGGTTCAATCCCATGGCATTGGCAACGCTTAGATTGTGGGTTCAACCCCATGGCGTTGGCAACGCTTAGATTGTGGGTTCAATCCCATGGCGTTGGCAACGCTTAGATTGTGGGTTCAATCCCATGGCGTTGGCAACGCTTAGATTGTGGGTTCAATCCCATGGCGTTGGCAACGCTTAGATTGTGGGTTCAATCCCATGGCGTTGGCAATGCTTAGATTGTGGGTTCAATCCCCACTGGGGCCACATATACTGAAAATGTATGCATTCACTACTGTAAGTCGCTTTGGATAAAAGCGTCTGCTAAATGGCGTATATGATATTATTATATGACGTAAGGTCTCATGCTAACGCTAACGTCAGTCATGCATTCATGACGTAAGGCCTCATGCTAACGCTAACATCAGTCATGTGCATTCATGACGCAAGGCCTCATGCTAACGCTAACATCAGTCATATGCATTCATGACGCAAGGCCTCATGCTAACGCTAACATCAGTCGTATGCATTCATGACGCAAGGCCTCATGCTAACGCTAACGTCAGTCGTATGCATTCATGACACAAGGCCTCATGCTAACATCAGTCATGTATTCATGACGTAAGGCCTCATGCTAACGCTAACATCAGTCGTATGCATTCAGGTGGTTCTCTGTGGCTCAGTAGGTAGAGCGTGGCGTTGGCAACGCTTAGATTGTGGGTTCAATCCCCACTGGGGCCACATATACTGAAAATGTATGCATTCACTACTGTAAGTCGCTGGATAAAAGCATCTCATTATATGATGCAAAAGGCCTCATGCTAACGCTAACATTATGCATTCATGACGTAAGGCCTCATGCTAACGCCAGTCATATGCATTCATGACGCAAGGCCTCATGCTAACGCTAACATCAGTCATATGCATTAATGACGCAAGGCCTCATGCTAACGCTAACATCAGTCTTATGCATTCAGGTGGTTCTCTGTGGCTCAGTAGGTAGAGCACGGCGTTGGCAACGCTTAGATTGTGGGTTCAA
>JAINUG010000314.1:92500-105000 GCA_029706075.1 Aldrovandia affinis
AAATGTTCTGCCTCCATTCATCTCAGGGCCGGTTTCCAGATCCACGTTTTCTCAGTCCGGAGAAGAAAGAGCATGACCTGCACAGTATAGTCCTGAATGTTGAGCATGTTCTGAGTAAGTGTGTCTGTCTGCCCTGAATGTTGAGTATGTTCTGAGTAAGTGTGTCTAAGTGCCTGCCCTGAATGTTGAGTATGTTCTGCCCTGAGTAAGTGTGTCTGTCTGCCCTGAATGTTGAGTCCTGAATGTCTGAGTATGTTGAGTATGTTCTGAGTAAGTGTCTGTCTGCCCTGAATGTTGAGTATGTTCTGAGTAAGTGTGTCTGTCTGTCCTGAATGTTGAGTATGTTCTGAGTAAGTGTGTCTGTCTGCCCTGAATGTTGAGTATGTTCTGAGTAAGTGTGTCTGTCTGTCCTGAATGTTGAGTATGTTCTGAGTAAGTGTGTCTTGTCTGTCCTGAATGTTGATGTAGTAAGTTCTGAGTAAGTGTGTGTCTGCCCTGAATGTTGAGTATGTCTCTGAATGTAGTATGTTCTGTGTCTGTCTGCCCTGAATGTTGAGTATGTTCTGAGTAAGTGTGTCTGTCTGCCCTGAATGTTGAGTATGTTCTGAGTAAGTGTGTCTGTCTGCCCTGAATGTTGAGTATGTTCTGAGTAAGTGTCTGTCTGCCCTGAATGTTGAGTATGTCTGCCCTGAATGTTGAGTATGTTCTGAGTAAGTGTGTCTGTCTGCCCTGAATGTTGAGTATGTTCTGAGTAAGTGTGTCTGTGAAAGTGTGTCTGAATGTTGAGTATGTTCGTCTGTCTGCCTGAATGTTGAGTATGTTCTGAGTAAGTGTGTCTGTCTGTCCTGAGTATGTTCTGAGTAAGTGTGTCTGTCTGCCCTGAATGTTGTCTGTCTGCCCTGAATGTTGAGTATAAGTGTGTCTGAAGTAAGCGTGTCTTGTCTGCCCTGAATGTTGAGTATGTTCTGAGTAAGTGTGTCTGTCTGCCCTGAATGTTGAGTATGTTCTGAGTAAGCGTGTCTTGTCTGTCCTGAATGTTGAGTATGTTCTGAGTAAGTGTGTCTGTCTGTCCTGAATGTTGAGTATGTTCTGAGTAAGTGTGTCTGTCTGCCCTGAATGTTGAGTAAGTTCTGAGTAAGTGTGTCTGTCTGCCCTGAATGTTGAGTATGTTCTGAGTAAGTGTGTCTGTCTGCCAGTGAGCGACCTGTGTGAGATTCGGCGGCGGTTGTGTTCCTTCCCTTGTGAACACGAGGCGAGAGTGAAGATGTTTTTCCTCCGCGTTTTCCGCCCCAAAATTAAACCGTGTTCGGCGCCACACGCCGCCTTCGTTGTCATGCGACGGAGTGATCCGATTCCTATCTGACAACGGCGCAGGCTTCCTGTCACAACCGCGGCGCTGAGCTGGCAGTTCAGCAAGCGAATGGAGCGTGGGGCACATCTGAATAATGGAGCGAGAGAACTGGATGTGACTGGGTGTAGCCATGACGCCGGGGTCCTGCACTTCTGCAGGGTTCAAGGGGGAGGACTTGGGGGCAGCTCTCTCCACCTGTGGCCACTCACTCACTCACTCACTCACTCACTCTCACTCACCACTCACTCTCTCACTCACTCACTCATTCACTCTCACACTCACTCACTCTCTCACTCACTCACTCACTCTCTCACTCACTCACTCACTCTCTCACTCACTCACTCACTCATTCACTCTCACATTCACTCACTCACTCACTCATTCACTCACACTCACTCACTCACTCACTCACTCTCTCTCACTCACTCATTCACTCTCTCACTCACTCACTCACTCATTCACTCTCTCACTCATTCACTCTCACTCTCTCACTCTCACTCTCTCTCACTCACGCACTCACTCTCTCACTCTCTCACTCACTCACTCACTCTCTCACTCACTCATTCACTCACTCCAGCAGGGGCTGGGCTCAGTTTCCATTCCAATTCAGTCAATTCTGGAAACAAATCGAAATTCAATTAAAGTGCTCGAAAAATCCCCACGGAACATTATGGCCGTTTTTCATTTCCTGAACTGACTCAATTGAAAGGGAATTGACCCCCGACCCTAATCTCCAGCTCTCTTTTAGTCTGTCACTCCTCCTGTCTCTCTTCCTCACACTTCCTCCCTCGGTCTGTCCATCTCTCTCTGCCCCCTCCGTCTCCAACAGGGCCATACGGAGTACTCTGATAAAACGGCCATCACTGTGGCTAGGGCTACTCATCCGATCACAACATTGTATTAGTCTTAGACATTATTATTGTATTAGGCTTAGGCATTATTTTCTGCATTGATTGCTTTATTGCTACCTTTGAATTGTGGCTACAGATTTACCTACAGGGTCCTAGTTTAACTATGTGGTTGCTCCTAGCACCTGGAATTGTACTTCCCTCTATTTCTAAACTGTTCTTGACGGTTAACATCTGGATATTTCCTGTAATGTAATGTAATGTAACATAACTGATTATTTGGGACAGTGTCTGTACATGGCATTCCTTGAACGTTGAGTTATGTAACGTTCACATTCTACTTATAAACATTATTTCGACTGATCATTTATTTCATTTAAATAACGCCTTTCATCCCTTACAAGAATCTCAAAGCATTTTTCAATGAGGGGGAGGTTATAGCCGCTCCTGTGTAGCCCCCATGGCAGCTGTTGTGCAGCTGAAATCTTGGCACACCTCAGCTGAGTACAGAGCAGGGGTGACCCACCCTGGTCCTGGAGACAGTTGTGCTGCTTTTCATTCATTCTGTTGCTACTCAGCACTGAACTGATCAGCTAAATCAGTCGATGACACCGTTAACTCACCCCACCTGACTTCATGGGTCTAAACTGACCGCTGATTTCTAAGGTTCAAACAAAAGCCCTGCAGCTCAGCAGGACCAGGGTTTGCCAACCCCTGGTGTAGAGGCTGGGATTTATTTGACCAAATGATCAAATCAAGGCCTCCACCGTGGTCTAGTGGATTCAACGTCCGACGCTGGCCATGGCACGGTTCGATTCCCCGTCGCGCCAGAGTCGGCTCTGGCCGGGAGTGCCATCGGGGCGGCGATTGGCTGTCTGCCCCAGGGAGGGAGGAGGGAAGCCGACACACACAGTTCGCTGCGCACAGGAGTGGTTCTGGGGCACCGGAATTACAGTCGACGGCTCGGCGAGTGTTGTCTCGGAGGAGGCAGCGCTACACCTTTGTCACTGCCGGTCACAGGGCTACGGCAGCGAACTATGAGGGAGGAGATTGACCTAAGCACAGTGGGAGTAATTGGCTACCAAATTGGGAGAAAAATGGGTAAAATCTGAAAGAAAATACAAAATGATCAAATCAAGTGTGCCTCTTGAAAATCCCTGTCCCTCCATCTCTTTTTTACAGCTTGTCATTAGTGTAGAATAGGAGGCAACACAACATTCGGGTGAGGAGAGGGGTCGGCCCTTCCTGCCTGATGCAGAGGCGAAGCGCGTTTGGCCCTGGAGCCTCTGTGTGTAAAAGTCTCATTTAGACTGGAGTGCTTTTAACTGGGGTGACCTCGCGGTAACCATGGCAGCGCCCGGTGCCTTGCCGGCTGCAGGTATCACCAGATTCTTAATCACATCGCTGGGGAGGGGGAGGGGCTTGTGAGCGCGGAGGTGGGAAAGGGGACGTTTGATTGGGTTACGGCGCCAGAGCACATGCAACTGTGGGTCAGGTGAGGTGCACTCTGGGAAGACATCTACATCTACAAGGACAAAATCAAACAGAGCCGATAGGGGGGGGGAACCCGAAGACAAACGCCCCGCAGCCAAACCAGGCAGAAGGGATGCTCTCGCCTCGGAGGAGTGGTTAGAGGTTAGATTGAAAGCATCATAAAATGGCCAAATCTCTCCCACAGAGCCTACACTACCAGGAGTCACATCCTGGTGGTGTGTGTTCCTGCGGTTCAGCTGCAGTGGTAACATCGGAGGAAAAGGGGGCCTTTGTGCCGTTTAACAGCCTCTGTGGAGGGAGGACGCTGTGTGTCGGCTACGCCGCTGGCTCAGTCTTAGCCTTGGGTTTGGCGGGCGCTCTCTCAGCGCTCAGATTAACGGCCCGCGAGGCGCCACTGAGCACAGCCCGCTGAGGCGAGGGGTCGCCGCTGTGACGGCCCGTCTCGCTGTGAGGAGACACCGATCTCGCTCCGCAGCCTCACTGCCTCAGACTCAGGGACATGCCCCTGCCCCCGCACCCCTGCCCAACACCCCTGCCCAATACCACTGCCCAATACCCCTCTGCAGCCTCACTGCCTCAGACTCAGGGACATACCCCTGCCCCACACAACTGCCCAATACCACTGCCCAATATCCCTGCCCCGCACCCCTGCCCAATACCCCTGCCCAATATCCCTGCCCAATACCCCTGCCCAATACCCCTGCACCACTGCCCAATACCCCTGCCCAATACCCCTGCCCCGCACCACTGCCCAATACCCCTGCCCCGCACCCCTGCCCAATACCCCTGCCCCCGCTCCTGCCCAATACCCCTGCCCCGCACCCCTGCCCAATACCCCTGCCCTGCCCAATACCCCTGCCTAATACTCCTGCCCAATACCCCTGCCCAATACCCTGCCCCACACCACTGCCCAATACCCCTGCCCCACACCACTGCCCAATACCCCTGCCCCCACACAACTGCCCAATACCCCTGCCCCGCACCACTGCCCAACACCCCTGCCCCGCCCAATACCCCTGCCCCCATACCCCTGCCCAATACTCCTGCCCCCATACAACTGCCCAATACCCCTGCCCCCACACAACTGCCCAATACCCCTGCCCCCACACCCTGTCCAATACCCCTGCCCCCACACCGCTGCGGTAACATGCTACACTCATGCTGGGGGCAGTCTTTCTAAGTGAAGCACAGCGATTGATGAGGAATGTAAAAGCAATTAACCCCCCCCACAGATTGTATTACAGTCATTTAGCAGAGGCTCTTATCTAGAGCGGCGTACAGTGGCGCCTCGCAGGCCGCTAAACCGAGAGGCCATTTTGGTGCAGAAGATAACATCCACATGCGCATGAGTTCTTTGAGCAATAGCGATGCAGATCTGGCTAATCTGCCAGTGACCTGTGAGTGTACTCAGACACACGGCTCACAGGGAAATGGACATAAACGCAAAAGTATCGACAACGCCATGTGGAGGAATCGACAAGATGTAGTGAGTAGTACATCATGAAATTATTGATTTTGGTCAGAGTGCCTCTTTAATATTAAAGGAAAGTAGGAATTGACATGCAGTACTGGGGAGTTTCCAGCAGGGGGAGGTAAATTGCTTTTTTCTTCTTCAATCCATTGCAGGAGGAACGCTTCTCATTAATTCTGGAAATGCCCAGATTATTTGGATTCACAGTCCTGTAGAAGTGAAACAAACTAAACTGATTTAATTGCGGTCTTCCTGACTCCAATATATATATATATTTCTTCCTTGGAGACAAATTAAATTCTGTCGCTATCGAAAGTAGGCATCTTTTTAAAACGGGGAGAAACCACCGACTCCACAGACAGATCTCCAGACTCGTGAGACTTTCTGTGCCACAGAAAATATTCCTATTTATACGATTTCCGATATTGTCAGGCAGGCGCTGTCTTTTTTCATTTTTAACAGGTCCTGCCATGAATCACTTCTCAGGGGATTGAGATCAATTCAAACTTCACAGAGGCCAGTGGTAAAATCAGGGAACCTGATATTGCTTTATTGATATTAAAAATCAGGCCATGAATGTGAACAGAGCTCCATTCTTCATACCAAGTGTTTAACTTTACAACTGTGTGTGAGTGTGTGTGTGTGTGTGTGTGTGTGTGTGTGTGTGTGAGAGAGAGAGAGAGAGAGAGAGAGAGGGAGAGCAAGACAGATTTGTGAGTCAGAGACATAAGGCTTTGTGTGTGTGTGTGTGTGTGTGTGTGTGTGTGTAAGAGAGAGAGAGAGACCTTGTTTGTGCGTGTTTTGTGTCTGTCATTACTTATGCTTCCGTAAGCTTGGGCGTAATGCAACTTTGGAATGTCAACTCGCAATTCTGTGTGACTTGCAGAATGAAAATGACCGTTGTGCGCATAAAAATGTTGTTTAAAAAGAAACGGTAGGCAGGTTTCAGAGTTACTGGGAAAATTAAAGTTAATGGAAGCAGCTGCAATTTTTACACCGCGTGCCCCCTGCTGCTCTGAACGCGTCACCTTCCCCGAGTTTACGCTCGCTCCGACTTGGCATGCACTGTACTTGAAACCATCTGCAGCAACTTTGAAAATAAACTTTTCCAAATGTTCCAAAAATGCTAGTTTGGTGCATTTAATGTGTGTGTGTGTGACGTGTGTGTGCGTGCGTGCGTGTGTGTGGCCGTGCGTCTGTGCGTGCGTGCGTGCGAGTGTCCATGCACGTGTGAGCATAGGCCCATCTCAGTGGACAGGTGTTCAGTGGCCCCAGACCCTGGTTGCTGCAGCGGTCCTCCTCAAGGTGGCCTCTAGATGGCAGTGTGGTGGAGACTCGAGACTCAGCAGGGCGGTGACACTGAGAGCCAGTGACAGCAGCTCAGCAGAGAGCAGGAACGTCAGGGCCTGACGGGGCAAACCTGCTGCTCCTAGCCGGTGCCTTGTGCTGAAGGAGCAGTTTTAATGTTCTCCACCAGGGGGCACACTTCTACATTCTGACTCATGAGACATGAGTTTAGGGTTAACCATTATAACCTAAATATAATAGGTTAACTATTATAAACCACCTTAACCAGGATACAGCTTCCACATTGTGGGCACACTTTAATATAATTGTATATATACGCACTTAAATATAATAATTTGACTCTCAGTGCATGAAATTATACAGCAGTATATAAGTAAGTATATAAACGGATATACAAGTGCAGGCTTGGACCGTTTCTGGGAACAGTGAAAGGGTTAAGTCTGAGGATATGCTACAACGAGCATTTATGTTAGAATTAATATCATGGCTTGTGCCACAAGACACTTCTTGTTTATACTTTATGTAATTACATGTCAATTAAGCAGTAATTACAATGCAATTATGCCAGCAAGTGTGCAACCCACATTTTTCTTGCACAGTTCATGTAATTGTCAACTGCAATATTTCCATTATTCAATAAACAAGCCCATTAGCAGTTTATAGAGATAAATCCACTGCCGAGCCCTGCTCCCCCCCGCGCTCCCCCTCCCTCGGTGGCTGGTGTTGCCGACGCGGCGCGCTCCGGTGCAGGAATGTGACCCCGGTGTCTGAGGCTGTGCTCCGGGTGCGGCGGGGAGCGGCGCGATGGAAATGAAGTGTGACAGACGAGCCGGCGATCCGAGCCGCCGCCTCCAGCGCTTAGCGGCTGCCCCTCCGCCCGGGCCTCAGTCTGTCACCTCTGTCAGCGCTGCCGCGGAAATCTGATTACTGTAGGCCTCTGCCTGCCTGCCTGCCTGCCTCCCTCCCTCTCTCTCCCTCTCTCCCCTCTCTCTCTGTTTACCTCCTCCCCTCCTCCTCTCGGTCTCTCCATGTATCCCATCCATCTTTCTCCCTGCCTCATCTCTCTCCGCGTCTCTCTCCATCTTTCTATTTCTCATCTAGCTCTCCTCCTTTCTCCTGCCTCATCCATCTCTCTCTCTCCATCTTTCCTTTTTCTCCCTTTTTTCTCCTTCCGTCCCTTATCTGTGTTTTCGTCTATCCATTTCCCCCGTCTCTCTCTCACCATCTTCGTTCCTCCTAATCTCTCTCCTCTCCTTTCTCCTACCTCATCTTTCTCTCTCCCTCCCTCCATCTTTCCATTTTCCTCATCTCTCTCTCTCTCGCTCTCTCTCACTCTCTCTCTCTCTCCCCCATCTCTCCTGCTTTCAAGACATAAAAACACAATAACACATAAAGACCAGAACTGGGCCATTCAACCCATCGAGGCTCATCCCATATTGCGCTTTCCCTCCTCTCTCCTTTCTTTCTCTCTTTCTTTCTTTCCCTCCATCCCCATAATTCTGTGTCTACCCTATTCACCTCAGCTCATTACTCCCCCCCCTCTCCCTGTCTTTCCCCTCTCCTCTCGGTCTCCTCTCCTCCACTGTCTCCCTCCTGCCTCATCCCTATTGCTCGTGGACTCGCTGCGTGAGCATGGCAGTGTTGGTGTCCGGTCGGTCAAGGGGCAGAGAGAGTGAGTTCTTAATTGAGCTTTGAAACAGTAGCTCCAGTACCCCCCCTCGTGGCTGGGGTCAGGACGGAGGCTGCCTCTGACAGGGCGCCTGTCAGACCCTGCCCTCTGGGCCCCTCCACACTCGCTGAAGCCCCCTGCTCACTGCTCTCCTTCCCTCGATCTCACCCCTGACCTTTACGTTCTCCTCTCCCTTGGAAAAGTTTTCTGATTCAGTGTCCTGGTCCATTTCCCTCCCCGTGGGGAAACATTTTTTTTGTATTATTATTCTTGGTACAGACTGACAGTATTGCCCTGCCCCCCTAACAGACACACTGACAGTGTGGCAGTTGTTGACCCACACAGTTTTAAATGGGTGTCTGTAGTATTGTTGAGGCTTGGGGCTATTGTTGAAACATGCACACAAATGTGCCCATACACACACACACACACACATGCACACACACACGTACACACACACACACACACACACACACGCATGCACATGCATGCACACACACACACACACACACACACTCACACACACACACACACACACACACAAATGTGCCCATATACACACACACACACACACACACACACACACACACACACACACACACACACATGTGCCCATGCACACACACACACACACTCAGAAATTAGTTGCACATTAAGTGTGTGACCCAGCCTGAAGGAGGGGTCTATCCCATTAAGTTTGGTGCAGCTGACAGCAGTAAAGATTAAAATTAATTGCAGACAGGGCTAAGTGGAGCTGGATGAATGAATGAATATTTCTGAAGAGGAGCTCTACGTGTGTTTTGTGTGTGTGTGTGTGTGTGTGTGTGTGTGTGTGTGTGTGTGATGGTGGATACAGTACAATACAGTGCAGTTATTGAATACAACATAAGCAGGTCTGGCAGGGGCTCTTTTTTAAATTCACAGCTTGATATTGATGCTCATTTCCTTCTCATTTTCTCATTTCCTTCTCATTTTCTGAGGTTAATCACAATGTTTTAGTGTGATGTCACACAACTGTGTGCGCTGACTGACAGCAGCCTGAGATAGCACAAAGGATGCTGCATAAGAAATGTCAGACTGTTCACTGTGAAAAACATGTTACTCAGCTCCCTCCTCACTCTTCATTTAGAAACAAAAAAAATCTAACCAAATATTTTTATTAAACAATTTAAAAAATTTATTAAAAAAAAAAAATGTTTTTTAAACAAGCCGCTTTTATTTTTTTATTTTTGTTTCGTATTTTTTCCCATTTTGCTCCCAATTTAGTGGCCAATTATACCCTCTATTTATTTTGAGTTGCCCTCCCCACAAGAATTCGCCGCTCGTCTCTACGAGGCAAGCTAATTCTCAGCGGGCAGCGAACTCCGCTTCCTACAAGATAGAATTCGCCCACCCACGTTCTGGAGACTCCCTTACGTGCTTCCTCCCCCTCCCCCTGGGCCGGACAGCCAAACGCCGGCCCCGATCTGGGCTCCCCACCAGGGCCAGTCTGGTACAGTTGGGGTTTCGAACGCAACTGTGATAGGCAGCTCACACTCGTAAAAGACCAGCCAAAGGGGTGCGTTAGACCGCTGCCCTATCGGAGGCCCCTCAAACAGGCCACTTTAGCAAAACCCTTGCAATGTTCCCACCTGTCAGGCACGGTCACATCGACAGGAAGAGCAACGCAGCCTGATACTCCACCTCGCTGATGTGGAAACGCCACTGTGGGAGACCACACTCTCAGAAGAAAAGGTACCATGTTGTACCTATTAAGGTACAAACGCCTGCATTGCAGTCAAATGTGCACAACGGTGGAAAGTGTGCAAAGGCGGATCGACAAATCGTATTACGAAGGAGCACCCAGAGATCTTCCGGAGCTGAACATCGGAGACCGCATCCGGATGAAACCTCACCCGGGAGACCAGTGGAGGGGCTTCTGTCTGAAGAAAGTGGCGCCTCGATCGTATCTGGTGAACGTGGACGGCACACTGTAATTTCAGCCAAAGTGCTTCCATGGAGCAGTTATCATTGAGACTGATTCTGTTATTGTACTATTAGGTTATCACAGGCCCAAATGTTCATATTTCACTACATTACAGAGGGTTTTGTAGAGTTGTTCTCTCTCTCTCTCTCGTTTCATACTGTTTGTATTGGTACAGAACATGAAATGGGTGGGGATATTATGTGGGAATATTATGTTCTAATAAGGAGATATTACCTACTTAACAATTAATGAAAAGAGAGACGCTATGGAAGTTAACGCCACCTTGTGGCGTCTTGTATGTCATTTTGAACCATTGTTACTCCAGAACCGGATGTACTTAGGGTGCCGTTGACATTCTAGCGAGCCATTGCGGAATAAATGAGCTATTGCCACAGACACGGGCTGTGTTCGAAACCGTTCCCTATTCCTAAATAGTGCACTATATAGTGTGTTGAACAAATTGGCGAACACACTATATAGTGCACTATTTAGGGAATAGGGAACGGTTGCGAACACAGAACGGTGTTCGAGTCTTCATTTATACACTGAAACAGCAACAGCTGCACCTCGCCGCGCGTGTGAAGACTTCCCACCTGGCTAGTTAGCCAAAATCCAAAGAAGCTTGCCACAGTAATGTTAGATACAAAATAAACAGCAGCTATTTGTAAGCACAGAATGGCAAGAAGTTAACACATGCTTGTCAGCTCTATAACATGCTTCACAATTTAACGCAAACAACAAGCCAACCAGCAGGCGAAATATTACGAAACTAGCCTATGTGTTGCTGAAACACCAGCCAACATTGGTTAGCATTGCACAAAGCACCATATTGCCAATGAAAGATATAAACGAACCCATTGTTCTTACCTGTAAACTGTGTCCTTTTGTCGACGACCTCGGTAAATTGCGGAGGTCAGTCAGTTATTTTTCCATCCATAGCGTAGCGCTTTTTAGCTACCCAAACTACAGCCAACGGTAACCAACTAAGTATACACGCAAGCTAATCAGTTAACACAAATACCCTTCTCGGCCTAGCGGACAAGTCACGATGCAGAATTAAGAAAATATGGACAATTATTAAATCAATATGCCCTTTACTGTATTTCACTATTCAATTGTTATTGATTTATTGCTCTCGTAAATCACTCCACACCTCCCAAACACGGCCACTTTCTATTTAGACTTGATTATAGTTCCGCCGTCAAACTAGTCCTTGCCAATTAAAAACATGCATTGTCGAACTTGATGTATACTTTAATGCTTCTGTTCCAAAGTTACCCCCTTAAGCCCTCAAGCCATCGTTTTTAGGATTCGGAAATGCCAAATTAACGTTAACCTTAGCCCCTGAGGTTATAACACCAGCCCTCAAAATAACCCCTTGGCGAAGACGAAACTGATTTCGGGATAATAATACGTGCCAGAAACCACCGCCAACATTCCGCAAAAACCACCACGATCCTCAAACCACCAACCTTCCGAACAGCTGGCGGCAATATTGGCTTATTGATTGGCTTCTACATAAACTACAGAGAAAGCAAAATGAGAATGTACACCAGGGGTGTCAAACTCATTCCATCGAGGGCCGAGTGTGTGCAGGTTTCTGTTGTAACCAATGCATTACACCAGGTGATTTCAATTAGGTTCCCTCCTTAGCTGAAGAAGTGAGCTAATTAGTGAAATCACCTGGTGTACTGCATTGGTTGCAACAAAAACCTGCACACACTCGGCCCACGATGGAATGAGTTTGACACCTGTGATGTACACCTTCCCCACAAAGACAGACAAAGAAAAACAACAAATAATTATGATGATGATAATAATAATAATAATAATAATAATAATAATAATAATAATAATAATGTATTATTGTAACAATAATACATCGTCCACCAGGTTTTTGTTGTGTACCTGATGGTGATTGCCTTATTACACCAACACCTTCAAGATTATTATTATTATTATAATAATAATTATTATTATAATTATTATAATAATAATAATAATAACAATAACAACAATAATAACAACAATAATGATAACAGCAATGACGATAATGATGATGATAATGATGATGACGATGATGATGATGATTATTATTATTATTAATAATAATAATAATAATAATAATAATAATGCAGGTGTTGGTATTATAAGGCAATCACCAGGAACAGAATATGTATTTCTAGATGTATTAAAGAAATAAAAACATTGCCCACCTGGTATTATTCATACCATAATTTGCTCTTGTCACTACAGACGATTAAGAACACGTAGCCTGCGCAAGATAAGTAACATTCTTACCACACTGCCCGTGAACATAAATAATTACAGATAAAAAAGCGTGTCAGCTGTAGGGATGTAAATGTTTAACGTTATCTTAAACGGTTTTCATT
>JAINUG010000314.1:110000-172500 GCA_029706075.1 Aldrovandia affinis
ACACACACACACACACACACACACACACACACACACACATATATATACTGTATATATATACATATGTATATACATTTACTCCAGACAACATATTCCTTAAGATTGAATTCTTTGCCTTGGGTTTCTACTGTAGCCACTCCACTTGGTGTGCTTTCATATATTTTAACTGAAACATATTTCCTCCTGTCACCGGCTCCAGTGTCCGGCAGCCATTTTGGATCAGAGTCAGAGCTCCGCACTGCTCGTGTTAACATTCATAGAGTGGCTAGCGCGAAATCAGTAGAATGTCATGGACGAATGTGCTGTGTGTGTGTTAGCTGGGTAATGCAGGATACATGTGTGTGTGCACATACGTTTGTGTGCGCATTTGTGAGTGTATGTGTGTGTGTGTATATGAGTCTCTGATTCACACCTGTCTCAGTTAAAAGGTTTGAGACAAAAAAGGGAAGAGAAATCTCTTCCCTCACAAACACACACGTATGTGGAGAGTTATTGAACACATGCTCTATATCAGGAGAGTTATTGGCATGCTCGTTTTTCAGCACGGCCCTCCACTCAATTATGACGTCATGATTTGACCCAAAGACCTCCGGCATTTAAATCACGAGGCAAGCCGTCCTGGACGTAGGTCAGAATATACGGCCTCATAACTCACACGGCTAAAGCCTGAGAATGTAAGGCAGTCTGCATACGTTGCATCTCTCAGATGTGTGTGCACACACACACGCACACGCACCCGCACTCGCACACTCACACTAACACACTCACACACACGCAAGCATGCACGCACACACAACTATGTATAAAGGTAAAGTATCTGGGATTTATCCCTGTGAAAGACACACAGGGCCCTATTTTGGTGAATTAGGACGGTGTCGGTAACGCAGACGCAAAGCGAAGACGGTGGCGCTTTAGGACGTGTCTAACGCAATTTCGGTAATTTCGTGATTTAGTATGATAGCGCACCTCTGGCGCAGTTGTAAAAGAGGTTGGATTAACTTTTAAAAATACATGTGGATGTGGTGGGGGTTTGGTTTCTTAATGGCCAATCAGAACACCTGTTTTCTATCCCTTTAAATACCAGTGCACTAACGCTATAGCAAATTGGCAATTTCCTTACATGGATGACAGTTTTGCGCAGCTGCACCAAGAGCGCATCTCAAAAGAGGAGAGCGACTTGCTTGTGCAGAAAAGTTGGCGTGCGAATCAGAGGGGGAAAACAAGGCGCACATTAATTTGTTATTTTCATGATTTGAGTTTATATTTTGAGACCTACATTGTTAAAAGAAAGGGTGTTATTTTACCATCTCTTTTTTCCTTATTTGTAGGCTTTCCAACTTAAAAAACATTTATTTAAGTTTATTAAATTTATTTCTTCTCATTTAATATAATTGTTAAATGGAAAGCAATAAATTAAAAAACTCACAACTGCAACTAGGCCTGTTTCATTTATGTTCGTCATGCAGTAGGTCTACATGCGTCATCCTGGAGTGTGCATCACAAACCACCTGGATATTAATGGAGTGGACCCCCTTCGATTCACATAAATGATACCGTGATCAGATGGTGTGCAGTCAATGGAACCCAAAACACCAGGGAATCCACATTGCGTATAAAAATCCTATTAAGTTCTCTGCTGGCTGTCGGGTGTAGGAAAAGTAATAAACTAATTTGCATGTTGGACAAGACTGGAGGAAACTGCATGTACAGCCGAACAGTACAGGCATCTGGCCAACACCGGCTACCAAACCCAGGGTATCGCTCACAGTATCGCCTTCGGCGTCCAATTATGTACTCCATTTTCTGTAGTGCAAATGGAAAGAATAAAACCCTTTCACATAAGAAAAACAATGTGCATACAAACATAGGTGTATCTTACTGAACGGTAGCGATGGATGGCCTGCTGGGTGTTTTCACTGTCACACCCCCTATTGCACTGCCCAACCCATAGTCGCGCAAATGCACCACGAAATTGCCAAACTTGGCGGAGACGGGAAATATTCTGTTTGTTACAGACGAAACTGGCAATTCGCCTGCGCTAGGGCATAACGCCGCTTAGTGCCGGCACGAAAATAGGGCCCACAGTCTCACACACACATGTACAGTCGCACACTACTCTCTCACACAAATGCACAGTCTCACACACACACACACTCACACACACACACACACACACACACACACACACTACACACACACACACTCACACACACACACACTACTACACACACACACATACATACACACACTACACACACACACACACACTACTCACACACACACACACACACACACTCTCACACACACACACACTACTACACACACTCACACACACACACACACACACACACATACACACACTACTCACACACACACACACACACACACACACTACTCTCACACAGACTACTCTAACATACATACACACACTACTCTCACACACACTACTCTCTCTCTCACACACACACACTACTCTCACACAGACTACTCTAACATACATACACACACTACTCTCACACACACTACTCTCTCTCTCTCACACACACACACACACACACACACACACACATCACACACACACACACACACTACTCTCACACACACACACACACACACACACACACATACACACACTACTCTAACATACACACTTCTACCTTAAAGCCCATTATGCCCATGAGGTCTCAGTGTGTGTCTGAATCCGGGAGGTTACAGGCAGAGTTTCACTCTGTATCGGAATCACACTTCTGTTAGCCAAGAGGGCATGGGGGTGTGGACCTATCCCATAAGTCAGTGGGATGGTTTCCCAGGCACCCGAGGGGCAGCGCGCTAAAGTGGCAACATCCGTCTGCGCTCAGGAACGAGCAGCCTGGGTGTGGTTACCACACGGCCCACAGCGACAGACAGTAACACGGACATATCTCCACATTAGACCCCCCTGCTCTCTCTGCTCTTACACACTGTCCCTGGCTGTGTTCGAAACCGTTCACTCGTTCACTCGTTCCCTATTCCCTATATAGTGTTCCCTATGTAGTGCTCCATGTAGTGAACGATTAAACTGTTTTCGGACATGGCAGCAGGTTGAAATGTACTCAGGTGGTATCGGGTTTGCATGTTCAGTTTTGAATGTTAAATCCCAAATAAATTGTAAAAATTCTAATGATGTGCAAGTGTGGTTTTGTCAACTGGGGTGCTGTCTGCTAGCCACTGCTTTAGCCACAAATAGCTACTGTTATGGAAGTTGTGAGCTAACTAAGACACGACCGCATTGCATTGTGGTATACGGGAGAAATTGTAGGGTACATTCGCTGTTCACTACATATCGCTGTGAATTGTGGGTATTTTATAGTGCACTATATAGTGAACGAAATTAACCATTGAGAATTCGAACAACACTACAAAATGGCAAACACACTATATAGTGCACTACTTAGGGAATAGGGAACGGTTTCGAACACAGCCCCTGTGTGCAGAGGTGTGGGTGGAGAGGAGAGGAGCATGGGAAATGTAGGAAGGGGGAGAGAATGAGCGAGAGAGAGGGGGGGAGAGAAGGAGAAAGACAGGGAAGATGGAAGATAGGGGTAACAGAGAGGGGTGAGAGGAGAAAACAGTGACACATTGTAATTTTATTAATTGCATTATTGACATTATTGGTGTCAAATTATTTCTACATTGTTACTGTTTCATTGTATCATTATTGATCATGATTAAGGTGTTTAATACACTATGCCTTAACTAACGGAACTGAGGATTGTTGCCATTGTTGTAGTCAAGATTTGACTGAGTGATTTCCTGTTTTGTGTCTTGTTCTCGATGATCGCTGTTTAGGCTTTGGCAATATGTATCTACAGTAAATTTACAAACAGGTTGTCACACAGCGCTTCACAATTGGCATTTTCCAGAGGGAATCAAAAAACCAGAAAACCATTGGAGCCAATGTGGGAAACTGGAAAATTATTCCCTGACCCCTTAAAAGGTGGTCGAGATGAACTCCTGGAAAATGGTGGGATACAGAGAAAAACAAAAACAAATAGTCCTTGAGGCTCATGAGGCTTAACAGACCACCGGAAGGGCATTCTTCGGCAACAGACCACCGGAAGGGCATTCTTCGGCAAGGCATAGGTCATGCCAATAATGCACTTGAACTGAAATTGAGAGAGGAGCAATGGTGGGGGGAGGGTGAGAGAGGGAGGAGGGGAAAGAAAGGGGGAGAAAAAGAGGGATGGAGGGCAGAAGAGGGTTTGAGAAGAGAGGTGAGGGGACAGTGAGAGAGCGAGTAAAAAGCTGGGCGGTGGGGTTTAACAGGGTGGTAGAATGAAGGGCGATGGAAGAAGAGTACAAGGATGAAAGGATTGGATGGGACAGAGCCAGTGCCACAGTGTGGCCCAGCTCGCCTCCAGCGCTGCTCCTGCTCCTGTAACGGAGTTGGTTCTGCCCGCAGCGAGTTTCGAACCGAGGGATCTCGACGCGACAAGAGAGCGATTTAGCTCGCTGAGCTAAAGACTCAAGTCTCTAACTCTGGGAACTAATCACACTCTTATACACGTCACTTTCTGTAGCGGACGCTCACGTACCAGAGCACACCCGCTACATTCTCCCCCTCGAAACTCCTGCAGCAGCAACCACGGCCCAACCGATTGCCATCAGTTGTCTTATCCGAGTCACGGCACCAATGTAACGGAGTTGGTTCTGCCCGCAGCGAGTTTCGAACCGAGGGATCTCGACGCGACAAGAGAGCGATTTAGCTCGCTGAGCTAAAGACTCAAGTCTCTAACTCTGGGAACTAATCACACTCTTATACACGTCACTTTCTGTAGCGGACGCTCACGTACCAGAGCACACCCGCTACATTCCCACCTCCAGGGGGCGCTCCTCTGGCCCAGTGAAGCACTGCCCAGGGCGTCTCTGCAGCATATGGCTGTTTTTTTACGAGTGTCAATGGAGCCGATGTCAGAGATAAAATCAGTTTTTATCACCTGGGGATTATGGTTCCGTTATGGTCCCTCCTGTTTGCTCTTTATTGTACACTAATTGGAGGAGGGAAGCGTAAAATTAAAGCTGTAAATCACGATTTAAAAGAAAAAAAAACTTCCAACTTTCGAACTCCTGTATCCAAGCAGCAGTTGGGCCTGAGCCCAGTAAATGTTTTCTTTGTTGCCGAGGATATTCTTCTGTGTATGATGCGTTAACTGCCTTTTTTATCTTCCACCTACAACGGCTGCATAATGATTGTCCTGCTTTACATAGTAATAAAAGGAATTTAATCGATTCGGGTTTAGTCATGTAAAAACAAGATAATTATATAGTGTGGGTCGCAGTATTAATAACGTGCTACGAGATTCATTCCTCTTTTTGTTGGAGCCTTAACTCAGACGCACAAAAAGGATCGCTGAAAGCCCTTTATGTGCTAAAATCAGGCAATCAGTACAATCTCATTCAGCCGAGCGACCTCAACTAACACGTGGGTTTCCCAGCATGCCTTGCATAACAGGACACAAAGAGAAGTTCACGAAAACGACATAAGCAAGGTAAAGAGGGGAATATGAGTCAAGCGGACAAAATGGCAAGACGCATGTACACAGCAGCGTGTAAACAACACGACGCAGCGAAACAGCCAAGAAAAAAACGCACACAAAAAAAAGATGAATATGGCAAGAACATGAGAAAAGGAGCGCTCAAAAGACACAACCTCTAAAGAAGGTGAGCTCAGGCACGGGGACATCATTAGTTACCTGGATTTCTTATTCATATTTAAATCGAATTTATATTTCCAGTTTTCCCGGCGAGCGCGAAGCGGACTGCTTTGAGGCCGCCCGATACGCGCTCACGCACGAGGACAAAGAGGGCATTTAGTGGTCGCATTCGATCAGAATCTCGGTTTGATGACGCAATCTCTGTGAAGAGAACGGGAGGCTGAAGTTACCGGAAAGGTTTATTAAAAGCCCTAAATTGAATTTCTGATCAGAGACGTGCGTTATCCCCCGGCTTTGTCAGCGCGTCAGGGACCCCTGTTCCTGAGGCGGAACAGGATTAATTACGCTCTGTGCGGGCTCTTTGCTTTTTACTTCTTTTTTTTTTTCTCTTTTTTTTTCAAATTGCAGAAAGAACTCAGGTCTTGTAATAAGTCAAAATTGAATGTTTTCCATTTCCTTTCAGCTTTAACACAATTCGGTTGTTCTCCAGTCTGCGGAGTCGATGCTAAGTGAATGGGGGAGTGTGGATCGTTGCGTATGTGACCGGCAATTTAACTGCATTCCTGCCATTCCCAGCAGCTCCAGCTCTCCTGTACCTCCATCTGCTCCTCCCTCTCTTCCACCCTTCCATCTCTCCCATACCTCCATTTCTCTCACCCCTCCATCTGTTCCCCGTCCATCTCTTTCACCCATCAATCTCTTTCTGTAGCTCCATCTCTCCCACCCCTCCGTCTCTCCTGTACCTCCATCTGTTCCTCCCTCTCTTCCACACTTCCATCTCTCCCATACCTCCATCTCTTCCACCCTCCTGGGTTCCCAGAGGAAGGTCTTGTCCGCTCATGCTCCTGGCCTCTGCTCTTGTGTAACAGACCCATACAGACATGGGACATAACACCGCACTGAGACGAGCCTGACATTACATTACATTACAGGCATTTGGCAGACGCTCTTATCCAGAGTGACGTACAACAAAGTGTTAACCGTAGTCAAGAACAGTTTAGTTGAAAGCCACCCTAGCAGGAAGTACAGTTCCAGGTGCTAGGAGCAACCACATAGTTAAACTAGGACCCTGTAGGTAAATCTGTAGCCACAATTCAAAGGTAGCAATAAAGCAATCAATGCAGAAAATAATGCCTAAGCCTAATACAATACATAAACAAGTAGACATGTGTAAAACTAAGCAACTATGTCCCTAAGTTAACAAAAACCGGACTACGGGGAGAGGTGCACCCTGAAGAGGTGAGGGGCCAGGGTCTCGGCTGTTCTGACTTCCACAGGAAGATCATTCCACCATCGTGGAGCCAGAACCGACAGGAGACGTGACCGGGAAGCGCCTCACATAGAGTCTTTAAGCCTGAGGCTCTCATCACCATCAACAACAATAACAACAATTTAAAAATGTATTTCTGAAAAAACGATGTATTGTAATAAGGGCATTTTTCTGAAATACATGATTATTATCATCATTATTATTGTATTTAATATATTTGATAATATATGCAGTTGCTGTATTCCAGGTTGTTTGCTGAAGGCTTACTGCGCTAGTATATGCTTACTGTCTCTGGACGTTTGAGCACGTCACTCTTTTGTAGTTGAAACTGTCTGCGCTGCTTTGATGTGCAACTTTTGAAATGTTCCCAAAAAATGAAAGATGATGAATTTTGCATAAGAGAGAGAAAGAGAGGGAGGGGATAGAGAGAGAGAGAGATACAGAGGAATAGACAAAGAGGAGGAGAGGCAGGAGTGAGACTTTGACTTTGACAAAAGATTGTCAAAAAAACACAATAATTAGAACACAGAAAAAAAAAATCCCATACATATAAAAAAACTAACAAAACCTAAGCGGAATCCAAATGTGCATAACCAAATCCAACAAACCAACATACAGCAGGAAAGATCCTTTTCACATTGTCATCTGATGCATATAAAACTCCCAGTAATCTATTTAGATTAGAGAGATTAATGATAATACGTATCTGGCTCCCTTTCAGAAATAAATATACACCCTAAAACCTGGGCTCTCTGAGCGGTTTTGCAGCCTTAAGCTGGTGGCTTTGATGCAGGCCACGTTTGTGTGTGGTGCCTTTTCACTCAGCGGCTAAGACCAGGTGGGGGTTTTTAATTAAAAAGCCAGAGGCATCCCGCACTCCTCCCTCCCTCTCCAATCACCGCTCTGACTCTGACACCTGGAAAGGTATTCTTAAGATCCTCTCCCTTTCAGGCCACGGTTTGCTCCCTTCACCGAAAAGAAGAAAGAAAGAAAAAAAATGGTGTGGGTTTTTTTTTGGGGGGTGGTGGGGGTCACTGGGCACTTCATTCACCTTGTTCTTTATGCAGACAGACTGGAAGACTTTCTCCTGCAGCCACCGCCCCCTGCCCCCACTGGCTCACACACAGGGCCAATTTAATGGCACAGCCTTCACCATCGGGTTGTGGAACTTCCATCGACCGGAAATCAGGCAATGCTCTTTCACAGAGGTGGTGATAGAAATCCTTGGAACACTTGGAACAGGTCTGTAGTCTATCTCTCACAAGTCTCATCAAGAACAGTCGTTTGAACTCTGGCCGGGAGTGCCACTAGGGGGCGACAATTGGCCGTCCGCCCCAAGGAGCGGGCAGGGAAGCCGATATGCGATCGCTGTGAATAAGAGTGGCTCTGTGTGTACCGGAGTTACAGTTGACGGCACAGAAAAAGCAGAAAAAGAATATACCCAAACGTGAGTTCCAGAAGAGGAGGCGGTACATCGCCTTTGTCACTGCCGGTCTCAGGACTACGGAAGCAAGCTCACAATACAAGAGGGGGGATAGTTGACATGAAAAGAGGGTATAATTGGCTACTAAATTGGGAGAAAATGGGGAAAAGTCAGAAACAAAATCTTTAAAAAAATTGAATTTAAAAAATGAAAAATTAATAAAGAAAGTCTTATTTGTGAGCGACCTGGTGCCTCAAAAGGGCCGCACTGAGTTTCTCCATTTGGGTGGGACAGATTAAGAGTGATTAAACGGCACACATTAGAGCCCACATATTTGAGCGGCCTCTGAACAGAACCAACAGTAATAATGGGAAACATTGCTGGAGGTGTATTCATTACAGTGACTGAACTGTGTGGATTAGAAGCCATCCGCCTGCTTGCTCTACAATGTCTCTTGAGTTTGAGCAACAGTTTGAATAGAAAACACTTGTAATGAAGGGGTAGAGACTGAAGCTGTGCTTTCTACCTTAGGTCTGAATGTAACGTTTGGCTTGAAGTCAAAGCCTCTTTTTGTCCTGGGTCTATGATGGGCGGTTGTTGGGAGTAAACGTGTGCACTGATGGCCTGAGCATTCGGCCCCACACAGCCAGGTCTGTATCCAAACAGTGTCTCTGCAGGGACAAATGTCATAAGGTTATATTGTGCCATGGCAGTTCTTCCCCTTGGATTCTACCACTTCCTTATTGCAGTCCTTATTATTTCTGCATTATCGAGTGGCGTGCGACGGATTAACATGGAAAGAAGTGACATCAACGCAGGGGGAGGTTCACACCTAATGAACTCACTTCCATTAATAAACGATTAGTAGGCAATCTTGTCATTCTACACCTTTCGCCACTCTAAACCGAGAGATGCGTGGCAACTGGTGTATACCGCCACCTGCTGTTTTGGAGTGTAAGGACGGGCAGTCATATTGCTAGTGGTAACTAGCGAGTAAGGGGCACAGGCCACACCAGTCAGGGCAGAAAGAACGCATTAAACAGCTTTTACAGAAGGAGAACGGGGGATCTACTTCCTGTCTCAGTGAAACATGTCCTTACCAAGGATTCCTTCCCCTCAACTCCTGCCTCTATTCTAACAGTGGGAGAGAGAGAGAGAGAATGAGAAAGAGAGAGAGAGAGAGAGAGAGAGAGAGGGGTGAGAGAGAAAGAGAGAGAGAGAGAGAGAGAGAGAGAGAGAGAGACAGAAAGAGAGAGGAGAGAGAGAGGGGGAGAGAGGGAGAGAGAGAGAGAGAGAGAGAAAGAGAGAGAGGGAGGGGGTGAGAGAGAGAGACAGAAAGAGAGAGGGGGAGAGAGAGAGAGAGAGAGAGAGAGAGACATGCCTCAGGTTGCCTGCACTATGTGTGTTATTGAGATGTGTTACCCTGCAGTGTGTACTAACAGGATTAGACGGCAGGAACATGCCGTGCCCTTAGACAGCATCTTGGAGGGATCAGCCGTGGCCAGAGGGCCCACCTGGATGCAGGCCACGCTGGGCTCGGCGGGAGCGGGATGTGTGAACACAGCCGCGCTCATCTGTCACGGGGGCATGCCGCTGGAGGGGCCCGCCCACCCGCCATCCTTTGAAGTGGCTCCAGGAGAACGAGCCCACGCCGGTGGAAGGGCGGCTGACGAAGACGGCGTGGGCGCGCGAGAGAGAGAGAGGAACCAGAGGAGGTGGAGGGGCGGAACGTGAGGTCAGAGCCCACATCTGGGACCAGAACATGCACCATCTGGTGTTTCTCTGTCCTTTCAGGTAGCTGTTCTTACTCGATTCCTCGAGGATTATTGGCAGTTGGCCTGCACTGTAAGAATCATGTATACTGTGTGTGTGTGTGTGTGTATATATATATATGTATATATACAGGTAACTGCCAAAATAAAGGAAACGCTACAGGGTTCAGGCAGCTCTGTTTATGGTGTGGGCGCATTTTCTTGTGTGCGAATCTGTTACATCTGTCGTGCTGCTTTAGGAACTCGCATATTAAACTGTTGATATGTAAACATCTTTTATAGCATAAATACATCGGTAATTAGCACTGACATTAACATGAAACATATGTAGGCCTCTTTAGCTGTGATTTAGTTGCTTCAAAATACGAGTCCTTTTTCATTCGGCGGTTCCATAATCTGTGTCTACACCCTGTGTGTATGTATCTGTGCGTTACTGTATATCTTTTATGCGCAAGGCATGAATTTTTTTACACATATTAAACATATTTGCTTCATAAGCGTCTGCTGCACATTCCCTGGGTGGACCTGAATCGCTCGGAAAATGTTAAATATCCCGGTTGCCATGGGGACAGAGGACACTATTCAATAAGTGTGACATAACAGGGCCATGCCTCTGGGAGCAGCCAGGACTGTGTGAAGTGGAGCCGGGGAAGTGGGGCTTCACCTTCAAATATGCTTTGATTTATTTGCATGAGAAGATAATTAAATGCATTCATAATGAATGAAAGTGCACAGGTAACTGGCCGAAATACAGGAAACACTCGGGTCAATGTGGGATACGCAGCATATTGAAAGCAGGTGTTTTCACACAGGTGTGGTTCCAGATTTAGTTGAGCAATTAACATCCCATCATGCTTAGGGCCAAATGCTGGGCAGGCCCAGTTGGCCGTTGTTATGGCTGCCATGGCTAGGAGAAGAGAGCTCAGATCTCAACTTGGAAAGAGGGGCAATTGTTGGGGCATGTTTGGCAGGAGTGACTAAGACTGCTCAACGTGCTGATGTGTGATGAGGAACAGTAACTGAGCGAGGGTCTGAGGGAAAGACATAATCAAATAGGGGGAACTGTGGATTAAAAGCACAAACTCCTCGACCGTGATGTCCACGCACTGGTTCAAGGCCAAACAGAGGAGTGACTCTGAATCAGCCGACTGCAAATATCAATCCAGGGGGGTGAGCAGGCAGTTTCACTGTTAAAAACTTCACAGAGAGGGATTCTATGGTCGGGTTGCAGTGCATAAACCTGTTATTACACCTAAACCTGCAGGTTTTTGGGACTGAGGCCCTTGTTCCCCGCGTTCAGAAGAAGGGTGGTGCTTATACCCGTGCCAGCTCGCCGGCGGGACGTGAGCGCTGACACACTTCCTCGTTGGCGTTGCAGTTTGTTGCTTAATTAGATCGGCGTGGCCCGCGGTGATCCTGGAGGACGGCGACATTAATTTTCCCTCTCCTCCAGCAGGTGATGGGAGAGAGGCAGAAGGCTGACTCAGGGCAGATGGAGCGAATCTCACGGGCGGGACGTACTCTTCCTGCAGCTGCTCTGCTCCCTCACGAGGCCAAGCCCATCGGTGAGGCAGCTCCAGCCACAGGGAGGCACACTGAACAATGCCACACCACTATAATATACGCCATTTAGCAGACGACTTTTATCCAAAGCGACTTACAGTAGTGAATACATACATTTTTCAGTATATGTGGTCCCAGTGGGAATTGAACCCACAACCTAAGCGCTGTTAGCGCCGTGCTCTATCTACTGAGACACACAGAACCACAGTCCACAAGGGAGTATCACACAGGACAGCAGGGGTGAGAGAGAGAAGGGGGATGAGAGAGGAGCGGGAGGAAGGGAGAGAGAGAGAGAGCAAAAGAGTGTGTGTGCATGTAGGCGTTTGAGAGTGTTTTTGTGAGAGAGAGAGTGTGTTATAATTTTCTGTTGATTATTTTGTTACTTGTATGCTTTGGCAATGCAATGTCTTCTACTGGTCATGCCAATGAAGCTGAACTGAACTGAATTGGAGTGTTTTATGTACGTGTGAAAGAGAGTGAGTCTATGCATGTTAGAGTGTGCGAGAAAAAGTGTGTGAGAGTGTGTGTGTGAGAGACAGTGTGTGTGTGTGTGGGTATGAGTGAATGTGTGTGTGTGTGTGTGAGAGAGAGTGTGTGTGTGTGTGAGTGAGTGTATGTGTGTGTGTGTAAGAGACTGTGTGGGTGTGTGTGAGTGTGTGTGGGTGTGGGTGTGTGTGAGTGTGATGTGTGTGTGTGTGTGTGTGTGTGTGTGTGTGTGTGTGTGTGTGAGTGTATGAGTGTGTGTGTGTGTGTAAGAGACTGTGTGGGTATGAGTGAGTGTATGTGGGTGTGGGTGTGTGTGTGTGTGTGTGTGTGTGTATTTGCTTAACAGTGTAAAGGTTATGGACTGCTCGATATAAGAGGATGTTTGTGAAGAAAAAACTTTAAGGACATTGAGCTATAGCAGGATCTTGGCACTGTAATCCCAAAGCAATCAGAGGCTGGCTGATTGAACAAAAGGAGAGAGGAGTGGGCTGGGTGACTCTTGTTTTCTCATCACACTGTCCATCACACTGTCCATCACGCTGTCCGTCACACTGTCCATCACACTGTCCATCGCACTGTCCATCGCACTGTCCATCGCACTGTCCATCGCACTGTCCATCACACTGTCCGTCACACTGTCCGTCACACTGTCCGTCACACTGTCCGTCACACGCACCATCACACTGTCCATCACGCTGTCCATCACACTGTCCGTCACACTGTCCATCACACTGTCCATCACGCTGTCCATCACGCTGTCCATCACACTGTCCGTCACACTGTCCATCACACTGTCCGTCACACTGTCCATCACACTGTCCGTCACACTGTCCATCACACTGTCCGTCACACTGTCCATCACACGCATCACACTGCCCATCGCACTGTCCATCACACTGTCCATCACACTGTCCGTCACACTGTCCGTCACACTGTCCGTCACACTGTCCGTCACACTGTCCATCACGCTGTCCGTCACACTGTCCATCACACTGTCCATCACACTGTCCATCACGCTGTCCCTCACACTGTCCATCACACTGTCCGTCACACTGTCCGTCACACTGCCCATCACACTGCCCATCACACTGTCCGTCACACTGTCCATCACACTGCCCATCACACTGTCCGTCACACTGTCCATCACGCTGTCCATCACACGCACCACACTGTCCATCACACTGTCCGTCACACTGTCCGTCACACTGCCCATCACACTGTCCATCACGCTGTCCATCACGCTGTCCGTCACACGCACCACACTGTCCATCACACTGTCCGTCACACTGTCCGTCACACTGTCCGTCACGCTGTCCGTCACGCTGTCCGTCACGCTGTCCGTCACACTGTCCGTCACACGCATCACACTGTCCATCACACTGTCCGTCACACTGTCCATCACACTGCCCGTCACGCTGTCCGTCACACTGTCCGTCACACTGTCCGTCACACTGTCCATCACACTGCCCATCACACTGTCCAGCACACTGTCCATCACACTGTCCGTCACACTGTCCGTCACACTGTCCGTCACACTGTCCATCACACTGCCCATCACACTGTCCAGCACACTGTCCGTCACACTGTCCGTCACACTGTCCGTCACACTGTCCATCACACTGCCCATCACACTGTCCAGCACACTGTCCATCACACTGTCCGTCACACTGTCCATCACACTGTCCATCACACTGTCCGTCACACTGTCCATCACACTGTCCGTCACACTGTCCATCACACTGCCCATCACACTGTCCAGCACACTGTCCGTCACACTGTCCGTCACACTGTCCGTCACACTGTCCATCACACTGTCCGTCACACTGTCCGTCACACTGTCCGTCACACTGTCCATCACACTGTCCGTCACACTGTCCGTCACACTGTCCGTCACACTGTCCATCACACTGTCCGTCACACTGTCCGTCACACTGTCCATCACACTGTCCGTCACGCTGTCCGTCACACTGTCCATCACACGCATCACACTGCCCATCACACTGTCCGTCACACTGTCCATCACACTGTCCATCACACTGTCCATCACACTGTCCGTCACACTGTCCATCACACTGTCCATCACACTGTCCGTCACACTGTCCATCACACTGTCCATCACACTGTCCATCACACTGTCCGTCACACTGTCCGTCACACTGTCCATCACACTGTCCGTCACACTGTCCATCACACGCATCACACTGTCCGTCACACTGTGCATCACACTGTCCATCACACTGTCCGTCACACTGTCCGTCACACTGTCCGTCACACTGTCCATCACACTGTCCGTCACACTGTCCGTCACACTGTCCATCACACGCATCACACTGTCCGTCACACTGTGCATCACACTGTCCGTCACACTGTCCGTCACACTGTCCATCACACTGTCCGTCACGCTGTCCGTCACGCTGTCCGTCACGCTGTCCGTCACACTGTCCATCACACTGTCCATCACACTGTCCGTCACACTGTCCGTCACACTGTCCATCACACGCATCACACTGTCCGTCACACTGTGCATCACACTGTCCGTCACACTGTCCGTCACACTGTCCATCACGCTGTCCGTCACGCTGTCCGTCACGCTGTCCGTCACGCTGTCCGTCACACTGTCCATCACACTGTCCGTCACACTGTCCGTCACACTGTCCGTCACGCTGTCCATCACGCTGTCCGTCACACTGTCCATCACACTGTCCGTCACACTGTCCATCACACTGTCCGTCACACTGTCCGTCACACTGTCCACCATCACACTGTCCGTCACACTGTCCGTCACACTGTCCATCACACGCATCACACTGTCCGTCACACTGTCCGTCACACTGTCCGTCACACTGTCCACCATCACACTGTCCATCACACTGTCCGTCACACTGTCCACCATCACACTGTCCATCACACTGTCCGTCACACTGTCCACCATCACACTGTCCGTCACACTGTCCGTCACACTGTGCATCACACTGTCCATCACACTGTCCGTCACACTGTCCGTCACACTGTCCGTCACACTGTCCGTCACACTGTCCATCACACTGTCCGTCACACTGTCCATCACACGCATCACTGTCCGTCACACTGTGCATCACACTGTCCATCACACTGTCCGTCACACTGTCCGTCACACTGTCCGTCACACTGTCCATCACACGCATCACACTGTCCGTCACACTGTGCATCACACTGTCCATCACACTGTCCGTCACACTGTCCGTCACACTGTCCGTCACACTGTCCATCACACTGTCCGTCACACTGTCCATCACACGCATCACACTGTCCGTCACACTGTGCATCACACTGTCCATCACACTGTCCGTCACACTGTCCGTCACACTGTCCGTCACACTGTCCATCACACTGTCCATCACACTGTCCGTCACACTGTCCATCACGCTGTCCGTCCCACTGTCCGTCACGCTGTCCGTCACACTGTCCGTCACACTGTCCGTCACACTGTCCGTCACACTGTCCGTCACACTGTCCGTCACACTGTCCATCACACGCACCACAGTTCACACATTCCCCTGGAAGTCATAGATTTCTTTGCAGTGAGAAAAAGTTCTTTTTAAAAAGATTTTGTTCTGGTCTGGCACAGTTACACGTACAACACTGTGAGAACACTGCACTGTGTGCATTAACCAGAGTATGCTGTTAATACGGTGTTATTATTATTATGATTATTATTATTATTAATTAATTATAATATTATTATTAATAATAATCATCATAATATTATTATGATTATTATTAATAATAATAATCATTATATTATTATCATGATAAGCTATTTATTGGATTTCATTGGTCTCATACCTCAGCTGTAGGCAGCAAGAACATTTTTTATTTGAAAAATTTGTTACTGGTGCCACAGAGATTCTGCGATTACCATAAACCTACAAAACAAAACATTTACTGCTTTTACCTTTGGAGGTTATTATCTGAAAATGAATTGCAGAGAACATTTTTTAGTTAGGATGTCCAGTACAGTATTTACCGCGTCAAGCTATTTCACAAAATGCTTCTTATGTCCAAACAAACACTTTTAACTGGTTTTTAGACAGACTTTCTGGCACACCGAATGCCATTAGCGAGTATGGTAATGCGGGCGTTTCCTGCAGTATGACTGAGTGTGGTGTGGAGCTCTCTGACCACTGAGTGGCCCCCCGGAGCCCTGACCCTTATCAGAGGCCAGATACACCTGAGGGCAGCAGCCCTGGGGGAGGGCAGCCTTCAGCCTCATTACTGCTCACCGTGCCCCAAGGAGGGGGGGTCCAGCTGCCTGACCATCCCCTACACATTACCAAAAAACACCTTCAAAAACTTTCAAATTGTTCTGCTAAATGTTCTTTCAAGATGTTTAGAAAATGTGTCAAGACAGATGTGTGTGTGTGTGTGTGTGTCGGTATGAGTGTGTGTATGAGTTTGTGTGTGTGTGTGTTTATGGGTGTGTGTGTGTGTGTATGAGTTTGTGTGTGGATATGAGTGTGTGTGAGAGAGTGTGTGGAGGTATCAGTGAGTGTATGTGGGTGTGTGTGTATGTGTATGTGTGTGTGGGTGTATGAGTTTGTGTGAGAGAGTGTGTGGGGGTATGAGTATGTGTCTGTGGGTGTGTGTGTGTGTATGTGTGTGTATGTGTGTATGTGTATGGGTGTGAGTGTATGTGAGAGAGTGTTATGGGTATGAGTAAGTGTATGTGGGTGTGTGTATGTGTATGTATGTGTGTGTATGGGTTTGTGTGTGGGTGTGAGTGTGTGTGAGAGAGTGACTCAAGAGACTCAAAACCCACCTGTTCAGACTCCACTACCACTGAACTCTGTCCATCTAGCTAATTGTCATCACCACTGTCAACACTATATACCCCTCCTTACTCCATCTAAAAAAAATAAAAAAAAGAAAAAGTACTAACCTTTTCCTTCCCAGTGTTACAGGTATGGTACACTGATGCCTGCAATGATGTCTATCGCTGTATTACTGCACTGATCTCTTGCGCTAACTATGATTGTTCCCACCATGTATTAATGCACATCTTGTAAGTCGCTCTGGATAAGAGCGTCTGCTAAATACTTAAAATGTAAATGTAATGTAATGGGTATGAGTGAGTGTATGTGTGTGTTGAGGTAGGACTGCAGGATAAGGCAGTGAGTGTATGTGTGTATGTGTGTGTGCATGGGTTTGTGTGTGGGTGTGAGTGTGTGTGAGAGAGTGCGTGTGGGTATGAGTGAGTGTATGTGTGTGTTGAGGTAGGACTGCAGGATAAGGCAGTGAGTGTAACACTGCCTCATTGAGCGGTGTGAAATGCTTAACGGCTGAGCTGCGTAGTTGTTGTTAGTGGCCGTTAGCGGTTCACTAGAGTTTCCATAGTAATGGCAAGAACATTTGTTGAACTTTGAGCACATTACCAACACAGACAATGATGTCAGTGTTCACGCACGGTGCTTCGCCCCATTACTGTCTCAGAGCACTTTCGTTTGCGCCATTTCAGTTCTAACCTATCGCCCTTTGGTGTATCACTTAGGGGAGCTGGGGGGTGGAATCTTCTTTTGTTTCACTTTGATAGATTTAATGCTGCCCTTTTGCTACCGTTGTGATAGGTGTTGGGAGTTTACATATAAACGTACAGTTCCCTCGACTATAACTGCCCAGCGTAAATACTAGGACAGAGAAAGAGACTCTATGCAGGAGGGACAAGAAACCACCCAACCCATCATGATGTTGAGAGTTGAGAGTCCTTCCCACAATGCTCAATGGCTACAAGCTTCTCCAGCTCTGTGTGTAGAGACTAGAATTGATTGTAAGCCCAGCTGCAAATGTGTGCTTTTAGACTTAAATAGTGAGACTGTGGCCTAGATTCAATTTAAGAGACTTGGCTTAAATAAGGGCCAATGAAAGTCAATCTGACAAGATTTAAGTTTCAAACCAAGCCAATCAAACCTACCATATCTTCATAAGTTTCCGCATCCTGCTCGTAAGGAATGAAAACCCAGGAAACAGGAAAAGGCGTGGCCTGAAACTGGAGCTTCCTGGGCAGGAGGCGGGAGGTTTTTATACAGAGATGTTCACCTGTCTCCCACCTCCAAATTGTCTCCAAATTCCTACAATCCCCCGATCTTTTAATGAAATTAATAAAACATTTACATGAAGGTATATCATTATATTTAATTAATTCCTAATTTTTAGGGAAAAGGAATTAACCAATGTAGTTGTTTCTCACTTGTGTCTCTAATATTTGTGGCACATGGTATTATGTAGAAAATTACATTTATGTAGCAGTAACTCTATGAAGGAAGCCACATCGATATATATTGAAATGTGTTTCTTCATAGATTGTTCTATATATTGTTTGTTAGTTCAGACACCTGTCTAGTGGCGCATAATCACTGGTATTGGCATACCGGGTTGTGAATGGAACAGCCCCCTCCTACCTACCTCACGGTCATGGCCAAACCCTACGCCCCAGCCCGACCACTGCGCTCTGCTGCCTCTAGGCGATTGGTTACTCCCTCATGCCGAGTGACCAATGGCCGCTCATCCCGGTCACGACTCTTCTCTGTCCTGGCACCACGATGGTGGAATGAACTCCCCACTGACGTCAGGGTGGCCGAATCGCTGCCCATCTTCCGCCGCAGTCTGAAAACACACCTCTTGAGACTGCACCTCGGACCTTAACCCACCTACCTGTCCTCATATTAAAACAAACAACTTGTTGCACTTATTGTTAATTTCCTTGTAATTAGCACTTGTGTTGTTTATGCTGCTTACTTGAGGAATGATGTTCTTGAACATTGTAGCGTCAAGTGGTTGTTGTTCATCTACTCGAGCTGAGTGCACTTTCCGCAAGTCACTTTGGATAAACGCACCTGTTACATGATTGCATTGTACTGTATTTTACCTCATCATCATTTCCTAATATAGGTTGCTCACATCGCTTGTGCATTTATTTAAAAAATTGTTTCTGATTTTATCCCATTTTATCCCAATTTGGTAGCCAATTATGTCAATCCCCCCCTAGTAATGTGAGTTCGCTGCCGTAGTCCTGTGACCGGGAGTGACGAAGGCGATGTAACGCCTCTTCCGAGACGGCACTCGCCAAGCCGTCGACCGTAACCCGGTACTACAGGGCCACTCTTATGCGCAGCGAACGTCATGTCGGCTTCCCTTCCCCCTCCCTGGGGCGGACAGCCAATTGCCGCCCGTGGAGGCGCTCCCGGCCAGAGCCGACTCTGGCCAGACGGGGAATCTCCGTGGCCAGCATCGGACGTTGTAACCACTGGGCCACGTGGGAGGCCCTTCGCTTGTGCATTTAAAGCAAATCACTATAATCATCATCAATCACTATAATACTGATATGTGATTCAGCTTGAGCTTCATAATAATACTGAAGAAATATGACACTGTCAAAGAGGCTAACTACTAGACAGCCGGGGTCTTGAGAATGAAGTGACCTTGTAAGGCTTGTGAGGCAAAGGCAAGTTATTTGAGCACACCGGTGCAAAGCCATGCTGAGCTTTGAAGATCAGGAGCAAAACCTTCGTCAGGTTCTCAGCCCTGGAATTAACCGGGAAGCCAGTGAATTGATGCCGGATGCCATGCGGATACTTCCTCGTTCTGGTCAAAATACGGGTGGCTATTGGCTGGAATTTGTACAGAAATTTTCAATGATGTTGAATGACATAAACTGATATAGATTGCACACGTGAGGACAGAGGTGTGGATGGGGGTTTATCTGTATTTGTTCATTTCCTGTTCCTGGCCACATTCGTTCATATCCCTTGTTCAGGGGCTCTGTGGTTGCACTGTCTGCCCCCAGATGCCAAAGGGTGGTACGTTCAGCGCTCAGCTGGATTCTAGACAGCTCACATAATAATAACATCAAGCCGTCACCATGGTGATTCCAGTTAATTACTACCACAGGGAGCAAATAAAAATGTACCGACCCTCGGCACATAAAACATAATAGGAATGAAAAATCACTTCAAGTGTTAAGGTATGAAAGGACTGCCAGACTATTAATTTGCCTGCAGAAAGAAAGCAGCTAATTACAAATGCTTTATTAGAACAAGATCATTATTATAAATAGCTCCTCTCAACTCATTCAAACAGTAATCTAACAGTAATCTAACTTGATGGACCCCTTTTTGTATATCCATTCTTTCTATAATTATACAGGATGTGTTTGTGTGTGTTTGTGTGTGTATACTGTGTGTGTGTGTGTGTAAAATTGTCACGGTAAACAATGCGCCAAACAAGGAAACTGCATCAGGAAAGAGGAACAATGGTCACAGGGATACACTTAACAGGATAGGATAAAAACCAGAAAGCAACGTCCTCAAAGATGACCACAAAACTGAATCTAGACCTCCGTGATGACCCAGTCACAGAAAAAACTGTACGTCGTGAGCTTCACAAAGCTGATATTAAGGGCTGCCATCCAGAAACCACATGTAACCAAGGTCAATGTGCAACGGAGCATAACCTGGTGTAATGAGCACAAAACCTGCACTTCTGGGCAGTGGCAGAAAGCAACACGGTCTGATCAGTCATCTTTTCCTTTTTTTGTCCTACATCTGACAACAACGTTGGTTAAAGAACTCCCTGTGCCAGGCCAGCAGGTGATCAAGATCATTACACTAGTAACACTGTGGTCCCTCACAGTAACAGGAGTGTACTGAGGCCCCTCATAGTAACAGGATGTGTACTGTGGCCCCTCATAGTAACAGAAGTGTACTGAGGCCCCTCATAGTAACAGGAAGTGTACTGAAGCCCCTCACAGTAACAGGAAGTGTACTGAGGCCCCTCACAGTAACAGGAAGTGCACTGAGGCCCCTCACAGTAACAGGAAGTGTACTGAGCCCCTACACAGTAACAGGAAGTGTACTGAGGCCCCTCACATTGGCGGTTATTAAAACAAATTTTTATTCGCTATTATTTGCGAAACATGGTATAGAGCTTCACAGCTGTGCAATTATATCGGTTATAGTCTAGACACGGAGCTGGAGAAGAGTGTAGTAGTGGAGGGTTGTGGTGCGTAAACTTCATCTCTCAAAAGAGAGGCCCTTCTCATACGCGTGTTCTTGATGAGTGGGTACTCACCCTTCTCTATCTCTGTACTATAGTTGTGCTGCCATAGATAAATCTGGGTGGGGTCACCTGTTGCCCCCCTCTTTACTCTGTCCACAATGCCACGCGTTGCTCTTCCATAATTTGTTCTTTCCTCCTCTCTCGCCTGTGGGGCACCTGCCTGAGTCCTAAGCACGCCGCATCTTCAGAAGGCCCCGTCCCTTCCGTCCCAACCTCCCACCCCACGCCTGGACCACCGCCCTCAGCTGCCCTGCGCCTAATCAGCCCCACACCTCTTCATCACTCACCACTACCTGGCTAATTCATGGCTTTGTATGTTGAAATTGTTTTGCATGTTGACTCATTGACCATTGTTGGTCATTACAAACTCAGACCCTGAGCTGGCCAGAGGAGGGTGGGCTCCCCCTCCTGAGGTTTCTTCCTATTTGTTCCACCTGGGGAGTTTCTCCTTGCCACTGTTGCCTTAGGCTTGCTGTTGTGGGGGTTCAGGCTGGGGTCTTCTGTAAAGGGTTTCTTAAATGCATGATACAAATACATTTTGATTGATTGATTGATTGATTGATTGATTGATTGATTGAGATATAGCACTGCTCTGTGAATTGGGTATCAATAGCGTACACTGTACCTGAACTTCTAACATTAGCAAGCTACTGCAGCAAACTGCAATGCCATGAAAGAAACACAGACTATAGCGGTGCTCATTATCAATGGGGGTGTTTAATCAAGCCTTCCCAGTCTCTGTAAGTGGGGAATACTTCAGTGTCAGAACACACATTTAAATTCATTCATTTATTTAGTTTACTTAATTAAATTCTGTCTCATTGCTTATTGTATTGCTTAATGTCAGTAATGTTTTTCGTTTACATGTCAGATGATTACAGTATGCATATTGTGGGTCTATTTATCCTGTTGGATGTATTATCATATTCATAATTATGCATTATGTGCATAATTATATGTTCTCTGTTTTCTACATAAAATCTCTGTGTTTTAGAGACAAAGACTTGTTCCACTCTCTCTATGACACAAATCTCTGTGTTTTAGAGAGACAAAGACTTTCGTCTGTCGCAAAAGGAATATTTCCCGTCTCCGCTGAGTTTGGCAATTTCGTTGTGCGCAATGAAGGCGTTCGGGCTGGGCAGCGCAATAGGGGGTGTGACTATGAAAACAGTTAGCGCTATGCAAGTTTGGTGTCAAATAATGAGTTTGCGTTAACGTCCAACTAGACCACCTCTGGGCCCTATTTTGGTGAATTAGGACAGTGTCGGTAACGCAGATGCAAAGCGAAGACGGTGGCGCTTTAGGGCGTGTCTAACGCAATTTCTGTAATTTTGTGATTTAGGACGATAGCGCACCCTCGGTGCAGTTGTAAAAGAGGTTGGATTAACTTTTAAAAAATACATGTGGGTGTGGTGGGGTTTGGTTTCATAATGGCCAATCAGAACACCTATTTTCTATCCCTTTAAATACCAGTGTGCTAACGCTGACATGGCAGGAGCAAATGGGCAATTTCCTGACATGGCAGGAGCATCCATCCATCCATCAATCCAGAGCCGCTTATTCCTGGAGAGCAGCAGGAGGTGCAGAAGATTTGGCACACGAATCAGAGGGGGAAAACAAGGCGCATATTAATTTGTTATTTTCATGATTTGAGTTTATATTTTGAGACCTACATTGTTAAAAGAAAGTGTTTTATTTTACCATCTCTTTTTCCTTATTTGTAGGCTTTCCATCTTAAAAAACAATGTTTATTTTTATGTAACTTAATGTAATTGTTCAATGGAAAGCAATAAATAACAAACTCACAACTGCAATTAGGCCTGTTTCATTTATGTTTGTCATGCAGTAGGCCTACATGTGTCACCCTGGAGTGTGCATCACAAACCACCTGGATATTAATGCAGTGGACCCCCTTCCGATTCACATAAATGATACAGATGGTGCGCGCAACTGCACATGTGTGCAGGGAATACCCCAGGGAATCCACATTGCATATAAAAATCCTGTTTAGTTCTCTGCTGGCTGTCAGGTGTAGGAAAAGTAATAAACTAATTTGCATGTTGGACAAGACTGGAAGAAACTGCATGTACAGCCGAACCAAACCCAGGGTATCGCTCACGGTATAGCCTTTGGCATCCAATTATGTACTCCATTTTCTGTAGTGCAAATGGAAAGAATAAAACCCTTTCACATAAGAAAAACAATGTGCATACAAACATATTTATTTAACAGGTGTATCTTACTGAATGGTAGCGATGGATGGCCTGCTGGCTTCAGTCTTTCATGTCCGTGCATTGAATAACCACAAGCTGTGGTGAAATAGTTCTTAGCTTAATTCATTACGCTTGCAAGTTACCCATGGATTGGACGATTTGCCTCAACGTGGGGAAATTAACAATATTCACAAAACATTCTCATGTGATTTCAGATAACCTTATGTTCATATGTGCGCATCAATAAAGCCACCAAATTGCACAGAGCGCCAGCGTTTGCGTAAGAGTTGGTCTAGTTGGACGTTAACGCAAACGCATTATTTGACCCCAAACTTGGTGTCACTGACTGTTTTCACTGTCACACCCCCCTATTGCGCTGCCCAACCCATAGTCGCGCAAACACCTTCATTGCACACCACGAAATTGCCAAACTCGGCGGAGGCGGGAAATATTCAGTTTGCGCCAGACCAAACTGGCAATTCGCCAGCGCTAGGGCATAACGCCGCTTAGCGCCGGCACTAAAATAGGGCCCAAGGACTTGTTCGCTCTCTCCTCTCTCTCCACACGTGGTTCAGAGCGATGAAGAGCTGCGCTTGTTCCAGTGGACCGGGCGAACGCTCGGTGATCTGAGGCCGTTATCGCAGCGCGGAGCGCGTCAACGTTTTCCCCGTCGGTATCGATTAGTCACGCCTTGTCTTTTTTTGGATGGCGGCTCTGCTGGGACCCAGAGATAAGCGTCGATGGACACGATAGCGCCGCTGTCTGAAGCTAACAGGCTGTCGTCTGTGTTCTGGCTTCTCTGATGAAGCGAAGGAGTCTCTCCACCAAGCCGGTCTCTCATCCCCTCAAAGGCGTTCACTGCGTGGAGCACTGGGCCCTCAAACTCCCTCTAGTGTACCTACTATGGCACTTAACGTTTAGTCACACGGTCATGCGATCACTCTTAGTATCCCAGTGTCGTCGTGACATTGACAACTTGGTATTTGCTCTTTGCGTAACCTTTTCATTTGCACTTTTGCAAATGTCTCTAGATAAGAGCATCTGCTAAATATGACTAAATGCTAATGTGTGGCTTCCATGGCTTTCATTGCCTCTGCCCAGAGAGATCGGAGCCGCCAATTTTCTCTCTGAAGTGACTTTATACTGCTGGAATTCATCAGTATTATTGTGGCTATTATTACTCTGTTACGCTAATTGTTCATTAATGCTCCTCACCCCAAACCCCATTATCGTTGTTATAATTTTCTGTTATTGATTGTTATTATTTCTGTGCTTTGGCAATATCGTGTCTTGTATTTGCCTTGCCATGCTGATTTGAATTGAATTGAGAGAGAGAGAGAGAGAGAGAGAGAGAGAGAGAGAGAGAGAGAGAGAGAGAGAGAAAGAGAACAATGAGAAAGTAAGAGAGAGATTGATTCAGAGTGTGATTCTGAAGAGACAGAGAGAGATATCAAAGAGACAAGAACAATTTTGAAATTGAAAAACTATTGATTCAGGTCTGATTCTGAATCACAAATTAATATCAAATACAAGTATGGTGTTTAACAGAAAAAACATGTTCTTTACGTATGGAAAGAGAGAGAGAGTATGAGAGAGCATGAACAGAATGGATGGACACTGCTTGTTATCGCTTTTCTCCCTGCCACTGACACTAAGGCCATCCTTATGAAAGAGCCCCATTACCTCTCTGTATTCTGTCCATTGTGAAAGTGGGTCAGCGCATTGTACAGATACGCACTGATCACACAGTGTGAGAGTGCACCTCAGACAGAGGCCTCCTGTCATCAGGGTTCACTTCAGCTCACATCTGTGTGTGTGTGTGTGTGTGTGTGTGTGTGTGTGTGTGTGTGTGTGTGTGTGTGTGTGTGTGTGTGTGTGTGTGTGTGTGTGTGTGTGTGTGTGTGTGTGTGTGTGTATGTGTGTGTGTGTGTGTGTGTGTGTGTATGTGTGTATGTGTGTGTGTGTGTGTGTGTGTGTGTGTCTGTGTGTGTGTGTGTGTGTGTGCGTGTGTAATATGTGTGTGTGTGGATGTGTGTGTGTGTGTGTGTAATGTGGATGTGTGTGTGTGTGTGTGTGTGTGTGTGTGTCTGTGTGTGTGTGTGTGTAATGTGGATGTGTGTGTGTAATGAGGATGACACATAATCTCTGTTTACATGCTCACACACTGATGCGTACCTGACAGCTGGGCCAGGACGCACTCCAGCACCGCACAGAAGACGGAGACGGCATTGTGGCCGCATCATCTTCAGGCTGCGGGCAGCAGAACAGAGGGGTTGTGGGTAAAATGATAAAAGCGTCACATGAGGACATAAGGACACTGTAAAAAAATTAAATGTTGGATTAAGGTTAAGGAAATGATGACTATTATCACAATCGCTACTGCTACTAGGAGCATCATATGGCACAGATTTCCGTTTTATCTTAATTGCATCTAATGTGATATGTCTGTGTTTATGCACCTCACAAGTTTCGCAATCATGTTTAATGAATAATACATGAGAAGAAAAAAAATCGGTAAAATCTTTCCATTTTTAAATTAAAATGCATTTACCACGCTATCCTTTTCGCTAAATATGTCAAGTATTTCAAGTAGCCCCATCTCTTAGTCGCGTGATTCACAGTTATTTAATGAGAAGTGCCCGCGTGCAAGGTAATGGCACCACATTAAAGTCAATTAAGTAATAAGGAATTAGCCTGCCGATGCGCGATCATCCCCCGTATCTGTGCCTGGCTTGTTAATCAGTAAGTAAGGGGGGTTCAGGAACTCGTCGTCAGTGTGCGTGCGTGTCTCCGCCCCCGCTGTTCGCCGCTCGCCGCTCCGCGCACGTCGATAGAGGAAGAGAGGCGCGTGTCGTTCGGGACGGCGGTCGTTAGCCAGCGCGCGCGCGCGGCGTCCCTGCCGTGCCCCGGCGGAGGCAGGCCAGGTGAAACCGGAGCCGCGGCTGTCAGGCGCGTATCGATCACGTGATTAATCGCCTCCTCCCTCCTCCCTCCTCCCTCCTCCGTCCGTTTGGAATTCTGTCATCTCGCGCTCAGGCCGCCCGCTGATAAATGGTGGACGCGGTGCGCGCTCGTATTCCATTATTCACGCGCGCTCTTATGCAAAACGTTAATGCTGTGTGTGTGTGTGTGTGTGTGTGTGTGTGTGAGTGAGGGAGAGAGGGAGAGGGAGGGGGAGGGAGGAATGCAATTTGCTGTGGATGCAAATCTGGGTTTTATTCCCCTTTGTTCATCCCCCCTGTTTAATTTAATCAATGTAAATATCTGAGAATACAGTGCTGTGTGTGTGTGTGGGTGGGCATACGTTTGTGTGTGTGTGTGTGGGTGTATGCGTTTGTGTGTGTGTGTGTGGGTGGGTGTGGGTGTATGCGTTTGTGTGTGTGTGTGTGTGTGTGTGTGTGTGTGTGTCGTGTATGTGTGTGTATGCGTTTTGTGTGTGTGTGTGTGGGTGTGTGTGTATGCGTTTGTGTTTGTGTGTGTGTGTTTGTGTGTGTGTGTGTGTGGGTGTGTGTGATGTGTGTGTGTGTGTGCCTGTGTGTGTGTGTGTGTGTGTGTGTGTGTGGGTTTAGGTGTGTGTGTGGGTAGGCATATGTGTGTGTGTGTATGCATTTGTGTGTGTGTGTGTGTCTGTGTGTGTGTGTGTGCATAGGGGGGTGCGAGTGCCTAGGGGTGGGAATTACAGGGTAAAATTGTGTGCAAATTTTTAACTCCAGAGCAAGATGGAAACTTGAGTCATGAATTCTGGCAAACAGTTTCCCCAAAACAAAACGTGAAAGTCCCATAAACACATCAGCGCCGGAGAGAGGTGCATCCATTACGCCGCCTGCTCGGCATGCAGCCAAACCCCCAGGGCTGGGGCCTGCTCAGGTGCTGCCCGCCCACTGTGTGCCACCAGCCCTGTGTGCGTTCGGTCTTTTCTCTTTCTGATGTTCTGGTTCTGGACGGCGTCGCAGTACACAAATCCGGCAGAGCTTATCCGTCCGAACACGAAACCAATGTTTACAAACGGAGTGTGTCCCTGTTGGCCGACACTTTGTGCCCTCCCTGACCAAACAAACAAATATTTGGCTGGTTTATTTCCTTCTCTCTCTCTCTCTCTCTCTCTCTCTCTCTCTCCTGGAAATGATGTCATGAGTGGACCATGAGCCTGTGGTTAGGCTGCCTGATGCCCCTCAGGTCTCGGTCAGTGGTTTGATTAAATCTCCATTAGTGCTTAAGACCGAAGGGGTGTGATAGCACACCAAGCGCCCCCTGATACACATTAAACTACTCTGGGGGGGCCGCTGCACCAAGGCAGGCCTCTGCCTGCTGCCTTCTTTTAAAGCATCTATTTATGTGCAGTCATGTGGTGTCCATTTTCCTTTAAAGTCCTCCGAGCTCCTTTGATATGGGCCCGGGTGAAGGGGGTGTGTGTGTGTGTGTGGGTGGGGGGGTGGGGGCGTTGTGATCAGAGCCGGTGAAAACGAAGAGCGACACGCCACACTCCGAGGGAACACGCTCAAACGTCCGCTCGCTAAGCAGGAGAGAGCGTAACCCACCCCCCCCCCCCCGTCGGGAGAGAGAGCGTAAACCTGCCCCCCCCGTCCGCTCGCTAAGTGGGAGAGAGCGTAAACCTGCCCCCCCCCCCCCACATCCCCGCGGGAGAGAGAGCGTAAACCACTGGAGCCAACACCCCCCCGGAACGCCCGCACTGTTTGATCCGTAATCACGCGGCATTGTTTTCCCCCCAGACGTGACACAAGACAGAAAAACGAATCGTCAACAACGACATCTCCTCTGCGCGTGCAACACAACGAGACTTCCCACAACGTTTTGTTGGAAGGTTTTGTCTTGTGCGCCCGAGTGTGTTGTGGACTGTTGAGGGGTCTCTCTTTTTTCAGTTTTTTTCAGTTTTTTTCTGGGGGTTGGTGAATCGATGTATAAACTAATTCTCTGCAGATTCACTGATCTGTAACTCGTCTGGGTGACTCAGTTCAGTCACTTCGCCTGCGATGGCCGGTCGATCCACATGCCGTACAGATCTGTGAATCTTGCACACACAGCACTCGTAGGATCCTCGGAACCCTGCAATTTTGAACGTTTCAAAGAATCAATCGCAATCCATTCCTCTGAATAGGGGCCTCGCATCCCAGATATCCTCCCTTAGATACGTGTGATATCTTAATCAATAGCGTGCCGGTAATTACTCATTTTGAACACAGCCGGGACAAACGAGGGCCAAAATTGTGCTGGAATAATACCGGGCTTGCAGAAAGCGCTGTAACAGATGCCGCTACTGAAAACCAATAACGGACGATGGACGACCGGCCTTATAAAGAGAAGAAAAGAGAAAGACAGGCAATTCCAGCGCTGCTCTTTACATCCTCTCTGTGGCCCGTTTGTATGGTTCAAGCGATGAATGCACAGAGCCCTGTAGTTTATACACTCTTTTTGCCGCATTGTTTACTCGCAAGTCACTACTACTAAAATAAGGGATTTGAAATAAGCGATGACTTCCCGATATAGAAGTGCAGAGCCATAGTCCTCCAACATATGCGTAGTGCAGGTGAGATGCTTCCTGAGGAATGGGGTAAATCACAACGCCACTACCAGGGCACATGTTTCAATCCCATGTTTCAAGCCCCTGCTTCGGTGGACGCAAACATTGCTGCTCGTAGAAGAAGAGCATTTTAGACATATTTCCTCTGATAAGAAAAAAAAAGAAGGCTAAATCAAGCAGGCAAAGTTTGCTTTCCCTCCTCATCCCGTCTCAATAGATATGTGTGTTTTTTAAAATCTCTCTCCAACCCCCCGCCCCCTGCAGCAGTGGGAATAAGGACCCGTCTTATCTGGTCCGTGTCTTATCCCACTCCTTCTCACCCTTGCTTTAGGTAGACAGATAGACTTCAGTCGTCCCGAAAGGGGATTTTACTTCAACAGCAGCAGCAGCACATTGCAGAACAGTATATAAAATACACAATAATAATATAATATGCCATTTAGCAGACGCTTTTATCCAAAGCAACTTACAGTAGTGAATGCATACATTTTTCAGTATATGTGGTCCCAGTGGGAAATGAACCCACAGCCTAGGCCAGGGGTCGGGAAATGAACCCACAGCCTAGGCGTTGACAACGCCATGTTCTACCCACTGAGCCACACAGAAGCACAATAAAGACAAATGCACAATAATGCAGGACCTCCCCACTGGGCCCAGTGCAGCGACGTGTCCTAATGCGTCCCCACTGGCCCAGTGCAGCTGTCCCAAATCTCACAGACCACGTTGTAGCCCAAATTTGAGAAAATCACAAGCCTAAAACGAGCCTAATCTGGAGGAACTATAGTGGGCCTACGATAGAGGCTAGGCCTACGATATTCCGCAAATAATGGCCCTGGAGGGGCACTCACCTGTCCGCGTACGTCATTCAGGACCGGGTCCGACTCCCACTCTTTACGGCACCGTGGCCATTTTGTGTGAACGTTGCTTAGCAACAGCTACTTAGCTAGCGGCTATGCTGCCCCGTTCAACTTGAAGTTCAGCTTCCTCTGCAGTCTACTGGGCAGTTGATTACAATGAGTGACTTAATAGGTTATGATTGGTGATAATTGTGATGAAGCAGTGTTGGTGTGTAATGTACACCAAAATCTGTTCAATGCCTGTGCTATTTTCAGGGGGGGAAAGTTGTCAAACCTATAAACATATGCAACAAACAAAAAAAAAGTACCCAAATGGGCTGAAACAGCAACTGGTAACCAGGAGTCCAACATGGTGACGTGTGATTGGCCAAAGAGTCAGGCAGGGATTGGGGGCCCAGGGTAACTCTCACCTCATCACCTAATCCCCTAAAGGGGGGGGAGGGGGGTATTTTATTGAGGCTTTAAAGGATTAACAAAAAGATTAAGTGATCTACAAAAGATTTTTCAGGTTGAGTTCAGTCAGCAGAACAATAGAGTACAGTAGGAAAGTGGTTCAATTTAAAGTAGGTCAATTTTACACTGGTATCAGGAAGTATTTTTACAACGAGATTTGTCAATGCGTGGGACAGCTTGCCTGGCCATGTAGCGGAAGCAGAAAGACCAAGTCTCTCTTGACAGAAGGCAAATGGTGAGCCTACAGGTAACTGCCAAAATAAAGGCAACACTTTGGTAAACCGGGCGGGACACAATTGGCCCTGGCCTGGACTCTTTGCATCCCAGGGTTGCTATTTGTTCAATTGAGCCAGAATTGTTTTGGCGCTTTTTTTGGATATCACTTAACAGTGGGTATGAGTCTAATCCTGCCCTGCATGCATTGTTAGTTGTTTTCGTTATTCCTGGGTACTTTCGTTTTTTGCAGAACTCTGCATGCAGTACTTCTGTTAGCATTTATTTTTCATAAAATGCCCTGCAAGCTTTCTATTTCAGTTAAATCATCTCAATCGAAGCTCCCAATTGAGATTATTTTTAAACGTAAGTAGGTGGCTGTATTCCGTTGCTTTGTGTCATATGGCAAGTCAGTGTTTGTTTCCATGGCATCTGGGCCTTTTTTTGGAAATGCAGTATTTAATGTTTTTTGCTGTGGTCATTTTTACAACAAGGGCCTAGTTCTGACAGTATTCATCCAACAGATCCAGACTTTGATGAAGCCTTTATTCAGTGACAGCAGAACCAGGTCATCACTCTCTCTCCCTCCCTCCCTCCCTCCTCCCTCCCTCTCTCTTTCCCTCTCTCCCTCCCTCCCTCCCTCTCTCATGGTCTCATTCCTTTCAGTCTCCTGCTGAGTGAAAATGTACAGTGTTGCTCCTGCCTCTGTCTTTCTCTCCCTAATGTTAATGGGCATGCTCTCAAACTGTCTGACAGTCTTACCACACCACACACCTGCTCAGGTGTCTCCCCCCTCTGATTAACACAGCGGTAAACACGGCCATTGTTCTGCACCGGGCTGGCGGCCAAATAGTTCCGGCTGCTGTTCCTCCGCTGTGCCCCCTCAGTCTCCCAGTGCACCATCCTTTCACTTTCTCTCTTCTCCTCTCACCCCTTACCCCTTTTTTTCTCTCAAACCCTTTTCCATCCTGCTTTCTCTCTTGCTCTCTGTCCTCTGTGCTCACTTTCTTTTTACCCTCTTTTTTCCTTTTCCTCCCTTTAAATGAAGAAGGTGTTTTTTTCCAGGTTGCTCAGCCCTGGGCATGAAAACAATGTAACCCGTGTGCCATGGCCGTCTCAGCCATCAGATCTCCACCCAATCGAACACTTACAGGAGCTGCTGGAGCAGCGCCACGATGGTGTTAATACCAACCTGTCATTGTGTCTTTTCTCCTCTCACCTCTTCACTCTTTTTACCCCTTTTCTCTCAACACTCTTCTTTTCCCCTCCTGCTTTCTCTGTCTTGCTCTCTGTCCTCTGTGCTCAGTTTCTTTCTTTCTTTTTACTCTCCTCCATGCGCTCTCTCCCTCCCTCCTTCATTCCCTCCTTTTAAATGAAGAAGGGATTTTTCCCCCGGTTTTCTCCCCAATTTGGAAGCTAATTATACCCTCTATTTATTTTGATGAACCCTCCCCCCACGAACTCGCCAACCCATCTCTACGGGGCAAACTACTCTCCGAGGCCGGCGGTGATCCGCCTCCTTTGAGACGGAACTCACCCATCCCCTTTCTGGAGACACCCTTACGTGCTTCATGGCGAGTAGTGCTGACCACCCTCCCCCCTCCGCAAGGAGCGGACAGACAAATCCCGCCCCCGATCGGGGCTAACGGCCAGGGTCGGTCTGGCAGAGACGGGTTTCGAACCGCGTGAGGGTTCACATTTTAACAATGTAACCATCTTAAAAACATAGCCAAAGTGAGACCATTACTCTCTCTACCGGATGCTGTGAAACTAGTTCTTGCATTTATCACAAACAGACCTTACTATTGCAATGCTCTGTTCACTCTGTCTCTCCCAAAAAGTCTATTGACCGGCTACAGCTCACCCAGAATTCAGCGGCACACATACTGACACGAACAAAGAAAATAACTCACATCACCCCTGCTCTGGCAATGCTGCATTCTTGCCAACTGTATCTTTTATGGGCTTTTTAAAGTTCCATTATTAGTTTTTAAAGCACCGGATGGTTTAGCAGCTGATTACATTAGTGATCGTCTGTCAGTTTATCGGCCAAGGAGAGCTCTCTGTCCTGCAGCGTGACCCTGCTCACTGTACCCGACTTAAAATATAAAGGAAGAGCAGAGTCTGCACTTTTGTTTTCATGCACCTGAGCTATGGAACTCATTACCACAGTACATAAGAGATCCTACATCTCTTAGTGGGTTTTAAATCTCAACTTAAGGCTTACTTTGGTTTTTTTAACTTAACTTTTACTTAACTTCTTTCCTTGATCTTATTTCTTTTAGTCCCTCTCATACTTTTACTGATGCATTCTCCTTTTTAATATACTTTTCATTCTTTATTTTTTTCTTTATGTTTTCTCTTGACTTTTTATGATGTTCATCTCTTTTCTTAGATCCATTATTTGTGTAATCTGCATTTTACTCTTGTGTCTGTGAAGCACTTTGGGATGCATGCTTCGTACAAAAGGTGCTATAGACATAAAGTTATTATTATTATTATTATTATTATTAATAATAATATTATTATTATTAGGTTGTGGGCCTAGCTATTTGAGGTGATGTTGTACCTTTTTTATTCATTTCATGGTATTTGATGTTCAATATGTAGGTTTGTTTCCATAATGCATGTGAAGGCCTCTGCTTTGCTGTCCCTTTTGAAGCACTAAATTCAGAAAAGACTGCAGTTTGATTTTTGACAATAACTTGCTGTTTTGTGAAACAATGCATCAAAGTGCAAACAAATATCAATCACAAGACCTAACAAGGGGGGAATTTAATAAGCTAAAGCTCTTTTCTGTGAGTCTCATGTTGCTGTGTCTCTGTGTGTATGTGTGCATGTGCATATGAGTCTGTATATATTGCTGTGTGTGTGTATTAGCCTGTGGATTTTGTTGTATGTGTGTGTGTGTGTGTGTGTATTAGTCTGTGGATTTTGGTGTGTGTGTGTGTGTGTGTGTGTGTGTGTATTAGCCTGTGGATTTTGTTGTGTTTTGTTGTGTGTGTGTGTGTGTGTGTGTGTGTGTGTGTGGTGTGTGTTTTGTGTGTGTGTGTGTGTAACCTGTGATTTTGTGTGTGTGTATTAGCCTGTGGATTTTGTTGTGTGTATGCGTGTGTGTGTGTGCATATTAGTCTGTTGCTGTGTGTGTGTGTGTGTGTGTGTGTGTGTGTGTGTGTGTGTGTGTGTGTGTGTGTGTGTGTGACCACATGCATACAATATGTAATGTGTGCAGAATCCATTTAAACACATCAGTTACCCTTGGGTGTAGTGAGCAGCAGGCCTTCAGTTACACTCGCAGCAGTTGAGGTGGAATTGAACTTATTCATCCTTTGTCAAGTTGCTCAATTGATTTTTTTAAAAGGAAACATTAAAAATGTTATGAAAGAGAAGATAGAAAGACAACGTCCATTACATCCTTCTCGACATGAAAAAAAATCGACTCCTAGCTGCTTACATTATTTCAATTAATTCTTTCCAAGGACTGATGTGTTGTACACATTGTAAGAAATGACTTCCGCCCTTGACTACAATTACAGTTTTGACAGTTTAATTTGGTCAATTTGCAGTCACTGGAAGCACACAGAATGTCTTGAAAGCCTCACAGCTCTGTAATTGTTTGTTCCACAGACACGCTCCCAGCGCCTCACAAATTTCACTTTTCTGTACTCTGTTTGTAACATGCTGTTTCATTGCACAAAACATTTCATTGCTCCCTGAGACTGCATTTAAAGTGAATCAACATCCCGCATTCCAGTAGCCAAATCTGCTGCGAATACAGTTCCAAAAACACTTCTATTACTATTCATGCAACTGCATGAAGAGTGTTATTTCTGTTTTCCTGTCAGAAATATGCGGTGGAATGGTGGAACTTACTGAGATGTGTCGTTCAGCCTCGTGTAAAATGTCTGCTCACAGTGTGTTGTTTAGACCAACGCTTAATAAAAGCCATACTATACATACATTTTATTGTATTTTTCCTCTCTATCCAAAAATACCCCCAACGCCCCCCCCCGGGTAGTTTACAGTCCTGTCTTTCTTGGACCGCTTTCAAACTCTTTTTCTTTTCCTATAAAGAACGCCCCTCTGAAAACCCCGAAAAAAAAACTAAAATACACTTCTTTGTCCTTTACGCGTCATTGAGCATTTTGACTCTGGACCTCGGCGTGGGTCCTGCGCACACATTTATGATTTTATTCACTGAGAGTCTGTTGACAATTAAGATGCACATTATCCTTTACGAGCCATAAGGGTGTGCAGAATTCTGGCTCCAGAAGAGCGAGAGGGTTTGCCAGGAGGAGTCATCTCAAAGAGAGGCACATCTGCCACACACGGCAGTAACACTCAGCTCATCTTCCCTTACTGCCTTTTAACCACGGCTCGGGTTCACATCTCGCCCAAAAAAAAAAAAACACCTTCACAAGCGGAAAAGAGGCGCACCTATTTGCTACAAAATGCTACATAAGGGGACAGATAACTTGCAAGGGGCCTGAGCTTGTTTTTTCCCCCTCATTTAACGAGCATGCAAAATATAGTAAGGATCGCCTGTCAGCAGCCAATTTATTTCAACTTAATTTAGTATGATGCGATGTCATTATCCTTCAGCACTTTGCTTTAAATACTTTTGATGATCAGAAATGAGATGTTTTGATAGATTTGACTGATTTTCTTTCAGTCTTGTCCTGCCCGTATGGGCTTAAAAGACACTGTGTGCCTGCAACGTTTACATCAAACACGTTCTGTACAAACTAAGGGACATGTGGGTTTTTCCCATTCCCATTATAGCCGAGATGATTTCATGTGAAGTGAACAAAGGCAGAACATTAGATGCAATTTAGTAAATGAGTCAGATGCTAATGGGTGATCGTGATTTCACGCTAGTATGCCTGTTAATCATTCACCACCATCAAAAATAGATTTAGGAGAATGATAAAACAAAATACAAGCCCTCTGCCTCTCCCATTGGTGGCTTGGTGACTTCCTGTCCATTGGGACAGATTTTCTTTTTTTTTACAGATTTTTTTGTCCCGTTCAGGACTGACATATGAAATCTACCCACACAGACCTGATGGCCTTCCCACTGAGCATGTGTGAGAAGAAGCAAAACACTCCAGAAAGGTTGTACAATGCAGGGGTTTCCTCAGGGAGTTCTCTGTCTCTACACTCTCCTGGCTTATCATTCTGTCCAAAAGATAATCATATCAAATGCAGAATAAAACATAGGACTTTATAACAACAAATATCCAACTACAGACACTGGTGTGTGTTTCACTTCTGTTTGTGTTCTTCCCAGGTCAAAGTTCAAAGTATCACCAACGACTTAATTTTCAAAAAAGCCCAATTTGGAGGGAAAATGTGGCAGAGTTTATCCTTTAGGGCATTTAGTAGAATTAACAGTAACCATATAAGGTAGTAAATTGATTTGAGTTCAAATGAATGGAGCTCTAGTCACACCACTAAAAATGGTGGTGTGTGTAAGAATGTAAAAATGACCTTCAGATATAAGAAGAACATAAGAACATAAGAATACATAATGATGAGAACGGGCCGTTTGGCCCATCTTGGCTCATCATGTCCTAATCTAAAGAACATCTAGTACTACATCTAGCCTGGCCTTGAATAGCCCGAGCGTTTCTGCCTCTACTACCTGACCTGGCAAGCTGTTCCAGGCATTGACAACTCTCTGTGTAAAGAAAAACTTCCTAATATCTGTGCGGAATTTGCCTTTAACTAATTTCCACCTGTGGCCTCTTGTTCTGCTGACCCCACTTATCTTAAAAATCTTTGGTATTTTACTTTGTTAATCCCTTTTAGGAATTTAAAAACCTCAATCAAATCCCCCTAAGTCTGCGTTTGCTAAGTTTAAATAGATTGAGTGCCTTAAGTCTATCATCATAACTTTTACCTTTCATACCAGGTATCAGTTTAGTTGCCCTTCTTTGGACTTTTTCAAGAGCTTCAATATCTTTCTTGTAGTGCGGTGCCCAGAACTGCACACAGTATTCTAAGTGCGGTCTGACAAAGGCGTTATATAACATTAATATAACCTCCTTTGATTTGTACTCAATACTTTTGCTATGTATCCCAGCATCCTGTTGGCTTTTTCACTGCTGTAGCACACTGCTTTGATGCAGATAGGCTTTGATCCACTACAACTCCTAAATCCTTTTCAAATTGAACACCTACTAACTTTTCTCCTCCCATAAAATACTCCTGTCTAATGTTTTTATTTCCCACATGCATAACTTTACATTTAGCAATATTGAACGTCATCTGCCATGTATCTGCCCATTTTTGGATTTTGTTTAAATCATCTTGGATTACTTTAGTCGATTCCAAACTGTTTGCCAAACCCCCAAGTTTAGTATCATCTGCAAATTTAACTATTTTGCTACTAATGTCCATATCCAGATCATTTATGTAAATAAGGAAGAGCAGAGGTCCCAGCACCGATCCCTGCGGGACACCACTGCCCACAGCACCGAGGTCAGATTCGGCCCCACCTACTGTTACTCTTTGTATTCGCCCTTGCAGCCAATTTTTAACCCACTGTGAAACTACTCCTACAATTCCTACTGATTTCATTTTAGCAATGAGCCTCTCATATAATGACAGCTATTGTGCACATATTTTTGTACACTGTGTTTCAACAATAAAATATGCTTCCGCTCAATGCTATTGAAATCTTGAGCGACTGGTGTGATAAGCTGTCCCTGCTTTAGCTATTGTTATTTTTCTCAGTATAACAAAGGCTAACCTGAATCTCTTCAGTAAATAACCAGCTGTATAAATGGACGGTGTGTAAAAATAACAGCTACACATATGGCAAACAAATACGCAATGTTATAATCGGCTGTTGCCTGGGATACATGTTTTCTACACCAGCCAATAACCACTTCCAGGCGGATAATGCCATCTCCTCTACGCCCATATTCACAAAGAAACACTAAATGGGGTTACAGATCCAGGTTCGGTCATATATATATATATATATATATATAGAGAGAGATATATAGGTAAATACCAAAACAAAGAAAACACCAACATTAAGTGTTTTAATAGGGTCTTGGGCCATCATGAGCTGCCAGAACAGCTTTGATGTGCTTTGGAATGGATTCTACAAATGGCTTGAACTCTACTGGAGGGATGCAACACCATTCTTCCACAAGAAATCCATCATTTGCTGTTTTGTTGATGGTGGTGGGAAACGCTGTCTCAGGCGCCGCTCCAGACTCTCCCATAAGTGTTCAATTGGGTTGAGATCTGTTGACTGATACGGCCGTGGCATATGGTTTACATTGTTTCCTGGAAGAGGATGAAGGTGATCGCTCAGAATGGCTTTGTACTTATTGGCGTTTAACTTGCCCTCTAAGGGCTTGAGTGGAATCTAAAACCATGCCAAGAAAACCCACCCCACACCATAACAGAGCCCCCAGCATCCCTCACTTTCTGAAGTCTTTCCTTTATCTTGTCAGTTCCCTCTCTATATACGAGTATCATACACTTCGTTTTAAATGTTTTACTTCTCCTAATATAATATTTGGCACATTACAAGCTCTACAATATGAGTGCAAGGCAACTACGGAGTGACGCAACGTGGCGATAAGCAGGCGAGGGGGAAAAGACTAAGCTCCGCCCCCCCCCGATCCCGCCATTCGCCAGCCTCCGCTCCGCTGTCACTCCTGCAGCACATTTGTCAGAGCTGTCATTGGGCAAATTTATCTCTCTTTTTATTGTCTGCACAGATGACTGGATGTCACTCCCCCCCCCCCCCACCCCCACCCATCCCCTCCACCCCCCTCCTCCTGTTTTTTATTTTTTTTCTTAAATGATAAAAGGCAATTATGTTATCTGCGCCCGCATTAAGCGTGCGGCCCATTGGCCCTGTGACAGATGGCGGGTGCTCCACACAATGATAGCCGACCCAGCCCCAGCACAGAGAGACAGGGAAGTGGCACGGACCGGGAGGCAGGGACATCCATCATCGGAACTGGCACATTTAAAAACAAAAGGGAACCCAGAGGGGGGGGAGGTAACCGCTAACGTGCTAATTACAGCCCGCTCTCTGCCCAAAAAGTGCCAACCAGACACCGGCTTCCGTCTCTCACGCTATTATCCCGATATAATGCGATGTGTCAGTCGGACCCCTCTGAGTGTCTAAATGTCGCGTAATTACGGCGGCTGTGGACAAATCGAGTCTCTGCTATTGGGTTACGCGTTTATCCATTTAATGAGTTATTGTGTTGTGGTTTTTTTGCTTTGTTTTCCGCCGGTTTGCTTCCATTGTGCGCGCGAGCGGCCTTTGAAACGCCGACGATACGATGATATTTAAACGCAGATGACGCGCGTCTCCCTTGTCAATAATGAATAGAGCGTGGACGGAGGAACGGCGGTCCCAAGAGGGGAGTGGGCGGGGTTCAAAATGCAAAGTGCAGCGCCCAGGTGTGGGATGGGAGGGGGGGAGCTACATGTCAGCGTAGCTTGACGTGAGACCCCACGCCCTCCGTTAAGTAATTGATAGTGATAATGATGGATTGCATTCATAAGAGACCTTTCATTTCGTCTCAAGATCACAAAGCACTGCGCAGCGGAGGGAGGGGTTTCCCAATTCAACCGCTGCCGATGTGCAGCCCCAGTCAGGGCGGCCATTGTGTGTCAAACAACGTGCCAGCTGCGGTGAGGCAGGGTGGAATTGAATGGGAGACGGAGGAAAAGAAGGAAGAGAGAGAGTGTCAGGGGAGAGAGGGAGGGGGGCACATGCGCAGGCACACACTCGACGCGTGGCCACAATGTTCAGATGTCACATTCGTGGTCTACCACTGACACACGACACACACACACACACACACAAAAGTGAAAACTCAAAAAACTAATATAAAAAGACCGACATTTGGTTCAGCAGAGAGCCAAATATAAAAATGAAAATAAAAAGCCCTTCGATAAATCCATTCATCATTTTGATATGCTGTCCAAAGAAGTTTAAAGTTTCCCTCGCGCTTAGCGTAAGCTCCTTACGGCAAATTATTTCTATTGCTGGGCTTACTCCGATGCAGGAAGTCTTCATCGGGCGGAGTTTTAATGAGCAACAGCGCGTGTGAACGCGTGAGCGTCTGAGGACCGTAGTGTTCATATGCAATGAGTTAATGTGTGAAAATCTGGCCCTTGGTGCAGAGGTTATATACTGCAACAAGTCCTGGTTCAGGGAACACAGCGGCGCTGAAAGCCATAACCCTTGCCCACAGTCCCTCCACGTAAGATGCCCCACAGCCCCTGTGATGTGGCACGACAGAGCAAAAGGGAAACAAATAAATCAAGAAAACCCAATAATCAATCAAGATTAACCACAGGAGAAGAAAACAGTGCAAGGAAGATCAGAGTCCAAACACACGACTGATGCTCAACACATTCTCACTCAGACTTTGTCCTAACCGTTGTTTACATTCTGCACACACTCGTGTACTATAAGAAGGGGACCCACAGATCACTAAGCAGACTTCTGCAGGCAGAGGTCTCCAGGGCCCTGTAATGCTGGTACAGCTCAAGAATAAAAGATTCTGAACCCGTGCTGGCCTAGAGTGTTGCGTCCTTCCTTCCCCGTTTGGACTCCTGGGTGATTTCCACCACACCTGCACACAAGATGGCCTGCGGTTCCGTAAGCCTCAAGCCCCTCTCACACTCACGCGTGTAGACCCCTTTGCTTTGTGAGCCATTTCCGATGGAAGGTGCAGCGGAGGAACATTTTAGCGCTGAGCGGACCCCAGCGGCCAGCACAGCGCCAGGGGGTTAACAGCAGCCTTCACCATCAGATGCCCTTGTGTTTAAGGTTCAGCACTCTGAGCCTTACTATGTGCTGTTATGTGTTAAAACCCCATGGCACAAGGCCAATCCACAATTGCAGGTCGTGGGGTAACAGGGCAGACGGTGTGTTGACCCTTTGGACCAAACAGGCGCCGATAACTCACGCGCTCTGGGGTTCATTTAGAGGAGTCACAACACCTGCCAGCGATGAACACCAGAACAGCTTACATTTGCTTATGGATATTAGACCAACCGGCGTGTCTTTTAGAGAGGAGAGAGGCCCGAAAGGGAGATTCAGACCTGCTGCTTGCCTGGACAGGGCCATAAAATGCATAGAGCTAGCCCGACAATGTCTTATAATAACCATTCTGTGTGCCATAGTGATTTAGCCATGGCTCCATGTACAGCACTACTGTGCTAAATAGCCACTACATTGTGGCCTGTGGTGAGTGTTGGTGCCAGAGTCCAAACTTACACCATTTTATTGAGGAGTCCTTCCTCAGTCACGGGGTGTTTATTTTAGGCCTTGAAATTAATGGTTTTGGAACGTGAATTAATGGTGAATAATATGGCTTCAGGACCCTGACAATGTTTTTATTTTTATTTTATTTTATTTTTCAAAATTTTTCCCGTCTTTCTCCCAATTTGGTTGCCAATTATACCCTCTATTTATCTCAATTCCCCTCCCCCCACGAGTCTGCGTCGAGACACTCTTTCCGGGCCGAATGATCCGCCTCTTCTGAGACAGAATTCTACCACGGATGCCTTTACCTGCTCCTCGACGGACTCATGCCGGCTCACCCTCCCCCCTCCCTCGGAGGCGGACAGCCAAACACCGCCTCCGATCGGGGCTGATGACCAGGGCCGGTCTGGTAGAGACGCGGGTTTCGAACCGCGTCCCTGACAGGCAGCGCACACCACACCGGACCAGCCAAAGTGTGGTGCGTTAGACCGCTACGCCATCCGCTGCCCTCCCTGACAATGTTTAAAATGTATGTTTTACTGACCATTATCATCTGCCTCATTTTCCAGATTAACCATCGTTGAGGGGAGGGGGGTTCTGTTTTGTAAAACATTTGCCGTAAAAGCAGGAAAAGTCACCTCGTTTTTGTTTTCGTTCTAATGGGTGAAAAATGCTTGTAACTGGGAGCGAACAACGGGCTGGAGAAGACTTCTTCTCTTTCCTGTTCTCTCGTCATTCTCTCTTTCACTGCCTCAGGTCCACATAGAATGAGTTATGTCTCATGACTACGTTGTAACTGAAGCGCCATTTTTATTTTTATGAAGATGTATTGTTTTAAAGTGGCACCCGCGTATTTTGACCTGGAGTGCAGAATGCCTACAGGCTGGCCGCTCTGCTGGTTTCACGTGGCTCTGAGCCCTCCAGCTGTTTATACAGTCCTGCCCCAGTACGTATAGAGCATTTCAGAGTAGGTGTGCTGATCCAGGATCAGTTTTGCCTTTTCTAAAATGTGAAAATAAAATATTGTTTCAGATTTTTTCCCGTTTTTCTCCCAATTTAGTGGCCAATTATACCCATCTATTTATTTCGATTTGCCCTCCCCACACAAGTTCACTGCTCGCCTCTGCGAGGCAAGATAATTCTCAGAGGGCAGCGAACTCCACCTCCTTCGAGACGGAATTCACCCACCCACGCTCTGGAGACAAACGTACGCGCTTCGCGGCAAACTCGAGCCGGCTCACCCCCACCCCCTCCCCCTAGGGGCGAACAGCGAAATGTCGCCCCCGATCGGGGCTGACGGCCAGGGCCGGTCTGGCACAGACGGGTTTTGAACCGCGTCCCTGACAGGCAGCGCACACCGTATCGGACCAACCAAGATACTGGTGCGTATCCGCCACCCCCGAGTTTTGGAGCTTGTAATGCTTGTAATGTAGAGCTTGTAATGTGTCAAATATTATATTAGGAGAAGTAAAACATTTAAAACGAAGTGTATGAGACTCGTATATAGAGAGGTAACTGACAAGATAAAGGAAAGACTTCAGAAAGTGAGGGATGCTGGGGGCTCTGTTATGATGTGGGGTGGGTTTTCTTGGCATGGTTTAGGTTCCACTCAATATGGACAGGGGGAAACCTGATCCTAGATCAGCGCTCCTGCTCGGAGATGCTTTATGCGTACCGGCCCTTGGCGTCTTCACTGAGACGAGGCGCTTGGAGGAAGAGGGCACTCCAGGATTAACGAGTCACAGGCCCATCTTTGTTTAAAGCACATCATGTTTAATAATTTAAAAAGTGATTGGACTTAATTTTTTTCCCGCTCCTCTGAACATGCTGGGTTAGCTTCACCGTGCTCATTCACACACTGATCCCAGCTACACCTTCCACTCCCTGTCTCTCTACAGCAGCCTCATTCCCCTCTCTCTAAATTTAGTCTGAATGTATAATCTATAGTGGGCATATTTCCCTGTTTCAATGAAAAGGTGAAAATCCCGGTTGCCCTTATTGTGTGTGTATGTGTGTGTGCATGTTCATGTTCATACAACAGTATGAATGCATGTGTGTATGCATGCGTGTGCGTACGCACGTGTGCCATCATCTTTGTATCATTGCAGATAATTGTATATCGGGGTTTTCACTTCAGCGAAAGCCAAAAACGCAGGAAACAATGTGTGTGGGGGGGCGGGAGGGGGGATGCGCATGAATGCATATGCAAATAACTGTGTTTGCAAAGGCTTGGGAAACTGTGTGACAGAAAATTAAATTCATAGCGTGAGAATTCGGCGGCTTTTAATGAAACACGGTGGCTGAACAACAGCTCTATAGAAGGGCTGATTATTTACCAGAAACTTCCAGCGGAGTTGATTTCCAAAACGCTTAATTGCAATCAAACGCTGAAAAAGAGGATTACGTCCTTTCATTCCAGCAGCGCCTGATTAATTTTTTCTGCCGTCCCGTGCCTGCTAACACACCCTCTGCCAAAGAGCTTAGCGTCCTGTGGGTGCCAGACTGTGCCTTTTAAATCCATTACCCACTTCAGTTGTGAATTGAAAATCTTATTAGGAGAAATACCTGAAAGCGAGCTGTAGCGTTTCCCTCGCTTTTCGGTTAGTGCAGTAATTGAATTAGAACTCTTTCGTGCTCCATCACAAGATCTGTGGCACACCTAGGGGAGCGTGCCTCTCCCTCTCTCAAAATTCCACTTCAAATTAGATTCACTGGCATTATAAATACAAACGTATTGTATCACGAAAGCAAGGGAATAATTAAAGAAATTATCAGAAAACGGCAAACACTCTCGATTTTTTTCGTGCCCATATTTTCTTTGAATTGTGGGTGGGGGGGGGTGGGATTCGAATTTGGCACAACAAGCAATCCTTGGTTTCAAGCATTTGAGGTGTATGCATGTTTGTATGTGTGTGTGTGAGTGTGGTGTGCGTGTGTGTGTGTGTGTGTGTAGGTACTCATGTGTGCACACCCTCTTTGTCTCCACTTGAGTGTAATCAATCTGCCTGGCCTCTCTCTCTATATTAATCAGGAATTGCTAACCCCCTCCTTCAAATTCTTAAACACCACCACCCCCATGCCCCCTCCCCTCTGCACCAGTCCCCCCTCGCTTCCTCCACCCACCCAGTGTCACAGACGGAAAAGAGGAAAGATGAAAACCGCAAATTAAATCTGCCAATACCAGTGGTTTCCTGCTTAAGACTCAAGCTGGTTTGCTAATTGCAGGTGTGACTTTAATTGGCAGGGAGCATGCGCTGGCATCGTTATCTAATCAGGCAGACCGCTGCAGCGCACATGAAAACATGCAGGCGAGCGAGCGAGAGAGACAGAGACAGAGAGTCGGGGGGGAGAGGAGGAGAGGAGGAATGGAAAGATAAATGTCGATGGCAATCCGAGGGCCTCTGTAAAGAGTTTTCTCCTGGTAAGGAGGGCGTCTGGGACATCTGACTGGATGATTAATGAGAATCATTTATGGAGGTGGAGCACACCAGAGAGAAAGAGGGGGAGAGAGAGGGAGAGGGAGAGAGAGGGAGACAGAGAGAGAGAGAGGGAGAGAGAGAGAGAGAGAGAGAGAGAGAGAGAGAGGGAGAGGGAGAGAGAGAGAGAGAGAGAGAGGGAGAGGGAGAGGGACAGAGAGAGAGAGAGAGAGAGAGAGAGAGAGAGAGAGAGAGGGAGAGAGAGAGAGAGAGAGAGAGAGAGAGAGAGAGAGAGAGAGAGAGAGAGAGAGAGAGAGAGAGAGGAGAGAGAGAGAGAGAGAGAGGGAGAGGGAGAGGGAGAGAGAGAGAGAGAGGAGAGAGGAGAGAGAGAGAGAGAGAGAGAGAGAGAGAGAGAGAGAGAGGAGAGGGAGAGGGAAAGAGAGAGAGAGAGGGAGAGGGAAAGAGTGAGGGAGGGAAGTGATGGAGCTAGAAACGGAGAGAGAGGAAGGGAGAGAGGGATGGGAGGTGAGAGGGAGGGTGAGGGGGAGAGAGAGAGGGAGGGAGGGAGGGAGGGAAGGTGAGAAGGAGAGAGAGAGAAAGAGAGGGGAAGTGATGGAGCTAGAGATGGAGAGAGAGGAAAGGAGGGAGGGATGGAAGTTGAGAGGGAGATAGAGAGAGAGAAGGAGAAAGAGCTGGAGGGAAGGTAAGAAGGAGAGAGAGGGGATGAAGGAGCTACAGATGGAGAGAGAGGAAGGGAGGAAGCCAGGAAAAGAGGTACAGGAAGATGAAGGAAGGATCTTTCGATGGATTGACAGAGATGAAGGAGAGAAAGAAATAAAAGAGATAGATGGACTCTGAACCAATATTTTTCTAGATATTATTCAAGCCAAGAAATACTCTACAACCATACACACTGCAGAAATACACTCTACGGAATTACACACTACAGAAATACACTCTACAGAATTACATACTACAGAAATACACTCTACAGAATTACACGCTGCAGAAATAGCCTTGCCTTGTCAAAGTAATTTGGCCGGGCAGCCATACCACCCTGGACCTATGTCATGTAAAAGCATGCTGAAGCTAAGCGCGCGTGGGCTTGGTTACTACTTGGAAGGCAGAACAGGTGTTGGTGGGCCAGTAGGGGGCACTCTTCCCTCTGGACCAAATATAAATCCAACCCCCCAGCACAGTGATGGGGGGGCACTGTGCTGTAGAAGGTGTCGTCCTTTCGGGCGAGACGTTAAACCAAGGTCCTGACTCACTGTGGTCATCAAAGATCCTAAGAGCAAGGGTGTTAACCCCCGGTGTGCTGGTCAAATTCCCACAAACCTGTCTCTCTACATCCGGCCACGTAATCGTGCCCTACCTCTGAGTGGCAACACACCCCCTCACATGGCCGCCACTGCAAATGAGTAATGAGCTTGCAGACTTGCGGAGTTTCTTCCGCAAGAGACTCAAAACCCACCTCTTCAGACTCCACTACCGCTGAACTCTGTCCATCTAGCTAAATTGTCTTCACCAACTGTTTACTTGTTCAACACTATACTCAAAAAAAAAAAAAAAAACACACACTAACCTTTTCCTTCCTGGTGTTACAGGTGTTACAGGTGTGGTACGCTGATGCCTGCAATGATGTCTATCGCTGTATTCCTGCACTGATCTCGTGCGCAAACTATGATTGTTCCTACCATGTATTAATGCACATCTTGTAAGTCGCTCTGGATAAGAGCGTCTGCTAAATGCTTACAATGTAAATGTAAAATGAGTTCTCTGCTGAAATACCGGGTTAAATAGAAGGCATACCACACCACTGCTCATGGGCTTACAGTGGAAAGCAACGAGGAGAGAGAGAAAGACAACCGATTTCTGCACATAGTAAAGCAAACAGCACGGGATACAAAGAAAGGTGCTGTCGCTTTGACAACGGGCCAATGGCACCGTGCAAACAGTCACAGCAGCACCACAGAGGCGCACGTCGCTTCGTGCAAAAGGGAAACTTTTCCAGCGCGCTGGGTTTTGAGAACAAACATCGATCGAATAGATTACCGCAAAACCCCCCTCGAAATCCAGGGGAGCAAAGACGGCAACGAGGAAGCGCAAAGCGCAGAGAGAAAGGGGGGACTTCAAAGCATTCTAAATTAACCCAGAGTCCCTCCCTCCCTCTCTCTGTCTCCTTCCCTTCTTCTCTCCCTCCCGCCACCACTGTGGCGTCCTCGGAGGGGACATATTTAAGTAGTGATCTTGGAACGTGACAAAAGCAGAACAAATCTTGGGGAAATGAGGTCCCATGACTCCGGCAGTGATCTGGGATTATCCCCCCCCCTTTCTGGGATTATCCCCCCCTGTTCAGACACAAAGGGAGGACTTCCTCTCTGCCTCCTTTCCTCTCTTGTGACACACTTTCACAGTCGCGTGTGTCCGTGCATGCGTGACGCATTGTCCAGGAGATTATTAATCACAACTAATACATGCAGAGTGTACAATGTCACACAATAATATTTCAATTAGCTAACCCCCCAACTAAAAATTATGATAATAGTATCAGGATTTTAGTTTAATAAGACCAAAAACACTAAATTTTAGTTACACTAAACAGGCTAATCACACATGTAGCTTGTCCTGTTGTATGACATCCTCAGATCTGAGAGGTTAAGGTGGAAGGTTGTGTGTGTAAGGTTGTGTGTGTAAGGTGGAAGGTTGTGTATATACGGTTGTGTGTGTAAGCTGTGAGGTTGTGTATATAAGGTTGTGTGTGTAAGCTGTGAGGTTGTGTATATAAGGTTGTGTGTGTAAGCTGTGAGGTTGTGTATATAAGGTTGTGTGTGTAAGCTGTAAGGTTGTGTGTGTAAGGTTGTGTGTGTAAGGTGTAAAGTTGTGAATATAAGGTTGTGTGTGTAAAGTTGTGTATATAAGTACTTCAGACCAGCGATGGAAGCATCTCCAGGAGCACATGCCCCCACTGGAGTAATTTGCATGAGGGGGCATGGAATTCTGTGCACATTAACATTGTATAAAAATACAATATTGTAGCAAAAATACAATTATATGTTCATTTACTGCTGCAGAACTGTGCCTTCTTTGACAGAAAAAGGGGAAGCTGCTTTGGGCCAGTATAATCTCTTATAATCACCATCACCATCACCATCACCATCACCATCACCATCACCATCACCATCACCACCAGCTCCCTCCCTTCCTTTCTTTTCCCTCTGCTCTTAATGGCTGGCGGTAACAGCCATTATGATCAGAGGGGAAAGAGAGGCAATGAAGGGAAATGAGTAGAAGAGGGTGCAAGGATGCAAATGTTGTTCTTTGTTTGGAATGTGACCTCCTGGTGTTTGCTCTCCCGGGTCAGGGTCACCTATGGTGTACCCCGATTTCTGTTATCCCTGTGGTCTGCCCCCTCTCTGCCCTCTCTGCCCTCCCGGACAACTGTGTTTACAGGCAGCCAGTTGATTGGAGCAATAAACCAAAACTCTGGTGCCTTGTCAGTCCTGTTTCCTATGGTCACTTGGTGGATCCATACATTTCTCCCCCCCCCTTGCTGGGGGACAATGTAACTGTGACACACCCACATATAGTATCATTACTGTCTGTGCTACAAATGTCACCTTTTCAGACAAACATGGTGATGACTCTGATGTGTAATCAAACGATCCTGTTGTTAATAGGTGGTTCCATCTATGGCTGTATGCAGATCTGGAATGAGGTTAACAATGTGCACACACACACACAAACCCATACACCTCCATACATACTTTCTGCCTCCCCAACTATGTTTTAAACTGCAGACACAAAGAGTGAAAGACATCAGCAGCTCGTCTGCCATATCCATCTCCCTGCGATAGCCCATTCGCTTGTGTGTCTCCCGTCTCGCCGCTGAATTCATCTGCCAAGGCAGAAATTGCTCTATTAATATCCAAATGACATTTCAATCCCTTCGTCTCCCCAGGGGGCCCAGCATCGCCTCACCTGCATCCACGCCTCATATCTTTCTCCCGTCCAATTTAACCCCGTGACAAAAAAAAAATGTCTGCAGCTCCATCAAAAAAATACACTCACAAAAAAATAAATATGTCTTAACTTAACGCTATCGAGCTATGGTATCGAGCGGGGGGGGGGTTGTTCCCAAGGGACAAGGGTGTAATTAGAAACATCTACTTTTGCACTTACTAAACACAAGATCCCTTTCTTTCTCCAGGCTGGCTTACAATCTTCTCAACACTCTCCCTGCGGTCTCCTTTCTCTATGGCAGGGCGCCCCAACCCTGGTCCTGGAAGACTGCTTTTTGGTGTTCCTCGGAACAAAATCGGCCAACTAAAGCAGCCCATTACACATGATGGGACACCTGGTGTACACCTGGTTCCCTGGGTGTAAATTGGTTGCCGATGTTACAGGTGGAAACAGAAAATGCGGCCACTCCGCGGCTCTCCAGGAGCAGTTGTGAAGCTCACACTGCGCTGCACGGATGCAGACCTGGACACAGCCACAAACTTTGATGCGTCTGAACAAACCTCCCCCCTCCCCTTCCCCTGTTCTCAATGATCAAAGGGATTCAGTGTATGTCTATCAAATCAAATCAAATCAATTTTATTTGTATAGCACTTTGCACAATTTAATTGTCACAAAACGCTGAACAGAGGGGGAACCCAGGCCTAGACCCCCAAAAGCAAGCCTAAAGGCAACAGTGGCAAGGAAAAACTCCCTTGATAGGGAGAAACCTTGGGAGGAACCAGACTAAAAGGGGGGGAGCCCATCCTCTTCTGGCCGGCACAGGGTGTGTCCAAAAAAGACCATATCATGGTCAGTCCAAGGTGACTCAGGGCTGAAAGACTTTGCCCCTCCTGATTAGGTAGTCAGTGAGGGGGGGCTAAACCATGTGAAGGGGGTCCAGATCCAGGGACTGGGGTAGGCGTGGGGGTGAGGGTTGACGGGGGCAGCTCACACTTCTCGCAGGATCTAGGGCTCGGGGGCGGGTGCCTACGGTGGTGGGCTGCCAGCTTAACACTCCTGCCATACAGAGAGAAGGAGAGCTGCCATACATCTGACCCCCTAAAACCCCCTCTCATTGTCCATCACTTCCAGACACGTTTACCCCAAAGAGTGGGGAACGGCGCAGAGCAGAGCAGCACAGCCAGGTTAAATAATTGATTGCCCGAGCCTGTTGCAGGTGATTGCGGGTTTGTCCGTGTGCATTTTCTCTTGATCTGCGGACAGCTGCCGGAGGAAAGACATGCAGCCCATCTCCCTGATCTCTGTCAGAGCTGTGATTAACTAAGCTGTCACCGAGCGCTGGACACGTTATGGACACCCTGCCGAAAATTACCTCAGCGGTACCAGAGGGAGGAGGGGGGAAAGAGCACACAGCCTAATCATGCCATCATACACACGGAGAAAAAACCCGCCAAAATATGGCGTTCTGTAAATAGCTCATTACAAACATTCTCAATCAGCTCAGAGTGGCAGTAAACAGGCCCCTCAGTGTGATGGGAGACAGTGTAAATTGCACAGCTGTGGCTGTTCCTCTTTCACACATTCAATGAAAAAGGAATTAGCTATATAACTGGAGCTATACAACTTTATTTTCCCTGTATTTTCAAAAACCCGCTCTCGGTTTCAACACACAGAGGGGAGGAAAGCTCTTCAGATTCACTGAGACTAAACAGAGACGGCATACTGTACACCCAGACAGTCTGTTATCTGTTCATGAAGGTAAGGTAAGAAATCTCTGGGAAAGAGAGAGAGAGAGAGAAGAGAGGGAGAGAGATCCTCCTACATATTTCAGAGGCTGGTATTCTCTCCACTTCTTTTGTTAAATAATGCATGGCTTCTTGGGTTTGGAGAGGAGAGGGAGCACGATGTATTTTTTTGTTAAAGGTTTAAGCACAAACAGTTCAGGCAGCTTTCTCCTGCGAGCAGGTTAGACAGGCCACACCGAGGCTCTGCTCTCTTTTAAAAATAAATAAATAAAAAAGTTAAAAATATCTTTTCCCGTCAGGCACATGCACAGATAGGGTAAAAGGGGCCCTCAGAGTCAAAAAGTGCCATTTTATTGGCTGGTGTTAACTGTATTTCATTTTTTCTTTATTTGTTATTGAAATTCTATTAAATATAAAGAGGGAAATGTATAGTAGTATCCACGAAAAAATACACCGTATCAATTTAAAAAGTACTCCGCTCTCCAATCCCCCCCGCCTTCCAAATGGTTTTGTCTCAATCAATCAATCAATGTCGCATCTTCCGACATTCCGAATACAACTTGTCATGAAAAGCACCGCATCCCCAGCCCAAGTTCGGTTACAGTGAATGACATCACTCAGGTAGGCACTGTTTTAATTATGAAACCACAATTAAAAAACACTTACTTACTTTTTATGTTATATATCCGTTAAAAAAACGATGAAGTAGGTCAGTAGGACTTGCCACCTTCACGCTGTAATTTTGTCATTACTAGCCTCAGTACTCACGAGCAAGTAAGCTAGTCTAATTATCATTAAAATGACGTTATCTCCGTCATGCAGGAAAACGTACAAATATGCAATTAATTTCCAAAGCAGGTAGTTACATTTTTCATAGTTTTGCTAGTTTAGTGTAGTCACCCCCTTTTCTTTAGAGACAGTTTTGAAAACGTGATGTTTAAAAGTGTATTATTGTTTGGGCATGTAGCAGTGTGTTTCCCTGTTAAAATAGAAGTTTCAATCAATCGTGCATGCGTGCGTGCGTTTTTGAATATAATATAATCCTGGTTTCTTTTCCTCTGTGTGATGTTCAAAAACATGTTATTAAAATCAAACTGTGGTTCAGTAGTTGTACCATATGTCTCATTTATAAAATATATGCAGTGTAACAAAACGATACAGAACATGGAAACAGAAGGAAGTTTTGAAACCCCCAAATTCAGTGGGCTTATGTATCAAGCATGTCAGAGTAGGACTGCTGATCTAGAATCTTATCATTACTCATTACAACATCGGGGTGGGAATAGTGCGTGTCGGTGGGGTGAGTGCCCTTTTTTTTTGCTTGAGCCCCTGCCCTCCAAAATGTCTGTGCACAGCCCTGGCTCCCGTTAATAATCTACTCACATGTTGGAGACCCCCAGTCTAGCGGTGGGCATGGAAGGGTTCACAAGCCCATTCACAAGAGTGGTGTGCACCACAGGCCATTCACAAGAGCAGTGTGTGCACCACAATCCATTCACAAGAGCGGTGTGTGTACCACAGGCCATTCACAAGAGCAGTGTGTGCACCACAATCCATTCACAAGAGCGGTGTGTACCACAGCCCATTCACAAGAGTGGTGTGTACACCACAGCTCATTCACAAGAGCGGTGTGTGCACCACAGCCCAGTTACAAGAGCGGTGTGTGCACCACAGCCCATTCACAAGGGCGGTGTGTGCACCACAACCCATTCACAAGAGTGGTGTGCACCACAACCCATTCACAAGAGTGGTGTGTACCACAGCCCATTCACAAGAGCGGTGTGTGCACCACAACCCATTCACAAGAGTGGTGTGCACCACAACACATTTACAAGAGCGGTGTGTGCACCACAACCCATTCACAAGAGTGGTGTGCACCACAACCCATTCACAAGAGTGGTGTGCACCACAACCCATTCACAAGAGCCTTTAAATCAAAGAAAAGGATGAAACTCACTGTACAGCCTTACACAAGAGAGCAAAATTCTGTCTTTGAATTTGGATGAAAGCCCTGCGGACTGTCAGAACAGGTGCCGGAGTTTAACAGTCACTTTCTCACTGTTGAAAAGTAGGGTTTTTGGGGGGGGGGGTTTAACCAGAGAATCCCAGCTGACTTCAAAGAAATGCATAGAAATTCTCCATTTTTAAAACAGTCAGGACCGCGATGTGCTCCAAGAACAATATAGAATATAGCACCCCAAAACCCCCAACAACAACAACAACAAAAAAGAGCTATTGTATCATAAGATACACAGCGGCGTGGTTGTCAGTTGTTGGAGCCTGAGGCATGAGGCCACCATGCCACATTTCAGTGGTCCACAGCAATTCATCTCCAAGGAAAGAAGTTCTTATCAAGGCCACCAAAGAGCTAAAACATACAGCTCTATTCAAACCTCGTAGTATCAGCGTTTCTCCGAGGTCTCGTTTTCTTGCGCGGTGGGTCACAGAGCAAACAAAGGACACGCCCAGTATTGCTTCTCCTCTTCTGGCACTGGTTTAATGTTTACTTATTCAATAAGTACAGACTGTTACCCACACAGGCCCCTGGCCTGACCTTGCTCAAGGTACCAGCATAACAGATGTTTACCAGTCAGGATTTGAACACACAACCATCTGTGTCCGTGGGCATTCAGACCACGATTCCACACCTTGTTGCTAATCAGAGTGCTTGTGTTCCCTCCTGTGCCACCCCCCGACTCCTGAGTCTAGACGGCGCACTAGCCCCCTTTATACAGAGCCCCCCGCACCCTTCAAAATCACACTCTCTCTCACCCCGAAGCACAGCCGCCGTCAATTTGTCGGGACACAAATGTGGGGTCGTTAGCGGCGGGGCAGCGGAATGAAAATGGATCCCCTCTCCGCGGGCTGCAGGGCCCTGGCTCCAAGCTCCCGGCGCTGGAATGATGTGCTCTGGAGTTCAGCCTATCTGCAGCAGACAGGCGGGCGCGAGGCAATCACAGCCGGCCTGTCTGTGAGACCGGGACTCCACACACGCCAAACAGCCCCGCAAACCGCCCCCCCCCACACACACACACACGCACAAACCCTTGTCTTATCATCTCATTTTAACACTATTTATATTAACCTCCTAAATGTGTAAGATTTGTATTCGTGAGTGTTTTCTTGTTTTTGCCAAACGAAAGTTTCAGCGAGACTCGTTTTATTGACTTTGGTTCTCCTAACCAACACAATCGTTCTCTCGTTCTCTCGTTTCGAGAGGAGGCACATTCAAAGGGAGGCAATCTCAAAACAAGACAATAAATCTTTTGCATGGAAAAGAAATGGGAAGCCCCATCAGACATTTAGCAGTTAAAAACGTTTCTCCTTTGACACAACCTGAGAGGAAGCAAAGCATTTCCCTTTCAACCGTGGCATCAATATACTGTGCACATCCACCCCGGTACCTTCAGAGGGTTTAATTTTCTAATTATTGTTTAGACTTTTCCAAATAGCATAAAATTAATTTGTAGCTCCTGCTAGATATATGCATAACTGTTAAATAATAGTAGTAAGGTGCCCTTGAGGGACAAGGAATTAAAATAAAATCCCTTCCAGACACTTTTAATAGTCTTGATTTACACGCTCGGTCCACTGCAAAACCAGAGTGAAACACCCATTTATCAGGCCCTTATCTCATCCTCCCATTTCTCTCTCAACTGTGTTTGCCATCTTGGGCATGCGTTTTGTCCAGCTATTAAGTGTAAATACATTCCGTCATTCTTTTTTTTCTATTTTTCTTTTTCTGCTGCTTTCTCCCCATTTTTTAAAATCCAATTATACCCTCCTTTTTCACGTCAATTATCTCACTCCCTCATATATCTTACGATGTCGCTGCCATAGTCCTGATACCGGCAGTGACATGCGGCTGGGCACCGCCTCCTCCTCTGTAACCTGCCAAGCCGTCAGCGTAACTCCAGTATGCGCACACAGGGCCACTCCTGTAGAAAGCAAACTCACATCGGCTTCCCTCCCCCCGACCTGGGGCAGACAGCCAATTGCCGCCCCCTAGTGGCACTCCCGGCCAGAGCCGATACTGGCGCAGCCGGTGGAATCAAACCCCGGTCGCAGCATTCCTTCATTCTTAAAACATTCCTTCCCTCCTCGCCTCTCCACTGTGTGTCTGATGTGTGGTGAGTTTGTACTGGCGCACTATGGCTGCCGTCGCATTCACCCTGGTGGGTGCTGCACATTGGTGGTGGTTGAGGTGAGTCGCCCCTATCATTGCGGTTGTAAAGCGCTTTGGGTTCCTTGAAAAAGCGCAATATAAATCCAATGTTCAATTCAATTCAATTCAATTAAAACAAGGATTTCCACATGTTGATTCAACAGGGAGGTAGGACACATTACGATCACTCGGGCACAGTAAAAACTGATGTGGCGACTGATTGACTGCCCCTAGACTGTTTGTTGTGAGTGTTTTGCACATTCACATATTACTGCGTTAAATATTGAAAAAGAGTAAATATTTGTTACCATACTTATTATAAAAGATGTATCACCCAAGTGTCCCCCCCCTTTTTACAAACACAAGCTCGCCACACAAACTGTGTTTGTGAAGAAAAACAGAGGAACTGTTACATTTATTTGTACATCCAAGTTAAGAAGAAATGTTGATTTAACCCTGGCCCTGGTTCCTTTCAGGGCCATAAACGAGCCGTGCGGTCGTTTCCTCGGAGGCCCTCGGTTCATACATTATTGAGAGCCATGCACATGGTTTATTGCGATTACGGGGGGGCGCCTAAAAGGCACAACCCGCTATTGCCACTTTGGTGTGCCGTTCGATTGTAGCCATGGTAACAAGGGCCCCCCAACCACACGTACAGTACTCCCACATTTGTTTATGTTCCGGCTTTCCAGGAATTTAAGTGTAGGACAGAAGCAACAGCCAACACAAATTAAGGCCAGAAGGAACCATTTAAAAAAGGCTTCAAAACGAACGCTCGTCGTGTCTACAACACCTACATTTTTGTTTTTGTTTTTTGGAATGCCAAAACATTTTTCATGAGCCCCACTGCTGCAATATTCTCCGTCAATTAAGGAGAGTGCTAGTCCTGACTCCAGAAGCCCAATCTGTGACTGAGCGTCTGGGTAGCCTCGTTAAACTTTTCTGGCCTACCCGGGCTGCCAGGAACCTTGGAGTGACTCTGGACGACCAACTGCGCTTCCTGCTGACTTCCTGGACTTCCTGAAATCTGATTGGATTCCGAGGGTGGATTTGATTGGCTGCGGTGGTTTGTCATTACATGCATTACATTCATCTGGGTCCATCTCTATTGATCTTCCCACCTGGTGCATCTAGCATCCATGCAGTTCAATGCTAGCGTTGGTGCTTGATAAACATGTGCCTCATTAATATGGAGATTTCAGAAGATTTGTTTTGGGGGGTACTATTGCACAGGTTTGCAATGTTCATTGCATCGCTGCTTTGAAGTCTTTTCCAATCGAAAGGTTCTTGGCTGCCTACCGACTGGATATGGGAAAAGGTTGACCTATCAAACCTGGCCTAATGGTATAATAATAATAATAATAATAATAATAATAATAATAATAATAATAATAATAATAATAATGATAATAATAATAATGATAATAATAATAATAATAATAATAATGATAATAATAATAATAATAATAATAATAATAGTAACAATAATAATTGTATGTGTATAGGACCTTTTGGTATAATAATAATAATAATAATTGTATGTGTATAGGACCTTTTGTACAAAACATTCATTCAAAGTGCTTCACAGACAAAGTGCTTCAAGAGTAAAATACAGAGAAAACAAATAATGTATCTAACAAAAGAGAAGCATGTTTCTCACCCTGCGTTTTGGCACTCAGAAGTGATCCCTCCCCAAGCTTCACTCGGGAGTGTGAGAGAAAACCAGCGCTCTGACCGCGAGAAACGGCAAGCGCCCGCAACCTCTCTGCAATCGTAATATCCATCGCGGGAGAAGACGCCGCGTTTTACTGCCGCTTCCATCAATTTCCTGACGGAATCGGTTCGTCTGAGGGATTTACTCCACTACAGCCCGGTGTAACCCCCTGCCGCCGTGGTACCAGCCGTATTCATCACGCAGATAAAAAAGGGAAAATGATTCCCTCTGTGATTGACAGCTGCCTGTCAGCTGGGCCTGCAGCGGCGCATCTGTGGAATTCGCAATGAGCGGCGGATATGAGAGGTCACCTTCGGGTCATCTGTCCTGTCAGACGGGATGAGTTGAAGCGCTGCAGTATTTCAGGGGTCCCGTTGGGGGGGAGACAGTGTGTCCTAGAGGTGTCTGAAGGACCATAAGTCTTATGGGTGCTGAGTTGACAGGAAAATGTGACCACAGTTATCATTACATGATAACTTCATGCTTCTCATCTTTAAAAAATGAAAGATATTGTAATAATAATTAATAATAATGATGCCCATAATTAACTATATTTATGATACTGTTTTGACAGTTTTTTTCCCCCTTTTTCTCCCAATTTGGTGGCCAATTGTACCCTTTATTATTCCTACTATCCTCCCCCACAAGCCCACTGCTGGCTGATTCTGATACCGGTAGTGGGCATGGCTGATGAACCGCCTCCTCCGAGACAGAACTCGCCAGTTGCCCGACTGTGATTCCGATACAGCCAGAGAAGCTCTCTGCAGCGAGCTCATGCCAGCTTCCCTCTCACCTCCCTGGGGCGGACAGCCCATTGCCGCCCCCTAGTGGTACTCCTGGCCAGAGCAGGCCGGGAGCAGCCAGGGAATCAAACCTTGGTGCTCACTCTTGGTGAGTGCTTTTACCGTTATGCCACCCGGGGGCCATATTTACAGTGCTTTTATTTAGAAAATCTTCAAGCGGAAGTTTGTTACTTTGGATAGCAACATTAGCTAGCTTCACAGAGCCATAAGGTGTAACTTAGATATGCAAATTCAGCATATTCAAGGCTATAGTAGAAAACTATGGTAGACTTAGTTAACTGTGTTAACTCAATTAAATGAGGAAAACTAGCAAGAAGTTAGAGCACTCACCTCATACATTTCAGATGATTCCATCTACGAAAAGCAAAGACGTTTAAATAGGCTAAAATGTGTGGATGTGCAAACAAACCGTTATGTTTGAAAAAAACGAGAATCGATGACAAGATTGTATTATGTAAGGTCGATATCATGTGAGGTAAACAGCTAGCTACATTGGATGCTTATGGCCTGCCAAAGTAGCTAGTAGCACCTAGCAAGCGTCGGTGTTAACAATTTAGCTAACTAGGCAAATAAAAAAACACCATACCTTCTTTGTTTTCTCGGCACCAGATCAATGTCCTTTCTGACCTGCCATCGGCGGGCTGACATTACCTCTGGGGCTCACTCATGGGCGGGTGGACTGATGGTGGCATCGCTCAACCAGAATCTTTAACAAAATACTCTCTCTTAACCACCGTTATGCTCTTGATAATCCCTGTTTCAATACATATAAAAAAATGTAATATAAATGTAAATATTATAAGATATATACAAATAATAAGGATCCATCACGAGGGGGCCCCCATGGCGGTCGGGGGGGGGTTGGTAATGTATTCTTATTATTTGTATATATCTTATAATATTTACATTTATATTCTTACATTCCACTCCACCTACCCTCCCCCCTCCCTTCTCTGTCCTTCCTGTGTGAGGAAGAACATCAACACAATGAGCATGTAATGACTACAGTAAGTCTACGTTCGACATAAAAGTACCTTAAAAACAATAACAAAAATGTGTGTTTGTGTTGATTGCATTTCAGTGGCGTGGCGAAACATTGGCACGCGGCAAATTCTCTTCAAACATAATGACTGAAAGGAAAGCAAGGGAAAATGCAATAATGGACAGATAAGATTTAGTTTTATTGTGCAGGTAAAAGCGTCTCTCTCTCTCAGGAGGGAGCTAAACAGTGAATGGAAACGGCTATATATACATCCCCGTCACGAGGACTGTCCCTATGATTGTTGTTATTAGTCATATCGGGAGTGGGGAAGAGTTTATGGTGAAAAACAGACAGATTCTTCTGCTTTTATTGTTGAGGAGGAACCAGAAGGACAGAAAAGAGTGATCGGCGTAAAGGAGAGTCTTCCGTTGAGAGAAGCGCTGAAGTCAGAAGTACTAATGGATTGTATCGTTCAAAAGGCAGTCGCTACAAGGTCGCGAAATCTACATCGGATTGACTAAATGGGCGCAATGGGTCAAATCGCTATTAGGACGTAATTTGCGGGGGTTACATCACTCTGTGACTTTCCTTTAGATACACAGTTAAATCTGCTCATGACTATTTATACGTGGGGTGAACGCGCCGAAACAGGGTGGAGATTTTGTGAATTAGGCTAATTAAGCATTCCGTCCGATTTACTAAAGCATGCCTTAATTGCGACTCTCCTCTTTGCATGAGAATTTTATGAACACTTGAAACTGGCAGTATTTTGCTGAGCGCTGATATATCCTGGGCATTTCACAATCCGCGTTTTATATCGAGCTCTCTGCGGTGCTAGGCGACGTCGTCCCAGCAATGCAAAACAAATAATCACAAATGTTGTTGAAAAGTCCCCCGGTTCATGTCACGACAGCTTTATTTTCAGGAATAACTGCATCTACAGACAGCCACAGATGGCAAACATACTGTTTACTAGAAATTCTCAAATTATTTTCAGATATAATATGAAAATTCAATGAAAGGACACAGGATTTCCATCTGTCATCAGCTAGCAGTCAGTATAAAATGTAGTCCTGAATTTAAAGTAGTCTTATTGTGCACATGCGGTGAATACAGCTTTACCTTCAGATGCTCTGTGGTCTTCTCCCATCACGACTGCGTCTATTCATTTCACCCCCATGACTTGCTCATTTTGCAGGGATTTTTCCACCTGTTGTTGCATCTGTGATAATATTCTTTCCTCGGTTGGACCACCGCATGTGTCTTTTTCCCACATTATGCTTTTATGGGCGATTCCTACGGCAAAACTGCGGATGAGCGCATTTCATTTCTTTGATTGCGTAATTAGAACGTCTTAGTAAATTGATCGTTAATGTGCTGGTGTCTGCGACTGCAAAAGACCCACAACATAGCGACTGCTGCTGCGCAGTGACTATTTTGTTAATGAATCTGGCCCTGAGGCCTCTTATCTAGATTAACTAAATCTCAAATCCCATAATGTAGAGTGACTTCATTGCTCACAGACGGAGACTATCCGCGAGCAGATACTGACACTCAGTGTCACAGTGTCACTTCCCCCCAGGTCAGAGGGATCTGAGAGGAAACATTCCCACTTCCCAATGTTGCATTTACATTACATTACATTACAGGCATTTAGCAGACGCTCTTATCCAGAGCGACTTACAGTTTACAATCCATTTATACAGCTGGATATTAACTGAAGCAATTCAGGTTAAGTACCTTGCTCAAGGGTACAACGGCAGTGTCCCACCTGGGGATTGAACCTGCAACCTTAACGTTACAAGCCCAGTTCCCTAACCATTATACCACACTGCCTGCCCCCTGCCCCCATGTTCCCAGAATCAGGAACCACTCTCCTGTCTGCCATTGGAAAGAAGGCAGTTTTTTGGTTTTGGACGTTGGGAAAATAGGGCGACACGTCGGGGTCCCAGCCGTATACCCGGAGAGAGGGGAGAGATCTATCCTGCCGCCTCAAAACTCTGTCGCTGTGTTCCCGCGATGGCGCTAATGGCATCGCCTCATCTCCGCGCCTTTCGCAGCGACGTCGTGAGAACGTTGTGCCTCGCTGGCGCCTTGGCAGAGCACAGAGGGTGGCGATGCAGTTGCACGGAGAGCAGACAGCACGCTGTCATTTCTGTTTGCAGCTCCCGCCCAACTACTCCCTACTCTGCCCATGGTTATACTGACTGGTGAAGAGACACACACACAGGGACATGACACACACACACACACACACACACACACACACACACACACACACACCTGAGTTGTTCTTTGTTGTCTCATTTCTCTCTTTCATAAACAACGAGTCCCAGGGGAAGCCCAGGTTAATATCTACTTACAGTAAACACGACTGGCATCGCCGCACGCGTAAAGGGAAGTTATTGTGCATAATATATATGTATAAATAATACAGACACGAAGGCAGCCACACATCTGGCCCGCTGCACATCACTCATGAATCTTCTATTGCCTGAAACACCCTCAAGGTGTGTCAAAGGCCCTCTGAATCACCAAAATGAAGTTCCTGTTGGGCTTCCCGTGGTGACTCAGCGTGAGTTCGTGGCTATTGTGTCACCCAAGGAGGGAGGGAGGGCTATGGTAGGGAGGGTCATGCAAGCCTCGGTGTACGGTTTGTGCGCAGACGTAAACAAAATACAAAATATTCTTCGTTTAGTCCTCGTTTTCATCACGTTCCATATTCTCCTTAACTGTAAGCACGGGCCCAAAAATAAGGCTCTATAAAATTGAACAGCTAGCCTTTCCTGCTGCTGAGTGAAATGGTCTTTGGCAGCGGCTTCGCATTCAGACGGGCACGGCGCACCTGCTTGTTCTTTGTTCGTGCCAAAGGCTATTTGTCAAGTGTCCTTGATTTCGCGAGCGCTTGTGACACCCAGCGCTCCTGAAATGCAGGGATTGCTTTGGATCGGGCCGTCCGCTCTCGACCGTATGGAAATGGGGCGCGACGGAGGGGCCGTGAATCATTCGGGAGAGGCTGGCCGCGGCTCTCGACACGGCCGGTTATTTATTTATCCCGAAAGGTGCTTTATTGTTTGTTTGTTCTGAGGAGCTGTGCTTTAAACCCACGGGGGATCACGGGAGCCTGCCTGATCTATTACCTCTCCCAAAAAGTTAGACGAAAACTCATCGCTTAAGTTTTGCTGGCACCCGCGAGGAACGCTGGGATCTGCGTCTCCCTCCCTCCCTCTCGCCCCTTAGTGTACGCGCTGTTCCTTGACCTGAGATGTTGTGATGTGACATTTCTCACCTGCGGAATGAACACAACGAAGCTCAGTCACCCGGATGGGCCGCGAGCGCAGGGCGCGGGCACCGTTATGCATCCGAGTCGTTTAAGGATCGGTGAACCGGCGCCCCGTTGTGCTGCGGACACTTTGACGGTGTGCCTCGTGCCGGAGCCTTGAGGTACGGTGTTTTAATCGTCATGAAGGAAGAGGGGCGTACCGATCTTTCATTTTCTGGAGCGGGGGGGGGGGAACACACCCCTAAAGTCCTCGATCCAACCAGCCCCTGAAACCCCTCTAAAATCCTGTTTATATATATATATATATATATACACCATTTAGCAGACGCTTTTATCCAAAGCGACTTACAGTAGTGAATGCATACAAAGTAGGCCACACAGATTGGCCCTAAAGGGAAATCTAATTAGTTAGTTAATAAGAGAATAGGCCACTGTAACAGGCAGGGGCATCACTTGGTATTGAACATTGGGGAGGAACATTTGGGGTGATCCAAATTAAAAAGGAGGTTTGGGCATTTGGGGATCTCCCCTAGAAGTGTGTTACATGATAAGCCATAAATCTAGCGCACCCTCGTTATTTCTGAGCGGTACATCGTACATCATCTTGTGGCAAAAGTTAGTTTATCATTTTACGTCAGCGCACGATTGAATTGATTTAAATCTTGAGAACTTTGTTGTTGTTGTGCCAACTGTAGAGCCACACACCGCCGTGCTGCAAGAGTGCTAACCGTTCACAATTATGAGCTGTTATTGTCAACAGAATTCAGATTAGGCAAATAGGCTAGCAGAGCCCGCCACACCATCGGACGGAATACATTAAAGGCATCACGTGAGGTGTAAACACACGCTTTTTTCTTTAGTACACGCCGTTTAATTTCACCTATTTATGTGGCATCACGGGCTTAATAAGCGAATGTGACTCGTGCTCATAGCTGTCATTTCCCTGCGGAGCAGGTTAATACCAGCACGGAGGAGGCGGTGAACATGGAAACACAGCGGTCTCCTGCCCTGCCCTTGAGCTTGGACTACGCTGTGCTGGTACCTCATCTTCCTACATTTATGAAAATGGAATAATAACTGCTATAATGTTATGAGAGAATAATAAGTGGCAGGATATACTAGCTACCGTTTGTTTCCATGTGAACAGCCTAGGCTACTTAGAATTATTTTTTTATGTGAGTTGAGGGAGGGCGGATGGATCAAGTGTTTTCGTCTCCCCTCCCCATAAACGATGCCTATGGTAAGAGGGCTCCAGTTCTCCCCAAAAGTGAATGATTAATTTGAATAAATCTTTTTGTATTTTTGTTGTTGTTGTTGTTTTTAGATGGCGGTGGCTTGAGATCCGCAGGCTGGCTCTTCTCTCTCTCTCTCTCTCCGTTTAAAGGAGAAACAGCTCTCCCTCAGAGGCCTTGATCACAGGAACACAGAGAGCAGGCACAGGAACGTGAGGGAGAGAGATCGAGTGCCCTGTGATTAAATATTTAAACTGGAGGGGGGGGCTGCTGTGATCAAATTTCAGGTCCTCCCCTATAGAGACGGGGGTGGCAGAAAGGGGTGGGGGGACACACGATGTCAGAACCGTGATGGGACTCCCAGCGC
>JAINUG010000314.1:175000-215000 GCA_029706075.1 Aldrovandia affinis
ACTCGCACTCGACTCCTTAACGGGCGAATTAGCCACGGTTCATCAGACGCCGTGCCGCTGCGAGCGTTAAGACGGGTTCTTAAAGAGCAACGCTTTTAGCTGTCGTCCCCCCCAAAACAAGGAGAGGCCTTTGATGTTTAGCATGATGGGGGGAATCGGAAATTCGGTCGTACGGCTTGCCATGAAGGCGCCCGCGATCAGCTGGCTCTCCCATGATGGAAAAGAGATTTGCTTTTGTCCCCTCTTTTGTCAGACGTATAGATAACCAACAATGCATCGGTTGTTATTGTGCACCTGAATGCATTTCGCGTGACTTTAGAAAAAAAGGGCCCCCCTGTTATTTTACCCCTGTTGCATTACGGAAATGGAGAAAGAAACATTTGAAGGCTACAGAGGAGATGAAGTAGGGGTCAGTGCGCATTGGAATGACAATGAGACGTCTCCTGTTGTTTTTCCTTTAGAGGCTAATACAAAACACGTTTTTTAAAGAAATGTGTTAAATAAAATGGAGGAATACAGCGCACAGCGATTCTCCTTCGGCGCGTGGTCTTCAACGGTCGTGTCTCTCGCTCATGTCCCTGTGTCCCCCCCCGTGCCCCGGTGCACAGACATCAGGCGTCGGTGTCCATCAGACATCAAACCAGACCGGGACGTCTGTGCGAGCGGCGGGATTCGACGTGGCCTGCTCCGGTGAGGCAGGAGAGGTTGGGGTGGTGTCCATCAGTCACATGCCCCCAAAAAAGGGTGCACGCAGTGGCTTCATTTTGACTATCCTGGCAGTCAGGCAGTCAGGCATTCCCATTATAAACAAACAAACACAATTGGGAGGGGGAAAAACCAGAGATACTTTCAAAGAGAAGAAATAAACAGAGCAAAATAATACCATCTCTCAAATAAAAAGACAATGCCTCCTCCCTGTGTGAGTCTCAGGCTGCAGAATCTATGTGGCACTCACATACAGTAGTTCTCCAAAGGCCTAAGAACTGGGCCTTCATACACACGCATTAATTATGCTCCCATATCCCAGAGGCCATGAGTGGGGGTGACACTGTCCATGGTCCTCCTGGACTCTTAAAGGTACCGGAGGTGCTGACCGGACAGCAGACCTACAGGAGCAGCCCCCGCTGCCCTTGTGCTGCCCTTGTACTGCCCTCGGACTGCCCTCCTACTGCCCTCGTACTGCCCTCGTACTGCCCTTGTACTGCCCTTGTACTGCCCTTGCACTGCCCTCGTACTGCCCTCGTACTGCCCTCGTACTGCCCTCGTACTGCCCTTGTACTGCCCTTGTACTGCCCTCATACTGCCCTCGTACTGCCCTTGTACTGCCCTCGTACTGCCCCCGCTGCCCTCTTGCCCTACTGCCCTGCCCTCTGCCCTTGTACTGCCCTCGTACTGCCCTCGCTGCCCTTACTGCCCTCGTACTGCCCTCGTACTGCCCTTGTACTGCCCTCGTACTGCCCTTGTACTGCCCTTGTACTGCCCTTGTACTGCCCTCGTACTGCCCTTGTACTGCCCTTGTACTGCCCTTGCCCCTTGTACTGCCCTTGTACTGCCCTTCCCGGCCTCACAGGGACACACACACGCCACTCATTCCATCAGTCCACTGTGGAGGGCATGCTTATCAGTAACCATGCCGGTTATCTCCGCTTTGAGCGAGTTAATGCTGGCCGCTGACGACCAGAGTAAGCTAAAACCAGGGAAGTCAGAGAACGTAGCTTAGCGTACTAGATCCCACTATGAACTGACAGCGGTCCAGAACCAGAATGTAACTAGTTGCACCAGCAGCTAGACCAATTATGAATCATTTGTCTCTGCGCTCCGTCGCTCAAATCCACAGGCCGCGCGACTCCGCCGAGATTAAAAATAGCCGCTGTGCTTTATAAGTGAACAAAATTTAAAAACAAGACAAAATGTATTATTCAGCACCGCCAGCAGACAGCCCCATCCGTCTCTGCCTGTCATCATCAGAGCTTTGGTTCTGGGGAACTCTCTGTCCCCTCATCTGAGCACCATGCTGAGGGGTTAACTGTGAGAGCTGCCTGCTCCCCAACACCCTGTGTGTGTGTGTGTGTGTGTGTGTGTGTGTGTGTGTGTCCCCTCGTCTGAGCACCATGCTGAGGGGTTAACTGTGAGAGCGGCCTGCTCCCCAACACCCTGTGTGTGATTGGCCGAGCTTCCTTCAGAGAGTCTGAGCACTTTACTGATAAAGGGCATCTGTGTGCACCATGTAGGGGTTGTGTGTGTGTGCCTGTCCCCAACACCCTGTGTGATATGTGTCTCCTTATGACTGTGAGTGTGTGTGGGTGTGTGTTTGTGTATGTGTGTGTGTGTGTGTGTTTGTGTGTGTGTGTGTGTGTGTGTTTGTGTGTGTGTGTGTGTGTGTGTGTTTGTGTATGTGTTTGTGTGTGAGTGTGTTTGTGTGTGTGTGTGTGTGTATGTCTTTGTGTGTGTATATGTGTGTGTGTGTGTGTGTGTGTGTGTGTGTTAGTCTATGACAGATCAGAGACCTTTAAACATGACCTTTCAGAAACCCTCCAGCGATGCAGAGATGGCCCCACTGTTACGTACAGGGATTTACACACCATGCATGCGCTTCACAAACACTCTTCACTATGTCACTGTGCTGTCAGGTCAGCTTTGTCTTGCGTGTTCCAAACGGCATGCTTGGCTTTTCATTGGTCCTGGTAAATAGCTGGCTCTGTCTCAACATTTTCACTTACTCCTCATATAGAACGTTATGGTAGGGTAAACACACCCTGCTTTAAAAACACATTACAATGAATGCACATCAAAGTTGACATGTTGAAATACTTTCCATATACATTCTTGTTACAGACACAAATCATTTGTTTATATGGAAACGTATAGAGATTGGAGACGGGGAACTGTGGCCCCGGAGACTGACAGGCTGTGGGATCACACGCTTCAGCTACGGGACGCGTTCATGACTACACTGTAAACGAACACGCCGTCTGACCTCTGACCTCCTGTTCAGCGAGGGACCTGGCTCCCCAGCAAACCGCACCTGATGGGCAATTAAGGAATCAGCCAATCGGCTCCCAGTCCCTGGTCTGCTTGTGCCCTTGGTGCAGCTTTCATTCACCTTGTGGGGAGGGAACGATTGCATGCATACAGGATGGGAGGAACGATATTAAAATAGTCCTGACCGCTTGCATCGCCGATGAGGTTCTGGAGGTCAAGGCTCCCATGACTACGGGGGCAGGGGGGTGGGGTTTACCGATCTCCCGGGGGCCTGACCCCACCCACGTTTAATTACCAATCGCTGGGGTTTCACGGTAATTAGCATTTAAACATGAGGGAGCTCCTGCTCTTTCTGTGCTGCAATAGAGGAGGAGGAGGAGGAGGAGGAGGAGGAGGAGGAGGAAGTTAGCGCATTACCGTGGACTCAAGGATACTCCCCGGGCATCCTTGAATTTGTTCTCATATCCGTGAGCGGGTTTACGGACTAATAACCTGTCAAAGCCCGTCACACAATCCCGCGGAGGGACAGGGAGGGGGAGGGGGAGGGGGGGGGGGAGGGCAGCATTAGCGGACTGCCCACTCGTTCCTGACAGAAAGATCACTTCTCTCATCTGGTCTCTTAGATTCGGAGAGCCCTTTCTGATCCCATTTTAAGAGTGCCGCCTCATCTCCTCCCTGGCACTCGCTGTCATACGTTATCAACGGCTCACTGGCTGCGTTTACAGTAAGGTGTCACCGCAAATTTACCTCGGCACGCTACAAGCTCTTGCCTTTTACCTGTGTGCAAAAACGCTGAGATCTTTTTGTTTGGGGAAAAGAGGCACCGCGCGATGTCACGCCTGGGAGTTTTATTTGAATGCCCTCGAGGCGAGGGCTCCGTCTGTTCCACGTTTACCCACCGCTTTCCACTGCTCTTTAACGAGTGCTTGTTTCCATTAGGCGAGTCAGAAAAAATTAGGCATCAGCGTTCATTCTCAAGTCACACAAATGAATGCAAATGGAGAGTGCACCCGCTGATGTGAACCAATCAGAGGAGGTTTGCTATGAAGAGCAGTCTTGCGATTGGTCACACAAATCCATGAGCGGCTCCACACAACAGCCCCAGCCACTATGGAATTCAAGCCTCTCACATTCCCATAGCGACAACCCCCCACCCACCCCACCCCCCACCTCAATAATAATAATTTAAAAATCTCATGATATTTATTCACAAAGTGCCCACCTTTGATAGAGCCTATCAATGATTCATCCTCCCCCAGTACTGATTCACCAGCACTGTTTCAGCATGACTGGCAGGGAGCATGACTGGCGGGGCGGATATGACTGGCAGGGAGGATGACTGGCGCTTTGTGATCACGCCGAGCGCGATGTGGCCTGGCAGGGAGGCGCCGGGCCCTGTGGGGGACCTGCCACTGATGTACCTGAGCAGACACCTCAGCTAATTTCCCTGTCAATGACATTTAAAGAGGAAGTGAGCCGCGACTTCAAAGCCAGCTAGCTCTGCGGCTTTGATCTGGGGGGCTGCGGCGGTTTGCTGGTGCGGCAGCGGGACGGGGGGCAGGGGGAATTAAAGGGACACATTAAAGGCCTGCTTACTCTGGCTTCACTAATTCAGCCACAGCCCAACGAGCCCTGCACAATTGTGTTTTATTTATTTATTTTTGTTGCATTCACGGGAAGAATGGCAGACAGGGTAGTGGAATTCCCTATTAAATTGTGTGAAAAAACACATTACACAATATGTGTATTGCACGTATGCCAAATATGATAATTGGTATATATACATATAGATATAGATATATACACCAAATATGTTGACATACGAACAAACCCGGTCACATACATTTACATGTATTCATAAAGCATGCATAACGACTTCATCACCGTAGCATGACACGTTCATAAATCATTCATAAGCCCCTGCCACAGGAAGCGCTGACTAAGTCAAATGACATCAGGTGCTGTGTTACACTTGAGACCGGCGTTTTAAATAACGCAACGCGTCGTGTTATCCTTCAGAACGCAGCGCGTTTGCTCACAAATGATTTATAAAGATGCTACGTGGTGTTAAAGAAGGCGTTTTTATGCCTCTAGCAGGCTTTACAAACGCACACTTCATATAATGTGACATGTCGCTGTTTTTTTTCATTTTATTTTTTATATGTATCACAGACACAACTGAATGATTTATGTATCACAGACTGTGACTGAATGATTTAGACTCCTCATCCAGGGGAGGCGCTTATGAGAAAAGTCTACTGGACTGTGTCCGAGCTCACATGGGTGACCCGCCATGATGCGGGCTCCTAAAACATCAGCGTGATGGACATGACAACAGGAGGAAACAGCAGAGAAACGCCTGCAGAACTGCACACAACTCCCACCCAGAACCACACACACACACACAATCACTCACTGTTTCGGAAGGCGAGAGTCAGGCATACGGATGACATGGCCAGTCCATCTGAGCTGGTGTTGGGCGATGGTGGCAGTGATAGCGGGAATGTTAGCCTCCTCCAGGACGCTGGTGTTGGTGCGTCTATCTTCCCAGGTGATCTTGAAGATTTTTCGGAGGCACCTCTGATGATATGCCTCTAGTGCAGGGGTGGGCAATCTTACCCTGTGTGGGCTGGTGTGGGTGCAGGCTTTTGTTCCAGCTGAGCAGTAGCTCACCTGATTTGACTAATCAGCTAATCAAAGTCTTCAATCAGGGCTTTGATTAGTGGAATCAGGTGTGTGTTCAGTTCACAGTTCAGTTGGAACAAAAGCCTGCACCCACACCGGCCCACACAGGGTAAGATTGCCCACCCCTGCTCTAGTGCCTTCAGGTGCCTGCTGTATGTGGTCCAGGATTCTGATCCATACAGTAGGTTGGGCAACACTACCGCTCTGTAGACCAGAATTTTCGTCCTGGCCTGGAGGTCGCGGTTTTCAAAGACCCTTTTTCTCAGTCTAGAGAAAGCCCCACTGGCACAGCTGAGGCGGTGGTGTATTTCCTCATCAATGTTAGCTTTGGAGGATAGGAGGCTACCGAGATATGTAAAGTGGTCCACATTTTCCAGACTGGTTTTGTCAACAGAGATAGTTGGGGGTGGAGCGGGGGTATTTGTGTTGGGTGGTGGCTGGTAGAGGATCTGGGTCTTTTTTATGTTAAGGGCCAGACCAAGCTGTTTGTATGCCTTGGCGAAAGCATCCAGAATGCACTGCAGGTCCTCTTCTGAATGGGCCACGAGGGCGCTGTCATCGGCATACTGCAGCTCCATGATGGATAGGGCGGTGGTTCTGCTTTTAGCCCTGAATCTGTTGATGTTCAGGAGTTGTCCGTCGGTCCTGTACAATCACTCACACACACATGCACATACATAACACACACATGTAAATATGTACACACACACACACACACAATCACTCACACACACATGCACATACATAACACACACATGTAAATATGTACACACACACACACACAATCACTCACACACACATGCACATACATAACACACACATGTAAATATGTACACACACACGCACACACACACAGTATAATCACACATAAACACATACACTGTATTTGCACACAATATTCTCTTGCACATACACACACACAAAGTACAATCACATGCATACACATATAAAAACACGTGTACACACACACATACACACACAGAAATCATATAGCCAGTTTGCACAAAAGCAATTCCAAATATTTTCCACCAAGCTATCGCTATGCCCGAAACATACAAGACAGACAAACTCCAGTTTTGACAGAAAGATACAAGGGGAAAAATTGAGCCAATCAAGCACTTGTGTGTTCCAGGGCAATCATTTCTCACTTCTGTCAGAATCGCAGGAATGGGAGAGAAATGCGGGAGAAAAACAAAGGTTGAGAGGCGATGGCAAATCACTCCTGTAATGGGTAGTGCGGTCTGAATTTGAAACCCTTCTGTCAGAGCTGGAGGAATGTGTGGCTTCAAAGACCAAGAGCTTAGTGTCGTTTTTCCACATTCTTTTCTCCTGCAAGAACGGCGTTACAAAAAATAAGCTCTTTTAACATTCTTAAGACAAATTACAAAAAAAATTGTTAGCATCATTTTAACATTCTAAAAAAATGGCATATGGTATTTGGGAAGGTGAGTGGACAGGTACATACATTTCCTATGGTCCGCCGTAAACATAAGACAAATCCACTGCTCACATTCCCCTTTGATTTAACATTTCAGACAGGCTGAACTGGAGACCTTCAGTGAATTTTAAATGCAGCGTCGAGGCAGCAGATTGCGAAAATAAATGCATTCACAAACACATACGAAGAGCAGGGCTGAGGTGTAAGACTGAAAACAGTTATTTATAGCAGAGTTTACGACGAGCAGTAAAACACGGGCGAACAACTTCATAACCTCTGAGGGTCTCTTTAGTCCGACGCGCTGTGTTGACTTCAAACGGTCGATTTCATTGGAGTGATCCGCCAATGAGACGACAGCGTTTCGACGCGACGGCGTTCAGGTTCTGCGCATCACTTCCTGTTGTGAGGTCAGTTGACCGCGCACTGAAAGACGTGGTCAACCATGGAGAACGACCGCTCCGTTCTTCTGTCAGGATTTACTGCTCCCCCGTCGTTACAACGTATCTATAAATGTGCTAATAAACGCAAATCCGCCCATATTAACTTTGATTTAACAATAAGCTTGTCACAGCCAAGGAGATTTAATCGAGATTGTCATGAAAGAGGTTCTCTTTTTCATTTCTTGCCATGGTTAGACTTCTAAGCCAATATAATCACAGACATTCTGAGAGTTCAGACAATAATATATATATATATATATATATCTTTTGTCCGCATATTATCTGTGGAGGACGCTAACAGGGGAGAAATGTATTTTCGGTTTCAACTTTTTTCAGCACTTGTTACAATAGCCAGGCATACCACTTACCCTCTTCTGTTTTTAATCAAATTTCGCTCCTTTCGAATCAAATAAGCCCTTGAGCTGACCGCTTCAATGTGCCACTTCCTGTAGCTACATTTATTTTTGTATATGCAGGGAGTATTAATTGTTCAATTTGGAGAGCATTGTTTGACGTGCTGCACTCTCCCTCTGACTGACTGACGCACTGATGTTTTGCAGCTCGGAGATATGAAACGGATACGATGCGGGGAAAACAAGGACAGTAGATCCATGACAAACAAACAATAACAAAAATAAATTGGCGAAGTCCATCTGTCACGCTTGTGTCTGTTTATTTTTTTTTTACCCAGAATAATAGCAATAATAGCGATAATGTTTATTTATTTTATTTTTTAAACTTATCTCTTAAGGACTTTTTTCCTTTGTCTCTGGCTCTTTGAAGACTGCCAAACGCAATCTGCCGCTCACAGAGAAGAGAGATGCCACGGAAAGACAATTAAATGGAAAGCCTTTGATACGTAAAGAAAAAAACCCCAACCAAACCCACAATCATCCTTTCATCCATTGTTACATCTGCGGCGCGCGCGTCGTACCCGCGCCAGCCGACGCCACTCCGAACCGACGGAGCACATCAAAGACCCGCGTGACACGGGCACGGTCCCGCGGTCCCGCGCAGTTATCGGCGCACGCAAAGGGACGTCGACCCTGTCTGTCCCGAGCGGCCTTCGCAGCGAGGAGAGGGGTCTGATGTCACAGATGATGATGCTTTTATTTTGGTCCCCAACCCATCCCCCTGCATCTACTGCACCAACAAATAAAACCACAAATAAAAAAACTTCTCTGCCTGAGAGACAGCAAAGATGCACCTGCAACATAAGGACCAACAAACCACACACACACACACATATATATACTGTATACCCCTGGCAGACGCACTAAAGAGATGATATCTGAGAGACCGATTGCTTCATTTTTATCTGATGTTAGATGGTGTGGATTGTTCCTGTGGAAAGCATGGATCTGTCTGCGGCTCTCCCGGGGAGAAAGCACATTCTTCACATTAGAGTAAGATGGCCCCTTTGGGGTTTGGAAGAACCACGGGGCGCAATGCACTGCGGAACATTTCTCACGTGCCTTCAGTACAAATATGTTCACGAAAGCAATGCAAACAGACCTCCGTAGGCACAGCAGCGAGGCATTTCGAGGCCTGGTGCATGCTTGTCCACGGCCTACATGAATTTATACACTTGCCCAGACAACGTACGCATACATGTGCATATATTATTCATGTATGGACCTTTGGGGTGCACATGCAGCTCCAAGACCACTATGCCACATTCTGTTCTCTTATGGGGGAACAACCAGCCACAGTTCAGCAGCTGGTTTTCCTCCTACTCAGAACTCTGATTGCAAGAGCATAAGTAATCATAGGATTTCAGAGAAATTTAAGGCCACGTTTCTGTAAAACATTTCCCCCAGTTAATAGGTGAGGGATGTTACATTTAATGTAGTTTTTGTTCTATTCAAACACAATATGTGTATTGGATATATGTGTCTACGCTGACTTTAAGCGGTCAATTTCATTGCGCACCCTTGAAGTGATCCACCAATGAAACGACAGCGTTTCGACGCGACGGCGTTCAGGTTCTGCGCATCACTTCCTGTGGTGAGGTCAGTTGACCGCGCACTGAAAGGCGTGGTCAGCCATGGAGAATGACCGCTCGATTCTTCTGTCAGGATTTACTGCTCCCCCGCCGTTAAAACGTATCTATAAATGTGCCAATACATTTCAGTGATTGCTGAACGCATATATCAAGTATCAAAAATAAGTAGCACTTGCTTTAAGTCCCTTACTCAAAGTTAAGACCACAGTTAGCCTGCATTAAATAAAAAATCGTTAAGTCTTAAGTCTAATAAACGGTAGTGTTGGCTTTTTGTTCACAAGCGCAGGTCGACAAGTTCGTTTTGTTGAATTCTGAACCAAAAATCACATTTGCATGTATAGGCGAGTGAAACATCAGGACGAATGCTGATGGAATCCAGGCCTGTGCGTTGTGTCTAAATTAAATCGGTGCCGTAGGCACTGTGGACCCCAGTAAGCATAATGACCGGGCCTGCGTTATGCAACTCATCAGTAGCAGAGAGTAAGCAGGGTTATCGGAAAAAAATTAAGTGGGTTATTGAGTTTATACTTTCCATTATTATTTTGCTCCTTCATCTGCCCCGTGGTATGTATATGCTTTATAACCTTATCAATAAAAGTCTCATCATCTGATTAAACAAGCATTTTTTTCTCCATCCCATAAATGCCCCGCGATGAACCCAAATGGGTAAATTAACGGCTCTGAATTTGTTGTGCGAAATTGTTCCCAGTTATCACCATAATTAACGTTCAGTGATAAAAAGACAGAGGACAGTTGCCCTCCAGACCAGTCACTGAGGTCAGGACTAATATCAAATGCAATCAATAAATTAACATCATAGAGTGGAGGAATTCTCCTTCATTAAAACTCCCGTGAAAATGTCAAATCGTGAAATAATAATACTAATAAAACAAACACAAGGAAACGCATTCCTCCAGAACAAGATTAAATATGAAATATGTCAATCGATACATCTCGGGTAATTTGAAAACGATGAAAAAGACAGCATCATATTTTTGTATGTATTACATACATTGTTTTAAATATTTAAACAATCTGCATGCAGCAACCAGCCCCCATACCACCGTGGCTCAATACAGCGCTGCCCTGGGCCTGGCATGCTCTTTCTACATAAACCGACCGGACACCGTGACCGACTGGGGAAAATAGAAAGAAAATGAAATGCAAGGCTGGGATTGAGTGGATTGGAGAGCTGGTGTGGGGAGCACTGCGGTGGTGTTGGGGACAGTGTGTAAAATGTGACGGGAACACAGCTGGTGTTGGGAACAGTGACAGGAACACAGCTGGTGTTGGGGACAGTGTGGAGAATGTGACGGGAACGCACTCTGTTCATCACTAACTGCACCTGCAGAGGCTGTCACTCACACAGGAAGTGTCACGCAGGAAGCAATCGACGCCAGGCTCCTGGATTCACCACAGTGCTAAAAATACGCTGTCATTTATCCTGTAAGCGCTCTCTTTTCACGCCCGTCGTCCCTTACAGATTTACCTCAGCGCCGGGACTCCCCATTATCTCTGTGAAAGGCATACTCCACTTTCTTTTAAACCTGCCTCCCTCTCAAATAAATTTTCCCCTTTTTTTTTTTTACATCTTCCCTCTTCTGGTTATCAGTTCTATTCTGGTCAAATCGCTGTGCCTCATCAACATCCCTCCTCTTTCTCCTCTCTCCCCTCGGCTGTTCGTTTCCCCCGCTCTCTCTCTCTCTCTTTATCCTGAACCTCCATTTTCTCCTGCTGCTCCATTCATTCTCAGCGAGTGCTTTTAAGCTTATCACTTATTGATTTCTCTTCCACGTTTCACCTCTTCTTCAGGCAAGGAACCACCCTCTTGTGCGCATCGCGTTTCTTTGCACACCGCTCACAGATACCCTGGGGAGGGAGGTTGTGGGGGGTCCACATGAACCACCCCACCATTTGGGGGGCTCACTCTGGGAGGCCCTGAGCGCAGAGGGGAACGTAATCACGGATGGAACTTACTTATGAGAATTAATCATGATAATACCTTGGGGGTGAACGGCAGAGAGAGAGAGAGAGAGAGAGAAAGGAAGCTCACCAGAAGGAGTAATCCTTGATTCATGAATGACATGGTGACTGGAACGAAATTGCACATCTTTTTTAATGATATTTTTAAACTTATGTTTCAGATTTTTTCCTAATTCGTTTTTCTCCCAATTTGGTGGCCAATTCCTCCCCCACCCACCCACAAGCCTGCAACTACGGGACCAGCCACTACTCGGGTACCAACAGTGACGAAGGTGAATGAACGAGGTGGATCTCGCCATCGAACGTGACTCTTATACACGCAGACAAGCTTTCTGTGCCTGCAGCGAGCTGGAGCCCGGCTTCCCTCCCCCCTCCCCCTGGGGCGGACAGCCAATCGCTGCCTCCCGAACAGGACTCCCGGCCAGACTCAGCAAGCCAGGGGCCCCAAACCACACACCTTAACATACCACCTACATAAATATATCATTTACACACAAGCAACCTCACGTTTGCCTTTGTCCCTATCCTTCCTGGAAGGAGTCCCTCTCTAAAACCCAGCCAGCCTGAGAGAGGGTAACAACAGAAAATCAATAACAGAAGTAAATCACTCACATGAATGGAGCTGGCCACATCATAGGACCGACTGAAAGGATGACCTCCAACGGTCGCTACGATACGCCACTGTGTTGCTCCGGTGATGAAAATGCATCTGTCTTGGAAATCGGTGCTATTAAAAAAACCGTAAAACAATGACAGTTGGGTCATGGCCTTGGTTCATCGACAGGTGGGCTGATTGAACACATCGGGCATCGAGAAAACATCGTTAAGGCTCATTGTTAACTTCGCATCATTATTGTTCTCAGTAGGGCCCAAGGGGTTAAATTAACGAGCTCACAGCCCACCCCACAGAATCCATACACCACAGATAAACCAGATGGTCAGCCTCTGCATACCTTCACCTCCTGACTACAGAAGGCTCCAGTTAGCACTGTCATTTGCCCGTGTCACATTACAGTGCATGAATATTCATGAGAAGGCGTGCCCAAAATCTGAACATGCATTGACACAGTGCTGCCCTTGGACGCATCAAATTGGGCCGTTTGGGCTTCCAGCAGTTTGGGGAGGGAGAAGCTTTGAAGTTAAGAATACGGATTTGGGGGGCGGCGGATAGGGTAGCGGTCTCACGCACCCTGTTTTGGCTGGTCCGATACGGTGTGTGCTGCCTATCAGGGACGCGATTCGAAACCCGCATCTCTACCAGACCGGCCCTGGTCGTTAGCTCCAATCGGGGGCGGCATTTGACTATCCGCCCCAGGGGAAGGGGGAGGGTGAGCCGGCTCAGGTCCGCCGTGAAGCGCATAAGGGAGTCTCCAGAACGTGGGTGGGGGCGAATTCCGCCTCGAAGGAAGCGGAGTTCGCTGCCGTCAGGGAATTAGCTTGCCTCGTAGAGACGAGCGGCGAGTTCTTGTGGGGAGGGCAACTCAAAATAAATAGAGGGTATAATTGGCTACCAAATTGGGAGAAACACGGGAAAATCAGAAACAAATGTAAAAAATGTTTATTTTAAAAATAATACGGAGTTGAGTATCTGGTGGATCTATGGAATCTCCTGCTGCCCCCTGCTGGCCACATTAGCCAGGAGGGGGGGATGCACAGATTTGAGCATAGTGCCCCCCCCAACCCACACCCTGCCCCCGCCCAGCACACAGAGCAGTCTGACGTGGTAATAAAGGTGTGCACACACATGCAGGTATAAACATACAGCAGGTAATGCATCAGATCAATCAAACCACAGACGACGCGCACAGACAGCCGGCGTCACACTTTACGGCCGCGTCGCGCGATATACTGCTCTCGCCGTGCGTAACTCACAGGAAAACAGCTCAAGGTAGAGCTGATAAGCTGATGTCAGGATTACATATATAAAAGAAGATGCAACACAACAATACGGCAGCTCTTATTTACGGGCCGTCCCCAGCATCACCATGTGTGTGTGTGCGGGTGTGTGTGTGTGTGTGTGTGTGTGTGTGTGTGCACATGCTGCCTGCTTGCGCTGGAGGTCAATTCCAGTCTCGCTGCTCATTTTTCTGCGCTCTAATGAAGAAGAGGAGACAACGTTAAGCCCGCATGCGATTCATCCTCCACCCTGACATTTAAATTTGGCCCCCTCTGTTAAAAGTCCACAGTCCCAGCTTTCCAAAACCCCAGTTCCCATTATTGATCCTTCATATGTAAGCCCCTTGTAATGGCACATATGAAGTATAGGCCAAGATGTGGTCGGGGAATTGAAAATAAAATCCACTGAAGAGCATACATACAAATTTCTACTAACACTAATGGAATATCAATACACTGTCTAGCTAACACTGACAGATATGTTTGATTATGAATCCGTGCTTTTATGAGAATGAAGTTTAATTTCCCCTTCCCCTGTGAAAGGGGGGTGGGGGTGGGATAGCAGTGGCATGAACATGGTTGAAAGCCAGTGAGCCTTATCGCAGGGTGAGAACTTTCAGAAAACGCTCTTGACTCTATTTAACGAGCAGGTAAAACTTTATCTACCTGGACCAGGCTGAAACATATTCAGCGGAATTTCTTTCGGAACTATTCACACACAGAAATGTTTTTAGCAGACAGGCCTGTCGGGAGAGGGTGTAAATCAAACACGGGTTACAGCAGAACCCCTTTGATTTGTGAAGCGCTGTCGGTCAAAAGCTGCCACATCAAATAAAATGTGATCGATTGATGTGCATGGCGTTTTGGCAAAAAAAGGTGTATATATATAAAATACATAACAGTAAATAACCTGCCCCCCACCGGAGGAAACCCATTTCCATCCCTTTTATAGGAACCGTGAAACGGGAGACGATCTCAATCTGTCAAACCAGACGCCGTGAGCGGGACCAAAACGCCTGTGCTATTTTTTAATTGCAAGAGGTTTTAACGAAATAAAGTCGGTTTTTTTTGTTACATTTCCATGTGCGAGAGAGTTGCACCTGCTTTCCCGCGAAGTTCAATATGTTTTGACTGTGCTAAAAATACACCGTCATGCATTATGATAATGCTTGTTACTTCTCCGCTACAATTAACTTTTTTTAATTTTACTTTTCCAAAAGCAACTTACAAAAGTGCATTCATATGGCAGGAGATCATCGCTAGAGCTATCGAACAGTAAGTTGCAGTGTAATCATTGGCATGTCTGACATTCATGTCACAAAGCCTGTCCTACAAAGGGAAGATAAAGGTTATTATACAATTAATTCATTCATTTTTTTGTATAAAGTGAGATGCAGTCTGAATAGGTGAGTTTTCAGTCTTTTTCAGGAGATGGTGAGAGAATCTGCTGTGCTGCTCCAGGGCATGTTCACTGGCACATTTACCAGAGCGCGCTTTGCCTCTGACACGCTCTGTATTTACACTGCAGATGCCTCCCATCAGAGACGGCCAGAGGAAGACCCTGGAGAGCAGGTGAGACAGAGGAAGACCCTGGAGAGCAGGTGAGACAGAGGAAGACCCTGGAGAGCAGGTGAGACAGAGGAAGACCCTGGAGAGCAGGTGAGACAGAGGAAGACACTGGAGAGCAGGTGAGACAGAGGAAGACCCTGGAGAGCAGGTGAGACAGAGGAAGACCCTGGAGAGCAGGTGAGACAGAGGAAGACCCTGGAGAGCAGGTGAGACAGAGGAAGACCCTGGAGAGCAGGTGAGACAGAGGAAGACCCTGGAGAGCAGGTGAGACAGAGGAAGACCCTGGAGAGCAGGTGAGATCCTAAGCCTTTATCAGAGCCTGAGCAACAGGTAACTGCCAAAATGAAGGAAACACCAACACAGTGTCTTAGTAGGGTGTTCAGTCACCATGAGCCCTCAGAACAGCTTCAATGCACCGCATACATTCTACAAGTGTCTGGTACTCAATTGGAGGGATGCAACACCATTCTTCAACGGGAAATTCCATCATTTGGTGTTTCGTTGATGGCGGTGGCAAACGCTGTCTCAGGCGCCGCTCCAGAGTGGACCTAAACCATGGCAGGAAAATGCACCCCACCAACCATAACAGAGCCAGCAGTACCCCTCAAGTGTTCCCTTTATTTCAGTTACCTCTACAATGGGCTCTTTTAAAGCGGGTCTCAGGACGTACTGTTGTCCTGTGCCCATTCATCTTTGCACTTCCAGCTGACTCAGATTTCCATCCATCCATCCATCCATTATCTAAGCCGCTTATTCCTGGTCAGGGTCGCGGGGGTGCTGGAGCCTGTCCCAGCATGCGTTCCGGGCGAGAGGCAGGAATACACCCTGGACAGGTCGCCAATCCATCGCAGGGCATGATTCAGATTTATGATTCAGATTTGAACCTTCACGCTAAGCCCCCTGGGATGCTCCTATGAAGAGCACTGCATAAGAGCATGCTGGGGTGTGCGGTGTTGTGTCTGCACCAGTGGAGAGGTGGCAGTGTAGTGTAATGGTTAGGGAGCTGGACTTGTAACTCAGCGGTTGCTGGTTCAATTCCCTGGGTGAGGCACTGCTGTTGTACCCTTGAGCTAAAGGTACTTAACCTGAATTGCTTCAGTAAAATATCCAGCTGTATAAATGGATTGTATGTAAAAGAAATGTAAACTGTGTAAGTCGCTCTGGATAAGAGCATCTGCTAAATGCCTAAAATGTAACATGTAAAATGCACCAAAACTGACCAGCGTCACCTCTCAAGAGCAGAAGAGAAAAGCTATTACGCTGTCGCCACGCAAAACACAACGCTGTGCCCGCTGTGGTCCCATCCCGCCCCCAAAGACATAAACAAAAGTCAAATAAAATGGATTCTGTGCCAGGCTGGGCTGCAGTACGTGGCCTATGAGCCCCCCCCCCACCCCCCACCCCCCACCTTCACGCACGCTACTTCGTTAACACGACAGTCACGGCGAGGAAAGGCAGAATTAAGCACGGCGGAGCGCGGTGCAATTAAGGAATAAAAGAGGAGAGGGTTTCCCATGGCTTGATTAGCAGGACGTCAGTTGGCCAATTAATTAATCAATTAGTTTCAGTCGGCACACAGCCTCCTCAAAGCCCCGGGCCTCCGCTCTCCACTTCCCGGGCGGAATCGCGTGCGTCTTACCGCCGTCGATGGCAGATGGCAGGTGGCAGATTAGACAAGGACAAAACGCTTTAACTGGCTGATTACGTTCAGGCCCCTCCAGTGGGACTGGAACACCAATCCTACCATCTCCTGTATCTTCATCCAGTCAATCAAACCCTTGTTGCAATCAGTGGGAAGGGAAAGAAAAAAACAAGCAGGGTTCTGGGACATGGTTAAAAGTTTGGTAATTTCTTCTCTAAACATCGCTCCGACAAAGCAGAGCAAGATGGGGAGGGAGGGGGGAGCCCTATAATGTGTAATGAGAATTATGCTAATTTCCCTGCTGAATAAAAAAAAAAAGTAAGATTTCTGAGGGAGGACAAAAAAGGTTATTCATATTTTGACAATTTAATAACTCGGGAAAATTAAATTGCTTTAAGTCAGAGAGACAAGGGACTGGAGAGAGAGAGAGGGAGAGGGAGAGAGAGAGAGAGGGAGAGAGAGAGGGGAAGGGGGGAATGGCAATCTTTTGTTGTTGTAGAACAGAGGAAAAGAGAGGGGAGTCCCTGCAGAGGAGATGAGCTGAGAGAGAGGGGGTGGGGGGAGAGATTGAGAGTTTTTGTAGTAATTGATGTGGCGCTAATTGGAGACCCAGACCCTTGCAGCTGAAGTGGTCTGGACTTGATTTTTCAGGGATCAGGAAAAACAAAGAACAGAGGACAGTGGCTCGGTCTGTGGTGACCATTACAGTGACTCTACAGTTAAACTGCTGTGACTCTGTCTACAGTGATGGCTGCAATGACTGTCTGCTGCTGTGACTCTGTCCTTTTACAGTGACATTATGTTGCTGTGACTCTGTCCTTTTACAGTGACAGTACGCTGCTGTGACTCTGTCCTTTTACAGTGACAGTATGCTGCTGTGACTCTGTCCTTTTACAGTGACATTATGCTGCTGTGACTCTGTCCTTTTATAGTGACAGTACGCTGCTGTGACTCTGTCCTTTTATAGTGACAGTACACTGCTGTGACTCTGTCCTTTTATAGTGACAGTATGCTGCTGTGACTCTGTCCTTTTACAGTGACATTATGCTGCTGTGACTCTGTCCTTTTACAGTGACATTATGCTGCTGTGACTCTGTCCTTTTATAGTGACAGTACGCTGCTGTGACTCTGTGCTTTTACAGTGACAGTATGCTGCTGTGACTCTGTCCTTTTACAGTGACAGTATTACATTTTACATTTGAAGCATTTAGCAGACGCTCTTATCCAGAGCGACTTACAAGATGTGCATTAATACAAGGTAAGAACAATCATAGTTTGTTTGTTGCTGTGACTCTGTCCTTTTATAGTGACAGTACGCTGCACTGCTGAACAGTGACTGAACGGTCACTCGGTTTACCGGACCACAGCGACCCGATCGACAGCCAATTAACTTTTTATGTGACAGCATTTATGCACCGTTAGCCTTTCTGGAATTGTCCTCATTTGTACACATGTGTGTGTGCATGTGTGTGTGTGTGAGTGTGTGTGTGCGTGTGCGTGTGTGTCTGTATGTGTGTATGTCTGTGTGTGTTTGCGTGTGTATGTGTGTGTGTCTCTGTCTGTGTGTGTGTGTGTGTGTGTTTGTGTGTGTGTCTATATGTGTGTGTGTGTCTGTGTTTGCGTGTGTGTGTGTGTGTGTCTGTCTGTATGTCTGTGTGTGTTTGCGTGTGTGTGTGTGTGTGTCTGTCTGTATGTCTGTGTGTGTTTGCATGTATGTGTGTGTGTGTGTTTACAGTAGTTTCCAGTTTCAACATGTGAAGACTCAGACATCCCCAGTCGGTCAGTAAAGGACAGCAGAAGAGATGTGACGCGAGCACAGATACATCAGCACCCAATAACCTGCCCGGTAACAGGGGCCTCATCCACTGCATCATCCAATCTATCGGGTGACTGAGTGGGGGGGGGGGGGCTGTGAGGATGATGGTGGGGGGGCCCTGAGGCCCTGCGTGAGATGATTTCACAGAATGTCCTGAGGGCAGAACTCGCTGGGTTTCAATTAGAGCCGGAGAACTTATTTAACCAGGAAGGTCAAGCGAGAGCTCATCTCTCTTTCAGCGTGCGGCAGCAACAACCTGGGGAAACAAGGCCGGCAGGGTGAGCAACATACTGCACAGCGAGCCAGTGTGTGGTGGCGACGGGAGGTGGAAGGGGGGTGTGTGTGTGGGGGGGTGATTAGAGAGATTGAGATTAGAGAGCCTATTCTTACTACGACTCCAGGGTTAATAGCCCTTCTCATGATAAATACTGCATTTAATGCTCACATTATTTTTTTTTAAGCAATTCCACCCCGCCAATATATATATTTTTTTCCATCCATCCGCAATTTGGAATCGCCAACAGCGCCTTTCAAGACTCCACTCTGCCACCCCGGCCCCCTCCCCTGCGAGCCAGTGACCGTTTCATGCTACACGGCTAATCGGAGGAGGGGGGGCGTGTCTCTCGCAGACAGCAGCTGAGAGCGCATGAGTGTGCCAGGTGGGTGGAACGAACGCAGCGGTAACCAGAGGAACGCTGGCCGACTCAAACCCATCCCACCCCAGGCGGAACAAGGCTGATTTCTCAAGGCTATTCTTTCAATGAACAGTGGCACTTTGAGAGGGGTTTTGGAGCATTTGTCTGGTGTTCGATTCAGCAACGGAGGTTGCAGCCGATGCTAGCTAACGCTGGGTAGTCTCATTCTTTTCTTGCGTATCACCTGGTAAACTACGCCTAATCGCTAAAAAAAGACCCAAATCAATGGTACACAATGATCACATGTACTTAAGGAAGAAGTTTCTCTGTCTTATCATACACTGTAGATATCCTACTGATTCTCTGTAGTTTCCCCACTGAGCACAAGGCAGATCTCTGTCCAATCCGCTGTGGGCTGCTGGTCGTAGTCGGCCAATGAAATAGTCCAGGATCCATCCCGCGACTACAGGACTCCAGCCTGTGTGCTTTTTCTGACTGAGCCACTCGTGGGCCCAGAAACTCACCTTAACATCTTGGCTGAAAGATAACACCTTCCTGCAGTATAGTGTCAATCAATCAATCAATCAATCTTTGTTTTTGTATAGCGCCATTTACAAACAGGTTGTCACACAGCACTTCACAGTTGACATTTTCCAGAGGGAATCAAAAAACCAGAGAACCATTAGAGCCAATGTGGGAAACTGGAAAATTATTCCCTGACCCCTTAAAAGGCGATCGAGATGAACTCCTGGAAAATGGTGGGATACAGAGAAAAACAAATAGTCCTTGAGGCTCATGAGGCTTAACAGATCCACCATTCTTCGGCAAGAATGCCCTTCTTGTAGGGCCACAGTAGTGTCCACACCGCTGCACGCGGACATCACTGAAGCCTGTCTATTCTTAATTCCCCAATGGGTTCACTGGGGCTCTCCCATCCACATACCAACCGAGCCCAGTATCGCTTAGCCTCAGATTCGCATGCTTCTGGCCTCACGGGAAAAAACTGATTCAGTATGCGCAGCGCACAGACACGAGCGTGTCAGGCACCTGACAGGGTAATCACTCTTGCAGGTTTAATCAAAGCCAAATGAGTCTTTAAAATGCCATTCAAGGTTTTCCTTTGTACACGCGCGGACATTGCCCTTTTGTGCGGCCAGTGTTTGCCCTTGGAAAGTGTTTTACGAACGCAGTGTGTTCAGCGCTAGCAGGATTACTTGGGAAATGTAATCCGTTGCTGATTACAAATTATGTGACTACAAATGTAATTAGTAACATAATCTGTTGGATTGCTCACAAGGGCTCTTCTATTCTGGCTACTTTTGGATTACTCCATTTACTGTATTTTATCAAAACATTGTAATGAAACGCTTCATATGTTCACATTTTATGAAGCATTTCTCCAGCAAAAGACGTAAGTGGAAGCACCGAGTCTGAACTGCAATCTGTCCTTCCATGATTACGGCTATCTTACACCTGACATGATAAGCGGGGTGTAGATTTATCAATCCAAGTTTTTTTTTTTTTTTTTTTTATTAATCTTCAGAAATTTTCTGAATGTTTTTTTTCCACTTGGAAGTTTTCGGGTCAAATGTGTAAATAAAGGTGGGACACGTCTGACTTTAACACCTTTTAATTTCGGGCTGTGAGGCAACACAAGGTGACGTTTTTGAGACTTTAAAGGGGCGCTGTATATGGCCGTGGCTTCCTCAGCGTGGCCCAGTTTATTAGCGCGACTCTCTTCAGAATGAAAAGACTACTTTGTGTTGCCAGGCAACGGCAGTCACTTTTTTTTTAAAGGAGTCTTGTTTGGTTCCGGAGTCCCTCTAATGACTCCCACAGTTCGATCACTTTCCAATAATGAAGCAGCAAAAAAAAAGGTTCTAATTCACCGAGGATATGACGAGGATCGAATGAAGGAATCGTTTCAATTACGCTGCCTTAATAAACAACGCACCCGATTCGAATTGCTTAGAACAAGGAGGGCAAGAGGAGGAGGGCAGACAACATGTATAAATTACATTTGAAAAAAAAAACGAGTTAAATATAGAAAAGTCATTAAAGAGTGAGATTTAGTTGAATGTCAGGCCGGGATAGTGTTCCATCAAGGCTGTCTGGTTTCATAAGGGAGAAAAATATCCATATTATTACCAACCAGTCTGTTGTGCCTGGTTAACGCTTTCATTGCCTGCTGTAAATCAGGCCAAAAATCAAACTGAGGATGATATATGGATATATGGCCGGACTGTGGTAATTTTCTAGGTTTAAGATCCTTCAACCCAACCCTTTATTATTATAATTTAACACGTGAATGCGCACAAAGTGCTGTTCTCTCCTCATCTTATTATTAGGCTCAGCCATGGCAACCGGGAGGCAGGTGGTGACCTATCAATCAAGCACTGAGTTCTTTACGGTCCGGGCCTAGCACACAGGAACTAGCACACCGCACGCAGTCAGTGATGAAGTACTTTATTTACATGCCCAGGGGAGCGCCCGACACCGTCTCCTCAAACACTCGTCTCTTTTACACACTGGCACTGCTTACGAGGCTGTGGATACGGAGTAGGCACTCTCTCTCATCCCCTTTCTTATCCGCACCCCACCTGCTAAAACACCGCCTGTTCTCAGCCCACCTATCGGTTATATAAGCTGTTATATATATACACACGTACTTTAATTCACTAATACACCTACATGATCATTTATCAGCACATTTTCATGACTACCAATCACAATCTCTCGTTTTTGTACGGAGCCGTTTACAGGTTGTCACAGCGCTCCACAATGGACATTTTCCAGAGGGAATACATTTTTTGTAAAAAACGCCATAAATGGCTGGCGGATGGCGCAGCGGTCTAACGCATCACGCTTCGGAGTGGTGTGCGCTGCCCGTCAGGGACACGGATCAAAACCCGCGTCTCTACCAGACTGGCCCTGGTCGTCAGTCCGATCGGAGGCGGCATTTGGCTGTCCGCCTCCGGGGGAAGGGGGAGGGAGAGCCGGCATGAGATCGTCGAGGAGAAGGTTAAGGCGTCCGTGGAAGATTTCCCGTCTCGAAAGAGGCGGGAACACTCAACCAGGAATGTGTGTCTCGCTCCCGGAGGACGGGCGATGGACTCGTGAGGGTGGGGAATTGAAACAAATAGAGGGTTTAATTGGCAACCAAATTGGGAGAAAAACTGGAAAAAATTTACAAATTTACAAATTTAAAAATTTAAAATGGAAAATATTCCTTGACCCCTTAAAAGGCAATCAAAATGCTTAGCTCGTGGACGACAGTGAAAATAGCTCAGAAAAATACAGAAGAATATCTCAAGAAAGACAAACGTAGTGGAACAAAATAGGCCAGCACCCTGAATGGTGATGGGGTGACTCAGGGCTCTGCGTGTCATCTGAGATAATTATGCGTACAAAGTCGATTCAAGTGCTTGACGGGATTCCTGAATACAGTCGGAAGTCCTTGAGGCTGGTTGAGGCTTAAGAAGCCAACTGGAAGGACATACCATAAACCATGGCAGCCTTAAAGTCAGGATAGGGTGGGTCTACGCCATGCCAAACACCCAATCCCCCCAAACAGAGGCTTATTAAGTGGTGGGACTATCGCGGTTTAACAGGGAAAAAAGAAATGTTCTTAAAGTAATTAAAAGTCACTAGTAAGCCGTAGGAAACTGAAATGTTTCTCACTGACACCCCGTAGCCAAAATAAACATTATTTAACCGGAGCTGTTGTCCAGAAATTATTTTTTAAAAGCATATAAAGTCAAAATCAACCTCTCTTCAAAATCAACCCCTCTTCGATAACCTCTGATTGCCCGCATGCCCAGCTTGGAGCGCATCCTCCACACACTCTCCCACTCGTAGGGCTCACTGATTGTCGCCACACAAAAGGAGCAGCTCTGGAGTGTCTCTCCTCCTGAAACCATCCGGCCCAGATACGGCACCCTCCAGCAGCGACTGAGTCCTGTGGATCCTCTCTGCAAGCTGCTTTTCCATTACGAGTGACCTGATTAATTAATTACCCAAGGCTGAGAAAGATTGCCTTCCCCCTATTCCCAGCAGATCACAACATGTTCTGTCTGCGCTGAGAATTTCCTGCGCCTCAGCACAATTTCTCCCTTCGTTTAGTCCCCCTACGCATCAGAATCAGAAATCTGAAATAACAGAACGCTTTCTACCGTGGACCTGGAAAATTCACTTCCGCTGAAAGGAGTTAGGCCCATAACGAGATGTACAAAACGGTTTGTTAGGGGGGAGATAGGGCAGGAAGTCACAGGTGAAACCCCATACAGTACTCAGTCGTTGACAAAACCGTTCAGCCATTGCAAACAACAGGGCCGGCGTGCATAATATATGTATATATATTGTATATATATATATATGCGATTTATCAGACGCTTTTATCCAAAGTCACTTACAGTACTGAATGCATACATTTTTCAGTGTATGTGGGCCCCAATGAGAATCGAACCCACAACCTAAGCATTGTCACTGCCATGCTCTACCTACTAAGCCACATAGAACCACCATAAGGCATCATAAGGCATCACTGATCTATGATCTGGTTTCCCCTGTCCATATCTCAACCTTGTCCATTATGAGCTAAAAGGCTAAACTGATCCTAGATCAGCACTCCTACTCTGAGATACTTTATGCATACTGGCCCTGGTGCAGAATTCCAAGAGTGGTTGCAGTGCTATGGCAAAATTAGCCTTGGGCAAAATATCTCTCTGTGTGCCCTGCTACTTTATATTTCCACATGGTCAGGAGGACTTTTCATGGCTCCCACCCTATTGAAAGCCCTTGTAAATTAAAATGAAGGACTTGAACTCTATATAACACAAAAACCAAATGAAATAGCACAACTTTGACAGGGGTACTTTAAAGAATCTCTGAAATCGTGCTGTTCCGTTTACAACATTCAAGCCAGGAAAACACAACCCAAAGATTTTCAAACCCAAACATGGTTTGGTTCCGGTGCACTCTCGTGTCCAGTGATCTGTCAGGTAGGTTCCCCCCCTCTTCTGTCTCTTCCTCATCATCTTTCTCTGTCCCCCTCCTTCTCTCATTTCACTCACTCTCACCTCTGTCTCTGCCTCTCTTCCTTTCTTTTTCTTTCCTCCCCTCTCCCCCCCAATGCACCTCTCTTTCTCCATAGCACTTCCTTTCTCTCAGCCCCACTCTCTTGCAGGTAATGCTTTGCTTTTGATTAACTCCTGTGACTCACACAAACAAGCTTCGGTCTCCGGCCCCGGTCCAGGGGCGGCCGGTATCTCTGTAATCCTCTCCTCGTTGACGTGGCGCTCACGGGCTTGATTCCGTCCTGCTCTGGCTCCGGCTGAAGTTTGGCGCTCATTACTGCGCGGGGGCCGCGGTGGAGGCCTGGTGGCTTAAGCCTTAAAATGATTTATCTCTGTAATAAACACACTTCAGTCTCCAGCAACTGCAGTGCACTGTGGGGGGGGGGGGAGAGAGAGTCTATAAAGGTGGTATAAAGGTGCCTTTCATATCACGAGGGCCCAATAAGGGTTTAGCGCTCACTTTCAGTCTTCTTCTTTTTGAAAGTTTTTTTTTTTAACTTCAGAGAAGCCAGATTGGCCTGCTGGTCCTTATGCCTGGGAGCCCTTATCTCCTGAAACCCACTGTTTCCTACAGACACAACACAACACAACACAGCACAAAGGACTTCATTATTCGGCAGCCATACTTCATCCTCAGGACCTTTCATGCTGTAGGGTTTTTTCCCCTCTAAACTGGATCACTGTGCAGTAGGTACCTGGCTGAAGTGTCCAATGTTGAGAGTCCACAGCTAGGATTCGAACCCATGATGTTCAGGACCTGAGCCACTGACCAGCCCGTGCTCTACCTACCCTGCGCTCCCGGGGTGTGAGGTTTTCGGGAGGGGGCAGGCTGGCGCCCTGCCACTATGAACCCCACATAATGTTGCCATAAGCCTGACATAACTCCGTTCATAGAGGAAATCAACAGGCACACTGGTCAAAAGAGGTCTGTGGTGCTGGGGTGGGTGGTTGGTTCAAGCGACGACTGAAGACTCACCTCTTCAGGGTGCACCTCTCCCTGTAGTCTGTTTTTTGTTAACTTAGGGACGTAGCTGCTTAGTATTACACATGTCTACTTGTTTATGTATTGTATTAGGCTTAGGCATTATTTTCCGCACTGATTGCTTTATTGCTACCTTTGACTTGTGGCTCCAGATATACCTACAGGGTCCTAGTTTAACTATGTGGTTGCTCCTAGCACCTAGGAACTGTACTTCCCTCTAGGGTGGCTTTCAGCTACACTGTTCTTGACTATGGTTAACACTTTGTTGTGCGTCGCTCTGGATAAGAGCGTCTGCCAAATGCCTGTAATGTAATGTAATGTAATGGGGGTAATAAATCCCTCTTGGAACAAAACTTTCACTAAAAAAGATAAAAATACTTTCTCTCTCGTTCTCCCTTTTTAATAACTCCTCTCACAAGCCGGCCATGACAGAGCGTTACAGCTTATGGCTATAATTGTTATAGCCCCCATCATCATGAATGTGGTGATTGTATCGCATCCGGCATTTCTGAACCCCTTTTGTAAAATCGGCCTTAAAAAGGCCATCGATATGGTGCCCTTCCCTGGCCTTCACTTCTCCGGTGTATGTAGCTATTGACATTTTCCAGAAAAGTGAAAATATCAAAAGGCAATTGCAAGGACATGTGCACAAGGATAGAAGGCAAAGTGCTCTATTTCTGTGAAGAGCCCAACATGACCTTCTCAGTGTCACTCACTCATCAAAATTATTTCTCTGGCCAATTCCTTAACCTCTTCACAGCACTGGTGAATAATTACACACTCAGCAGTGTTTTTGAGGCACTTGTGCAAGAGACGGGGGGTTTGAACGACCTTATTCAAGGCACTCCGTCCACGCAGATATTTGAAAATGAAAGGTTATCAGAATTAGAATTCATTATTAATGACCAGAACTGTAAGGCTTGCTTTGAATGCTAAAACTCAGGTAGATGAGGTGGAAAAATCGAAATCGAACCCTGGACCACACAGAGTAGTCCAGATATCCAGCAGTCTTCATTTAATCTATGTCATTTATGGGTGCACGGATGAACATTTGTTTTATGGGAAGCAGTGAAGAGTGAAGTAAAACTCACTCCAAAAAATAAAAAAATAAAAAATAAAATGTAAGGTTGGCATAAGTGAAATTGGACTATTTCGGTATGGATTCATTGCCACACCAAGAAAATAATAATTTTTTTAAAAAGGTTTTTCAATTGTGACCCAAACAAGGCAAAAGTATCCAGCGTTGTTTTGTCATTACAACCCCTTTATCCAGGAGGGAAATAATGACTTTTTTTCCTTTTTTTTCCTTAAATGGTTATCACTGAGAACTGATAAAGACTAACACCACTGCCACACTTCCATTTGTCTTGGTTTGCAGTTCTAGCAGGTTTAGATGGAAGCCCATTATAGAATATATGTCAGAAAGATAGATTGTCTACAGAGAGAAACAATAAAAATGTGCAATATCTGTTGCCGTAAAATCATTTAACTTTAGTGAACTAATAGATGGCCTCAGGGTTGTCGTTCAACAGAGCACTCGGTGCGTTTTTTGGTTTTCTTTTTTTTTTTTCAACCCGGTATTAGAATTAGATACCGATTTCTGAATGGCATGTACTGTATGCATCGGCGAACTGCCCATTCACACACACTGTGGTGCTATGCAGAGTTGATTAGGGACGGAAGGCAGCTGTTAGTTCAGAACCTCTAATTTGCATTGCATTACACCAATTTAGCAGACGGCCGTCAGCTAAATGGCTGTAATGTAACGTAATTTAGGGGTAGCTGGTCTTAGAGGTTGCAGGTTTGGATCTCAGGCAGGGCACAGCAGGCGCACCCTTGAACAAGGTGATTTACCAGAATACAGAAAAAGGTTACCCAGCCATGTGGTAATATATAAATGTAGTCGCTATGCAAACACACAGGGTGCCATGCGTGTATAACCATTAGCTAGTCACACATATCCTTGTAGGTTATGATGTAAAATCCAAAACCATAGGGCCACATTTTCAAAGGAAAATATTTTTAAAAGTACAGTACATTTCATACTCCGTTTGTCACTTTTTAAAATGTTTTAAGCCTTTTCACGCGCATGTTCCTCCTTCATAAAATGCAAATAGTCACTGTTGTGCATGCATTTTATTCTCATGCCATTGAAAAATGTGCTATTTTACAAAAGAATGCACTGAATTACATCCCTTACTAGAGTATGCACTGTGTAATTACTATTCACCCAAAAAGGTGATGAAAAACATCATTTAATATCGTTATTAATCATAACGGCAAGCTTGGCTCAATCTCTGAGCTGTGAAATTGTGTTTTCACCGTGCCAAACAAAAATGTTGGATATAGAAAGAAAAAAAAAGTAAAAAACAATGATAATAATTTTACAACAGAGTTCAAAACCAGGGATAATAACTGTAGGACTATACAGCAAGTGTAACCTCCGAGACTGCATTCAAATGAAGTTTTCAATTAATTTTCATTCAAGCAATTTGCATTTAGTGATAATAGCAGTCCATTAACTTTCCTGTACTGGACAAGTCAACTGTGCACTCCAGAGAAAGGGCAGTCTTACTGCAGTGAGGCACAATATCAGTGGCAAGAATATATTATCTCAATTAAATACAGGTCAAAGAAAGGAAACACTTTAATGTCAGGCTCTGGTGGCTCTGTTATGGTGTGGGGTGCATTTTCCTGCCATGGTTTAGCACTATACATTTTACATTTTACATTTTAAGCATTTAGCAGACGCTCTTATCCAGAGCAACTTACAAGATGTGCATTAATACATGGTAGGAACAATCATAGTTAGCGCACAAGATCAGTGCAAGAATACAGCAATAGACATCATTGCAGGCATCTGCGTACCATACCTGTAACACCGGGAAGGAAAAAGTTAGTGAATTTTTTTTTTTTGGGAGTCTAGTGTTGAACAAGTAAACAGTGGTGACGACAATTTAGCTAGATGGACAGAGTTCAGTGGTAGTGGAGTCTGAAGAGGTGGGTTTTGAGTCTCTTGCGGAAGATCGCAAGTGATTCCGCGGTCCTGACCGATTGCGGAAGGTCGTTCCACCAGCGAGGGATCAGGACAGAGACTATAGACCTTCATCCCATGGTGAAGCATTTATATCCTGATGGGAGTGGTCTCTTCCAGGATGACAATTGTCCCCATCCACAGGGCACTAGTAGTCACTGAATGGTTTGATGAGCATGAAAATGATATAAACCATATGCCATGGCCGTATCAGTCACCAGATCTCAACCCAGTAGAACACTTATGGGAGATTCTGGAGCAGCGCCTGAGACAGCGTTTTCCACCACCATCAAAAAATGATGGAATTTACCATGGAAGAAGGGTGTTGCATCCCTCCAATAGAGTACCAGACACTTGTAGAATCTATACCAAGGTGCATTAAAGCTGTTCTGGCGGCTCGTGGTGGCCCAACGCCCTATTAAGACACTTCAGCTTGGTGTTTCCTTTATCTTGTCAGTCACCTGTATGTGCTCATAGTAAAATGAATGCTATGTACAGACCAGCACATACAAGTACACACACACCAGAAAAAATAGCCATTACCTTAAAGGTTCAATTGCAACATAATATAATATATATATAATATACTGTATGCCATTTAGCAGACGCTTTTATCCAAAGCGACTTACAGTAGTGAATGCATACATTTTTCAGTACATGTGGTCCCAGTGGGAATTGAACCCACAACCTAAGCGTTGCCAACGCTGTGCTCTACCTACTGAGCCACACAGAAGCACAACCACATGGCCCTGGGTACCAAACCTACAAGCCTCGAGATCTGCCACAGTCTCACCAAAGCAGGCACCAAGCGGTGTTGGTTCTGCCCGCAGCGAGTTCCGAACCGAGGGATCTGCCCAAGAGACTCACTCGCCGAGCTAAAGACTCAAGTCCCTAACTCCGGGAACTAAGGTCACTCTGCAGCGGCCTCACGTGAGCCCATCCATGCTCTGCTTGTGTAGAACAGACAGAAACATGCCACAGAGCATGTGATGTGCCTTTCTGAATAACTGGGGCAAAACATGAACTAAGTTGTGCGTTTTCCTTGGGAAGAGTCGGCGGCAGATGGTATTGCGCCGCTCCTGAAATGTGTGGGCGGTTTTGTCAGCAGAAATGCGAGTGCTGACTCTGGGATATTTATTCCTGTGTTTATGAAAGGGGGGCGGCCTGGCTTTGATGGACAGCATCCCCTCAGGGTCAGTGGCAAAGTCAGTCTGAGCAGATGTCACGGAGAGAGAGAGAGAGGTGTGAAGAGTGGAGCCGACCTGCTCGCTTTGGGTCTCCTCTTCCAAACCGAATGCCTCTCTTTTGTGCATCTGCGTTTCAGCCATTTCACAATACGTGCATTTAAAAATGGCACTTATTCTCTGTCGAGTACGATGAAGAGATACCGCACGTCTCCCTGAAGGCACTCTGTACGGGGTTTTCATAATTACACACTTACATATAAATAAATGATAAATATACTGCAATAAAGGAGTTTTGACTCTTAAATTGCCGTGTGCGCCCAAATTCCCATAAGTAGGTCATTTTGACTAGCATTTTACTTTTGTATGCATTACAAGATTGTAATAGTAATTGCACTATCAATAATAATAAAAACAATGACCCTAAACCTGATGAATTCTTATACTGTTAATATTCATAACAATTACCATAAACATGGTTAATTATTCATATTTACCATGAACATTCATATTTATTGTGACAGCCCTATTATGCCCTGACCGTTGTTGGCCATCGTCTTCTACTGTATGTGAGCTTGTATCTCTTATATGAGCTATAAAACATATGTTTACAGCTGGAAAAATAAAGTATTTCTGTCTTCTTCTTTGTTTTCTTCTTCTTCTTCTTCTTCTTCTTCTTCTTCTTCTTCTTCTTCTTCTTAATAATAATAATAATAATAATAATAATAATAATAATAATAATGGTTTGCATCAGGGCAATTCTAGGATTTTACCTTTAGGGGGGATCAGCCCCCAATGAGAATGTGAGATGTACACATGCAAAGCACAAGCCTACATTTTTTATTAATTTACTGTTACATTCCCCAAAACAAAAACACCACAATGGTGGTCACTCTCAAAATTGAAACACCACTCTCTATCCAAGGTATTTTTAAAAATAGATATTACGTGAAAATATTTTTTTGAAAAGAATGACTACACATTTTCAGAGGGTGAGATAAAGCCTAAAGCCCCTAAATAGGATTTTAAATCGCCACTGGTTTGCATTCACAAAGTGCCTTTAAAGGAACTCAAAGCGATTCACAGTGAAGGGGGGAAACTCACCTCAACCACCACCAATGTGTAGCACGCACCCGGATGAGGCACGGCAGCCATTTTGCTGCAAAACTCTCACCACACATCAGCTAGAGGGGGGAGGGGATTATTGAGCCAATTAAATATGACCCTCTATTGTTGTCTTACTCATCATCGTCTTTGTTTTCTTCCTTTGAATGTTTCAATGGCAGGAGAATAAATGCAGCAGCAATGGTGATCTCTGCTCTTGGTTCTTGAATAAATCTGTAAAGCATGGTGTGTACTTCCCCCCCCCCCTCAGAAGCAGGCAGGACCCAGAGGAAGGGGCAGAAATTACGCCCGTAATGGCTCAGAATGTGGTGGCGCGCAGAGGCCAGCGCCGTCAAGGAGACGGAGGGGCAGAGGCGCCCGGCTGCCACAGACTGCCCGTGACACCGGGGTGAAGCGCATTAAAGGCAGCGCTTTGAGATCCGAGAGAGGAGCACGCCGCTTCTCGCCGCTCTGTGAAGACGGTCTTTTGTGCGAGGCCCAGCTCACTGTCCCTCGTCTCCGTGAGCCCAGAGCGCCGTTTGGCCTTTGTTTGGCCTTTCGAAATAATTCAAATTCAGAAACTAAACGAGCAAAAGTTCCGCCACCCGTCGAGTATCAAAGGAGCGTGCTCCGGCTGGGTTTTTTTCGGAAAGCGACGATGACGGCGGCAACGATGCGAAGCGGAGCCCTTTGAAACACGAGCTTCACACGGGAATACAAGGATTACCTTTCATGTTCTCTGAACATTTCTGATAGCGGGACATTTTTACGATCACAAAAATTAATACGCCAGATGGATTTAGCAGATGCGAGCGATTGCGCATTCACCCCAGCTGGAACGTGCTCGAGATGAACACAGCGACACATTGTTCGAACGGTGGGACCCGGGGGAATGCATCACAGATCTGAGTGTGACATAAGATGCATTTTACTGTGCATTTCTTCCTCTGCATCTAACCATATAAAATACCACTTTTATCCACATTCAGTACCCCGTAGGAATGAAGTCATAATACATTTTTAAAACTTTAGTTTTTATTGGATGGAAGTCAGGGTTTGATTTCAAGGTCTAAAGTCTGTAATCACTTCGATTCCACCGGCCGCGCCAAAGTCGGCTCTGGCCGGGAGTGCCACCAGGGGGCGGAAATTGGCTGTCCGCCCCAGGGAGGGGGGAGGGAAGCCGACATGAGTTTGCTGCATGTAGGAGTGGCCCTGTAGTACCGGGTTACGGTCGACAGCTTGGCGAGTGCCGTCTCGGAGGAAACAATACTTCACTCATGTCACTGCCAGTCATTGCAAGGGGGGGATTGACATGAAAAAATAGAGAGTGTAATTGGCTACTAAATTGGGAGAAAAGGTATAAAATCAGAAACAACATTTTTATCAAATCTGTAATCACATTTAAACGTGAATAATTTGTCCAAAATTTGATGAATTTGCTTGAAAACCAACTTGGGGGGAGGGCTTTATTTTGGCAGTTACCTGTATGTACACACAACAACAGTTCAAAGATAAACCTCCCCCACCCAGCTGGGACTGTCCTAGCCCGGGGTGGTTTGAGTGTGTGTCCCGGGTAACCAAAGGGCACCCCCAACAGACACTTGCAATACTACACCCATATAAATATAAATATAAAGGATCTCTCATCTCATCAAGTGTTGCCTGTACTTTGGCAATTACCTGTATGTGTATAACCGCTCCCCCCCCCCACAGGAGTAGACCTCCGTAGGTCTAAAGTGCGCAGAACTGCCTTACACAACATTGTGAACATAAGAGTCACAAAATGATCTATAAGCGCAACATTACCCTCCATCACGCTAATGTTCGTATAGTGCCACTGGATGATCCATACGTTCCACATCACCTTATATCACACTAATGTGAACGAAGCGTCTAACAATGGCCCATAAGAGCAACATCACCTTCCATCACGCTAATGCCCATGCGGTGTCACTGGACGGTCCATGAGTTTTACATTAACTTCCATCACCCTGACGCTACGCCCACGGTGCCTACAGTAACAACGATCCATAAACGCAACTTTACTGCACATCACGCTAATGCGCGCAGAGCGCGCTCGCGCGGCGATCCATAAGAGGCGCATTAGCTTCCGTCACGCTAATGTGCGCACAGTGCCTCGCTGTGATCTACCAAGAGCAATACTGCTTCGCATCAGGGCCAATGTTCACTTAGTGCCAGACCACTGGCTGGCTTATCAGAGCGGCGGGGGCCTCACGTGCCAAGTCACGTTCGAGGCTGCACAGGTGAGAGTAAACTCAGGTGCCTGAGAGGTGTGCATGCCCACAGTGGGAACTTCTCCACTGTACACAGGAGGGACGAGACCAAGCGTGCTCGTCGATCGCTGCCGTACTGCGGAAGGAGAGGCCCTTCGCGGAAGCCACCTCCCTCCTTCCCCCTCATCCTTATGCTCTGTGTGGGAGGAGCTTAGCCCTGAAACTGCGGCAACATCAATGACAACAACAAGGACAACGACCTTTGACCCTTCGGTTCTCTCTGCCACGGCGACATCACACGGAACATTGTGACTTTCATGCGATTTGAGGCAATATCGATCGGCGAAGCCGAGGCCCTTCTAGAAGAGGGAAGAGTCAATTCCCTTCTAGAAGAGGGAAGAGTCATTGTAAGAGAGAGTGCAGAGACAGAGAGAGAGAGAGAGAGAGAGAGAGAGAGAGAGAAAAAAGAGAGAAAGAGAGACAGAGAGAGAGAGAGAGAGAGAGAGAGAGAGAGAGAGAGAGAGAGAGAAAAAAGAGAGAGAAAAAGAGAGAAAGAGAAACAGACAGAGGGAGAGAGAGAGAGAGAGAGAGAGAGAGAGAGAGAGAGAGAGAGAGAGAGAGAGAGAGAGAGAGAGAGAAGGAAAAGCAGAGAGAAATGTAACAGTTGCTAAAAAAAGAGCATAGTTTAAAAATGTAAATAAGAATTAAAAATAGAGGTTACAACACAACAAAACCCACATTTCAGCCTGGTCATCACCAGTGTTGATTTAAATTTATTTCAGGTCATTTGTTGAATGTGGAAGGAAATTGTTATGGATTTTAATTTGCGTTTTATTGTTTGTCTTAAAAGGCACCCAAGTGTTTATTCTAAAAATTGGTTATATTGGCTAGCATACATAACAGATAACAGTCCCCAGTAGCGGTTTAATTATATGGTCATTGTACGGTACGTGCAATTTGGGACAGGCAGCTCTGATTGGTGCAGACACCCGCTCCACATTGAATTGAACTGAATATAATTTGGCATACATTAATACGGGCCTACCGACAAATCTGGGAGCTCTTCTGAGCAAAAACCACAGGGTCGAGTTGGAGGGAATTTTTTGTCAACTTGCTCAAATGTATTTTCATTTTACCATTATATTTCTATGACTCTAATATGAAGGCTGTTTTCATCTTCTTCTTCTTTTAATTACATTTTGCTACTTCAAGGTCTCAGAAGCTTTTTAAAACCTTTCACGCTGGGGGCAGTGGCCAGTCTCATCACCCCTGAAAACACATTTCACTTATTTCACTTTCCTTTCTGTGTCCTCATTAACAATGCATGCACCTTTTCAGAGTGCCATTCGGCTACGGTGGGCACGCACACGACGAGTGCTAAAGTGCCTTGGAAGTTTGTTCATGTTATAATAAAGCCAATTTGAATATGAATTTATATTTGAGAGAAAGGTGGCGAGTTGAAGAAAAGGAGGAGGGAGCGAGGGGGGGGGAGAGAGAGAGAGAGAGAGAGAGATCAAAAGCACCACATCGGAGAGAATTTTCTATTTAAATACAGACTAATTACTTGTACTGTGCCACTCTGCTGGCCAAGACGGCCCTAATTAGAACAGAACAAGTGGCACTCTGACCCCCTCTACAGTAAAGTGAGCTTGTCCAGAATAAACACACATTCTTGACACTAGGGTGTCGCGAGCGATTCGTCATGTTGCACATCACTGCTTAACTGCGCTGATTGGTGTCAAGAAGAACCAACTTTGTTGCGAAGTGGAAAAGAGTGTTTTAGGGGGGGCAGTGACGTAGAGCAGGAGCTCCGGACCGGAGTTTCACAGGCTTCGGTTGTGTGGCGGCACATTGCTGTCGCACACTTGTGTAGGTCACCTCATCTATGGCTCTTCTCCACAGAGCCGGGCTGACTGTACACGGACGGCTGGACTTATGTCAGAGTCACACACAGACGGGCCTGTAATCTTCACCAGCTCCACAATGGGATGAAATATCCATCCATCCATTATCTTCACCGGCTCCACAATGGGAGCTGTGCACCACACCAGGTGATTTCACTAATTAGACTTCTTCAACAGATTGGTATCCATCCATCCATTATCTAATGGATTACCAATGACCAATTATGTCTTTGGCCTAACGGGAGAACATGCAAACTCCGCACAGAAAGGCCCCCGGCATGTCTTTGGACTGTGGTTGAAATCAGATGGCGTGGTAGAAACTAGGTTCGAAGACAGAGTGTGTTTGTGTGACAAAGTTTACAGACATTTATCTTTGTTTCTGTCTCCAAAAATGCAAAAATGTCCCATTTCTATTACAGGGTGATCGAAAAGTCTCTATGCAACAGCAGAAAGACTGTTCGATCACCTTATATTTCAATGTGCCTGACAATCAAAAGTGTTAACCAAAAACGCACTTAAAAACTAGCTAATGATAGCTAACGTTACTAAAAATGGAGTCTGATACTGTGAGGAACCGAACAGGGACCCAGACGCAGACCAGGATAAGGCAGGAAAGGAACGTTTAATGATCAAGCAGGTTTCAAAAGCCGATAGTCAGAGGTAGATAAAGTACAAAATCGAAATCCAAAAGAGTAGTCAAAAAGGCAGTCCAAAAATCAAAACCAAATAATCAAAAAGGCAAACAAACAAAATCGGAAGGCAAAGAACTCGTAGTCAAACAGAAGGGGTGTCTCAGAAAAATACAACAAACTCTGGCTTACACACAATCGGCACAGTGAATGATGATCAACGTTCTGAGAAATACAGAGAGCAGACACAGAACTTAAATACAAGCAGGGAAGGGAAACACAATAGGAATCAGGTGTGACTGGGAGGAGAGAAGGGCAAGAACACAGGTGAGAACGATAGGGATCACTAATACAATAACGAGGGAAGACAAAAGACACAGACTGGGAAGCACATAAACACACTAAAAATAAACGACCTGGAAGAGCAGGCAGACACGTGCACAGTTCGAAGGGGAGGAGCGCATAGAAAGAATCTGCGTGCAGATAAAGCGAAAAGAGAGAAGCGTACAGGGATAGGACAACGAGAGAGAGAATGATAGCAGTAGATAGAAACGTGAGATGATTAGTAATTCGTAAATGTTAGTAACTTAATCTAAATCCCTAATGTTAGTAGATTAGTAGGTTAGTACTATATACATCGAACTAATATGTACAGAGTGTTAGAAAGAAAGAAGGAAGTAAACGAGATAGGAAAATAAGACAGAAAACCCGAATCGAAATCACCGAATAGTGCAATAACAAAGACGAGGAGTGGAATATCTAAAAACACGGAACACAGACAGACGGGGAAACAGACGTGAATGAAACGTAATGATAATAAAATAATAAAATACTAAAACAAGCAGAACAAACGTGGCAAAACATAACAGACACAGTGAACGAAAATCCTCCTCAAAAAATCTGAAAGTGCTCATTTCAGTCAGCCTGGCCAAAGGATGCGATGGATCTTTATACGATGGATAATAAATGACAAAGATAACTGTATAAACGCAAACTGCATTTGGTGCAAAGGATCTTTTTCTATTGCTTCTGGCGGTGTTATGGATGTGTTAGGGAGTCATGCTAGCAGCATGAAACATGAAACATGAAACATAAGCTAGGACACAGCAATCAGGAACAGCACATTTCCAGAAATGCTGCATGGAATATTGACTGTTAAAACAACAGTCAAAGGCAGCAAAAAATAAACGCTTGCAAGTAATAGTCAAAAGTCAAAGCTAAGGCCTCGTCGGATGGATGGACGAGGGTAAAGAGGAGAGTCGGGACATATTTCACACGCAAACACGGCGCCGTTAATCTCAGATCCACAAGCGGGCTGGCGGCAGGCAAGGCCGGCCACCTCAGAGGCGATGCGTTTAACGCCGCTCTGCATTCGGCTCGTATCGCCACTGTGACGTGTGGCACCATGACGCACCTGGCATTCCTCATCGTCACTGCGGTCTGACGCGGTCCCGTCAAACGCGCGGCTTCGACCAACAGCTCGCTGACATCCTGGAAATTCACGGCCGTCCGTACCGGCTTCGAATTATCAAGAAAACGGTTCTGGGATTTCTGGCCCACGTTTACTGTGTGGTGCGAGTGCAACTGCAAGCCCCTGAACAGCCGCTTATAAACCCCGGCTCCAAAACCGAGGCAAACACGGAAAGTTGCACAGACCGCAGGTCATTAAGGAAAGCAATATGATTCTGAAATTGCATCACTGTCCTCCTCTTGTGATAAATGGGCTGCTGTTCGTTCTCTGGAGTGAGACAACCTCTAACTACCTCCATTCGCCGGATTGGTTAAAAAAACCCCATCTCTGCTGCAGCGGCGACTTGAGGATTTTAATTCTTTTGTTCTTTCTTGTCTACTCAATTTACCTCTGACACGCGAGATTCGATTTCTGCGCTGACCTGATCAATAATAGATTGGGAATTGTATCGGTTGCTGGCCGACCCCCCTGGCTGACTCTGGAGCAGGAGGTCCCCCTCAAACGGAGGCTGGGGGGGGGCATGGGGGCTCAAAACACCAGTAGTACCAGCTGGTGGCATCAAACATCCCACTGGGTCGCCATGGGCAACCTGGAGCCAGCCAATGAAGCTCCCTCTTAGTCACATGTTTTTGGCTTTGCGTCATTCCCAAACACCAACAACCAGAACATAGAAACCACTGAAACACAAATAAGAAAAATGATAAATTACTTTTCAATTTGACATTTAGGAAATAATGATTATAATAATCCACTTTTCCACAAACAGTAGAATTAACAACAAAAAAATAAGCAAAGGACCGTGGACTAAATGAGCACAGTTTCACAGTGGAATGTGCACATCCATCATGTTGTGCAGGTGCCTGTAAGAAAGGCCTCACTGCTATTACACTCCCTAGGGACTCACTGAGCCTGACCCCTGAGCAGTGGCACTTGCACCCAACACGTCATCTGAGTCGTCGTAACTTAACGTCACTGCTCACAGGCTGGGGTCAGTAGATGAATTGGTAGCATAACGGCAGTGCGCTCCTCTCCTAAATGAACATGGTGACAGGATTGTATCCCCACGTAAGGTCCATTTCCCAGCAACACCTTTGAAACGTTGTCTGTGACGAGGTTTCGGGGTCAGTGGGGCTCCTAGATGGTCTTCAGAAAGGAAGAGAGGCAACGTTACAGTTCTTACCCTCAGCCTGACTTAACTGTGCTATTAACATCACTCTTTGATTTAATGAAGAACTGTGTGTCTGTGTGTGTGTGTGTGTGTCCATGTGTGAGCAGGCATTGTGTGTGTGTGTGTGTGTGTGTGTGTGAGTGTGAGTGTGTGAGCGTGCATTTGTGTGTGTGTGTGTCTTTGTGTGCACACAAAAAAGGTATAAGAAAACCTAGACCCAGTTAATGAACAAAAATAACTACAAATAACAAAATAAATCATGAAAATGGTGAAAAAGAAATTTTCATTTGAAGAAATTGACATTTGTGCTCTAAAATGAATCCTAAGCTAATAATGGCCCTAGATTTTTACTAAAGCCCAACATTTGTAAAGAAAAATGACAATAATTCAGTCCGTTTGGCATTAAAAAATGACGTTCATTGCCTTAGATTTAACCTTTAATAAAAATGAATAACATCAAAGTAATACATTTATATTTTGCATTCCGAGGGTAAAGAGGAGAGTCCCATCAGTGCAGTCTTCTGGGAACGTGCAGAGGCATCCGACACCTCAGGGACAACATTTCAATTAAACAGGGTTACGCAACAGCCGAAAGTGCCGCCACGTTTCCATTAACCTCTCCGCGCAAGTCACATGATCTCAGGGCCTCCCGCCGTGAGCCCACCCAGAAAGCAGTCGGCGTGGCAACTCCGACCCCCCAACTCCTCCAACTCCCCGACTCCTCCCCAGACATCCAACAACCACAAAAAGCTGCCTTTTCCTGGGACCATTTCCATATTCATTTGAATGCCACCGTCACTCAAAGGACAGGGCACGGGAAAGTTCGGGAAAAAAAGAAGGAAAAAAAAACGAAATAGCGCAGCGGTGCTGAGTTTATATATATAAAAAGAAAAAAGAAAAGTCCTTCATTTGCAATTCAATCACACGGATGACTGAGAATTTGAAAGTGTGTTTATTCTACATGGCCGTCCTGACAGACATCCGGCGGTCTATCTGCTGGCCTTGTGCAACGGAAGCCGCTGAAACAACGCCTGGCTTTTTATTATCAACCATTAATTATTATCAACAGCGCACCATGCATTTAGATGTGTGTGTGTGGCGCTGCCCGTACATCACCAGTACTGCATCACCAGTACATCACCAGTACACACTGATGGAACGATAATGCAGGAGGTGATGGAGAGTGTCGCTCCGGACACCTCTGTGCAGGCTGGTGGGTTTCTGACTGAGCTCAAAGGTTAGAGAACAGAGATGGGCGGGAGAATAGTGTGGGCAGTGTGGTGTAGTGGTTAGGGAGCTGGGCTTGTAACTCAGAGGTTGCTGGTTCAATTCCCAGGTGGGGGTACTGCTGTTGTACCCTTGAGCTAAAGGTACTTAACCTGAATTGCTTCAGTAAAATATCCAGCTGTATAAATTGATTGTATGTAAAGAAATGTAAAGTGTGTAAGTCGCTCTGGATAAGAGCGTCTGCTAAATGCCTAAAATGTAAATGTAAATGTAGAATAACGCTGATGTGCTATAATTTCACTTTCAAAAAATTAATTAGAAAAGTTACAAAATCTCAGTCTGGTCCCCCCCACTCTGAATGTGGCCATCGGGTTATATGAGTGAAGGAACTCCCCGCCCCTCTACCTGTGGTGAGGTGAGCTCCCCCCACCCCCCCTCCCCTACCCTCACGAGACACTGATTTCAGATCCATGAAAGGCATTACATAAATGTAAAATATTATTCTCTTCATACGCTGTGCTCAAACAGTCTTCTAAAAGAATGATTATAAAGAGAAGCGCAAAACATAATTAGATTAGGATATACTGGAAACACACAGTGAAGTGATATATGAAAACAAAATATTATATCACACAACTGTAATATTATCAGATGACCACTCAAGAGAAAGGATGTTTTTCCCCCTGGATTAATTATACAATGTTTGAAGATCTATCTTGATAACAGTACGGTGTTATTAATTTTGTGGAACCTAAAGAAAACCCTTTCAGTGTAAATAATTTACTGTGAGAAATGAGGGTATGATGTAGGTCAGAGGTGCCCTGGTTCGGCTGTGCAGGCTTTTTAACATAGCATAACATAACATAAGGGGAAGACGAGAACAGGCCATTCAGCCCA
>JAINUG010000314.1:220000-237500 GCA_029706075.1 Aldrovandia affinis
GCTCCTGAACTTCATTAGCGGAGGAATATTTCACCCATAAGTTTTTGTTTTTGATGCAAGTATGAAAGCTCCCCCAAGCTCTCTCTCTCTCACTCTCTCTCTCCTCCTCGCCCCATTTGATGCCACCGAATGCATGATAATTTGATAACTCGTTAAAATATTTCTGCCTCCTACTTTTCAAAACGACACCTGTGCTTTTTTTTCTTGCTCCCCATGGAGAACGAGCCCCCCAGCTCCACGGCGGTCCGCTTTTAAAAAAAAAAAAAAAGAATTTTTAAGGTTTTAAAATGTGCCAAGTCTTGTTTAAAATTCTCCCGCCCCCCATCACGTCTGTGAAACCAACTCAACTCGCGCTACGAAGGGCTCGGAATTCTGCCCAGTCCTCCCCTCATCCTTCAGGGAACCTTTTCCTCGTATGAAACACCCGGAGCAGCGGGTTTGACTGCGCCCAAGAGCAGTGGGGTGAATTAATTACGAGCCCTTGATACATTTATGTACTTGTTAACTGGCATTGGCGGGTTTGCCAGGAAGTCACATGCCAGAAAGCCATACCTGGCAGCTTCGCCAGAGAGCCAATGCACTACTAAGAGAAAGAGGCCCTTTACAGGAGTGAAAAATATTTACTTTGGTCCCACTTTACATTAAGTGGCCCTTCAGTCTTTTGTTTTGTAAGCTCATTTAGACAAACAGAATTATATAAATTCTTATATAAATAATAATAAATATATACACACAAAATGATTTACTTGCAAATGTAAAGTAACTGTAAATTGCTTCCTTTTTTTTCTAATCACGGGAAGTCTTCTCATCAGCAGACTGATGAATATTATAAACATCTACATATTATTTATACAACCATGATTTATACAAAACAATATAAAGTACTTTACCGACCATTAGCACTTTAGCGGATTTATCCATGCGTATTTCTGTTCCCATTCTACAGTCATTTAGCCAGCCTAATTATTTATGCAAAGATGTGAAAATGACACTGGCTAATTTTAATCAGGATGCACTGTGGGGGGCCTGCCCTGAGTCTCCGGCATGCTGCTAATGCCGAACCCGCTGCCCGTTCATCCCCCCTGTCCCAGCCTGCCACCCTGCCCCAGAGCTGGCCCCTCCAGCTGCCCTGCACTCAGCCAGTCCCGCCCGCACCTTCCCCCTGGTTCCACCAGGGCAGACTGTCCTTGCCACTGCTGCCCCAGGCCTGCCTTTGTGGGGACTTTAGACCAGGGAAAGGCCTGAAGATAAATGTTTTGAGAAATGTTCTATACAAGTAAATGTGATTTGCTTTTGATTTGATTGTTGGACTCTTGTTTTTGTATCCTTCAGTGAAGACGCAACAAGGAGGAGGTGATGTTGCTGCAGCGTTGCAGGTAAACGTTATAAGGACTTATGTGTTAGCTGACTGTCCTCAGTGCTGTTAGGAGGGAGTGTGATGGTGAGTGACAAGGTTCCCAGTGCGCCGTTAAAACCTCTACTCTCCTCTCTGCACTGGCTCCCCATCGCAGCACGCATCAGATTCAAATCACTGGTGCTTTCTTTTCAAGCGGCTAGAGGAACTGCTCCCCCTTACCTCCAGACACTCATCACACCCTACACCCCAGCCAGACCCCTCCGCTCTGCCTCCTCTGGCAAAATGACTGTCCCATCCCTCCGGGCGCCCGGCAGCCGCTCCTCGAGGTCTCGCCTCTTCTCTGTCCTGACCTCTCGGTGGTGGAACGACCTTCCACAATCAGTCAGGACCACGGAATCACTGCGATCTTCCACAAGAGACTCAAAACCCACCATTTCAGACTCCACTACCACTGAATTCTGTACATCAAGCCAACTGTCATCACCACTGCCTTTATCTATCGCTGTATTACTGCACTGATCTCTTGCGCAAACTATGATTGTTCTTACCATGTATTAATGCACATCTTGTAGGCTAAATGCTTAAAACGTAAATGTAAAAATGTAATATTGTGAGTATGTGTGTGTGTGTGTGTGTGTGTGTTAGAACAGGACCTGGTTTTCTAAACCTAATTGCATTTTTATATCAACAGTGATAATGACGTATATTCTGTGCCATGTTTATCAAAGAATGTAAAACGCACATCCAGAAGTCACCATAGGTGCTGGACAAGAAGCCTTGTCATTAAGCCAATAAATTCAACATGCAATCATTTTAAACGTTTCCCTTCTGCACATTGTGTTTCTGGTTGTGAGCAACAATAAATAAAAAAAACAAAAGAATAAAAGCTCAGTGAAAACATGGGCAGGTCTGGTGTCCCTCTGTATAATATATCTCAGGCTGCATTTGTTTGTTTTTCCAGGCCAGAGGGCCCAAAGTGAACCAATCAGGGGAATTTTACTCTGGGGATTTCCCAGTTCCCTCTGCAGCCACCGGGGTCATCCTGGCAGTGGACAGGGACACCAGGGCTGGAGATGGCCTGGTCTTTATTTACATTTCATTCTTTTATTTATTTGGCTCACGCAATCCACACAGGGGAATCAACAGAGTCACACCTATCAAAATAAAAGTCTCTTTGTCGCCTCCCACAGAGCGAAATGCTGCCTTTTGGCAGAGAAGAGTTTGTAGTCAGGGCTGCTTTGCTCATGAGATTAATGGCGGCTTGTGCACACACGTACATGCACACAGAGGAGCGCACACATACACAAACCTGTACACACATACACACACACACACACACACACATACACAAACCTGTATGCATATACACACCCTAGTGTACACACATACACACACACACATACACAAACCACACACACACACACACACACACAAACACACACAAACCTGTATGTATATACACACACAAGCATGCACACGTGTAACCCAGCAAACCTGCACATTCACACACACACACAGACACACACACACACACAAGAACACACACAAGCCTGTATGCATAACACACCCAGACACACACACATACACACACACACACACACACAACAAACACACATACACACACACACACACACACACACACACACACACACACACTAACACATGCACACACACACACACACACACACACACACACACAAACCTGTATGTATATACACACAAACACACACACACACTGCACACACACGCTACACAAGAACCCACACGCAAACACAGACACACACACTAACACACACACACAAACACACACACACACTAACACACACACACAAACACACACACACACACACACACACACACACACACACACACACACACACACACACACACACACACACAGAGGCATTGGCGCACACCAAGGTTTACGAGATTACCCTTGTTTTTCATTTTAAGCTCAGGTGAATTTGTTTTGACACGGCTGAAGCGTTTTTATTGCACCCTCAGTGTCCCTGTGTTAACCGCCCCTGCCCCCTGGACCCCCCACTCTCAGCCCGGCCAGTGAGACACGGGCCATTGCAGATCTGTGCTCAGGCAGATCGATGTCCTCTCCTCTCATTACAGCCCCAACTCCAGGGTCTCTGTCTGTCTGCGTCCTCTACTGTACCCGACTGAGCATGTGCCCAGAACCCTGTCCACACCATGCTGTTTCCAAGGCAACCTGCCCATGGTTGAGAAGCAAATTATTAGTCTCCTTGGGACATGAGGAGTGTGTGTGTGAGAGAGAGTGTGTGTGTGTGAGAGAGAGAGAGTGCGTGTGTGCATGTGAGAGTGTGTGAGAGAGTGTTTGTGTGCATGTGTGAGAGTGAGAGTGTGTGTGTGCTGTGTGTGAGAGAGATTGTGTGTGTGTGTGTGTGTGCCAAGGTGTGTGTGAGAGTGTGTGTGTGCGTGTGTGTGTGTGTGTGTGTGTGTGTGTGTGTGTGTGTGACAGAGAGAGTGTGTGTGTGTGTGTGTGTGCAAGAGTGTGTGTGTGAGAGTGTGTGTGTGCGTGCGTGTAAGTATGTGCATGTGCAAGAGTGTGTGTGTGAGAGAGTGTGTGTGTGTGTGCGTGTGTGCGAGAGTGTGCTCGGTGCGTGTGTTTCCAGGGAAAGATCTCAGTCAGAGGTGGATTTATCTAGTCCATAATAAGCTGTGGCAGTGTCAGTCTTTGTGGGTGGTGGGTGGGGGGGGGGGGTCGTCTGTGTGGGGATCCCTGTCTGACACAGAGGCGTCCCCATGGCGACAAAAGGGACGCCGGGGGTCGGAGACCAAAGCGTTCAGTGAAGGAGCGCCTTCAAACAGACGAAAACCTTGGCAATTATCATCACGACAGATGTGGGTCTGTGAATTTGCATGATTTATCAGCTGGAGAAAGAGTTTAGGAGCTCAGCGGAAACCAGAACAGAAATCCGCTCCGACCTCCTGGTATCTTAACGAGATCAGGTATTCCAGCACGGAGTAATAATCGTTCAAATTAGGAGACCTCTTATGAACATATGCTTTTTTTATGAATCTCTGTGTCTAGTGATTGCTGGAGGGACCTTTTTTCTGCAATAAAATGGTGGATTAAGAAATCTCCCTATCTGCCCATTTCTCTCTCCCTCTCTCTCTCTCTCTCTCTCCTTCTCTCTCTCTCTCTGTTTATCTCTGTGTGAACACATCCATTGAACACAGAGACTGTATCTTAGTGAGGATAAGTCTCTCCAGGAGTGAGGCAGCACTGACACATAATTCTATCATTTTAGCCTCTGTCTTTATCTCTGTGTGAACACATCCATTGAACACAGAGACTGTATCTTACCTTGAGGATAAGTCTCTGAGTCTCCAGGAGTACAGAGGCAGCACTGACACATAATTCAGTCATTTTAGCTACCCACTTGTCTGGTGTGACTGTACACTAGTCACCTAATACAGTGTGCAGCACTGGGGCTCACGGACATCACAGGCACAAACAGTTACCCACAATGCACTGCACTGCAGTACCTTTCCTTTTCCTGTCTCTGAGTCCCTCAGTAATACAGTGTGCAGCACTGGGGCTCCTGGACATCTCAGGCACAAACAGCTACCCACAATGCACTGCTCTGCAGTACCTTTCCTTTTCCTGTCTCTGAGTCCCTCAGTAATACAGTGTACAGCACTGGGGCTCCTGGACATCACAGGCACAAACAGATACCCACAATGCACTGCAGTGCCTTTCACACCATATAACAGCATATAAAAATGGCCTCTGCATGATTTATTCAGGGCGTCAGAAATGCAAGACTCATAAGGTGAACAATGCAAAGAAAACGTTTGGCAGTTGTAAAGTGTGTCTGTGTGTGTGTATTTGTGTCTTTGTCTCTCTGTGTGAGTGTGTGTCTCTGTGAATGTGTGTGTGTTTGTGGAATGCAGAGATGGACAGAAGGAGAGGGAAAGAGAGTGACACAGAGAGAGAGAGAGAGAGAGAGAGACACAGAGAGAGAGAGAGAGAGAATGTGTGTGAGATAAAGCCTTTTGTTGAGGCCAGCATACCAGGCTCAAGATTTCATGGAGCAGAATCTGGGAAGCTGAAGCTGAATTATAGATGTTTTAAACCTCCCATAGTTAATTAAAAATGTTAACAAGAATTTTCATTTCAAATTAATTTGCAGCAGAAAGAGATATAGACACCAGGGTTCATGAATTACTGATAATACCATTTTTCATTTCAATCTACAACATTATTACTCTCGTCTCGTTTAATGTAGAACACAGCAACAACACATCACAAATAACCTGTCTGTCCCTGTAAACTAAAGTGTGGCATCTGCACTGTCTTTTCAGGCTGTTACACACTTAGATCCAACTAATCACTCCTAAATGGGGTGCAGGGAGGGGGGTGACCCTTGAGTGCCTTTACTCCCAATGCATGCTGGTCCCTATGGCCTAGACGCACTTCGGTACATGACTATGACAGGAGGTCCACAGTAGCGGAACATGATTGGCTTCATCCCCCTGAGGAAGGGTGGAGGGTTCTGAGGTTCTGGGGTTCTGGGGTTCTGCGGTTCTGGGGTTCTGGGGTTCTGGGGTTCTGCGGTTGACCCTCCCCGTTAGGGTGGGATATGTTCACTGGCTCACAGGCGAGTACTTCGAAGGGGTGGACATGCTTGACCATACGTGTGCCCAATAGAGGATGGTTTGACCATACAGTACATGTGCCCAATAGGGGATGGTTTGACCAGACGTGTGCCCAATAGGGGATAGCCTGACCATACGTGTGCCCAACAGGGGTTAGCCTGACCATACGTGTGCCAAATAGGGGATGGTTTGACCATACCTGTGCCCAATAGGGGATGGTTTGACCATACCTGTGCCCAATAGGGGATGGTTTGACCATACCTGTGCCCAATAGGGGATGGTTTGACCATACCTGTGCCCTGCAGGAGATAACCTGACCATACATGTGCCCCTGCAGCAGAATCATACGTGTGTCCCGTGTGACCCGGCAGGACCCACACACACGCCCCCCTGTGCATAAGGCTGCTGGTCCGCTGCAGAGCCATTTCCCTGCTCCATCTGAGTGAGGAGTGGGAGCCGAGCCAAAGCAGTTCCACCCGATGTGGTTCCACTCAGCTGGGGACTGAATCAGCATCGCTCGGTCACGGAGGCATGCTGTCGAAACCCTCCACCGCAGCCCATTTACGCTTCAGGAGAGGGAACGCACGCTCACTTATTTCACACACTTGTTGCAATCTCTTCCCGGTTAGCCTCCTGTATAATATCATTCAGACCTGTCTCAGGCAAGCCAGACAATAAACAAATACACAATGCCACAACTAGGCGCGCGCTAGAAAAAAGGTATTAGATCATTGAATTAAAAAAATATATACAACATTTAAGATTTGACATTTGTTTGGCCTTGTTTAACAGAGATTGCAAAGCACTGGTGCACTAACTGCTAATGGTAACTGCACAGAACCAGCAACTGAAGCCTGTCTCTCATAGACATTATTCTCCATTAATGGTGTACATTTTCAGAACGCACGTCCTGATATCCTTGTACTCTAGCATGATTTTGAATAATTCTGAAGTGAAATGAAGGCTTCAGGCTGAACGGTTTTGATTGTATAATGTCAAAGGCCAATCATGGAAATTTGATAAAGTGTGGGGCTCACTAATTAACAGTATTCAAAACATAGAAATAAGTATAGAAGCTGCTAGCGGCTAATAGTAATTATCACCTTGAACGAAATACCCACTGAAATGAAATTATACATCTATATGCATTACATGACGCTAATTTATATCTGTGTATATATACTAATTACTTTTGACGGAGGTGTGCGTTGAAGACACTGAGAAGTAGAGAGAGATAATGTTTTGGGGAGGAGTAAGACATGCAGTTAAAATGGGATGGAGCTATTCCAGCAATATTATTATTATTATTATTATTACTTATTTATTAATGAATTATTATTATTTTTAATGTGTTGTTGCTGCTGTTGGTGGTAGTATTACTGTTATTATTATTATCACAATCATCTCCGATCGGGCTGACGACCAGGGCCGGTCTGGTAGAGACGCGGGTTTCGAACCAATCATTATTATTGAACTATTTCTTAATCCATTTTTGTGTGGCTCTTATTGCTATATTTTGCTTGTTATATATTGGGACGGTAAGGACTACTCTTTATCACTGTTTGCACTAGACCTGGGGGAGGGTGGGACCGTTGGGGGGGGGGTTATTGACTTTGCTCTAAATGAAAATCAATAAAAAAATATATATAAATGAAAGGTTTTGATTGCAACTTTGAATTGTTACTTGTGCCATTGGGCATATAAATATATATATATATTTCCCCCGGGCCCTAAATGTGCGAGGTGTGACCTGTTCCTGCCCCCATCAACCCTCGCCCATTAATCTGATTCCAGACCAGTCCTTCCACTGCCTACCCCAGTCCTCGGACCCCTGTCACATGATTTAACCCCCCCCCCTCCCACTACTGACTACCTAACGTGGAGGCGCAAAGTCAGCCAGCCCAGCGTCTCCTCTGGGCTGATCCTGACATACTCTAGTTCGCGTGTACTCCTCTCTGTGTTTGAGTAAACACATAAATACATTTAAAAAATTAAAAACTCATAATCAAAATGAAGAGAGATGTGAATTTCTCTTGTGACTGCGTGCCAAATGTGCAGCATCAGCTGTGCTGACCTGAATCGCAGAGCAATATTGTTTATTATTTAAGAAGGCCGGGGGCAGCTCAGATGGGGGTTAGTGGGGGGGTGGAGATTTGGCTGTTGCCTCATTGGCTCCTGACAGGTAGCAGGTGTGGGGGGCTTGCAGAGTGCAGGATTTCTTCTGAAAAACATTTTCTCCGGAGCCGTGATCATCTGTGCTGTCATCGCTGTGATGCCTTGTTATTGGGGTGTCTGGACCACAGCCAGGCGTATCTGCTGAAGAAGGGGAATCGTTTTACCCCAGAATTTGCGGCTATTGATTTCACGGCAAGCGAAAAAAAGTGGCACAGAAAACTACGTTAATAAGCCACACCTGCACAGCAACACTGCGATCGCAGCGAAACGCAGGGACCCGGGATCTCCGATCGCTGAAACAACTCTGTCTCATCGTCAACATCATCTTCCTCATTATCGCCATCGTCACCACCATAAACTTTATCATTATCATCTTCATCGTCATCATCAACAGCATCTTTCTCATTACCACCATCATCATCATCATCATCATCATCATTATCATCATCATCTTCATCACCATAAACGCCATCATCATCACCATGAACGTCATCATTATCATCATCATAAACAGCATCTTCCTCATTACCCTCATCATCTTCATCACCATAAACCTCATCATAGCCGTCGTCAATATGCTGTGCTGTGTACAGCACGGAGATTCACGATCAAATCCACACACTCTGTGCACCATCGCATGTAAAGTCTCGTGGCTCTCCTGCACATCAGAGAGGATTAGTGTCATGTGGGGAAACTTCACAAGAAATCCAAAGTTCCAACAATATTAGCACCCCCCACGCATGAGAATCATAAGACTTACATAAAGCATAAATAATACATTGAGAATCACAGTGCGCCGTCATTAATGAACTTAATATTTAATTAAAGCGGGAGCTGCAATGTATGTATCGTTCTAATTAATGTTGCTAATTACTTTTGGGATGAGGCCTGAAAAGGCGGCTTATGTAAGGGACCAGTGCATGGGGCCAGAGAGCAGTGGGAGCCAGCGCCAGTCTGCACCTTAGAGACACGTCTCCTCCAGCACAGCAGCCACGCGTGGACACATGCAAACGTGAGGGAACCTGAGGAGGCCCTACGCTCTGTGTGGACACGTTTAAACACAAGGGCACCCGGGAGGCCCTACGCTCTGTGTGGACACGTTTAAACGTGAGGGCACCCGGGAGGCCCTACACTCTGTGTGGACACGTTTAAACACAAGGGCACCCGGGAGGCCCTACGCTCTGTGTGGACACGTTTAAACACAAGGCACCCGGGAGGCCCTACGCTCTGTGTGGACACGTTTAAACACAAGGGCACCCGGGAGGCCCTACGCTCTGTGTGGACACGTTTAAACGTGAGGGTACCTAGGAGGCCCTACGCTCTGTGTGGACACGTTTAAACGTGAGGGCACCCGGGAGGCCCTACACTCTGTGTGGACACGTTTAAACGTGAGGGCACCCGGGAGGCCCTACACTCTGTGTGGACACGTTTAAACACAAGGGCACACGGGAGGCCCTACGCTCTGTGTGGACACGTTTAAACACAAGGGCACCCGGGTGGCCCTACGCTCTGTGTGGACACGTTTAAACGTGAGGGCACCCGGGAGGCCCTACGCTCTGTGTGGACACGTTTAAACACAAGGGCACCCGGGAGGCCCTACACTCTGTGTGGACACGTTTAAACACAAGGGCACCCGGGAGGCCCTACGCTCTGTGTGGACACGTTTAAACACAAGGGCACCCGGGAGGCCCTACGCTCTGTGTGGACACGTTTAAACACAAGGGCACCGGGAGGCCCTACACTCTGTGTGGACACGTTTAAACACAAGGGCACACGGGAAGCCCTACGCTCTGTGTGGACACGTTTAAACACAAGGGCACCCGGGAGGCCCTACGCTCTGTGTGGACACGTTTAAACACAAGGGCACCCGGGAGGCCCTACGCTCTGTGTGGACACATTTAAACACAAGGGCACATGGGTGGACCTTCCCGTCTGATCAAATAAGAAGTTCTGTAAGAAGATCTGTAAAAAAAAAAAAAAAAAGGTCTGTTTAATAAATAAACAACTAAACACATAAATGTGAGTGAGGTGGAGATTTGGGAACTTTGTTTGCAGTGATTTTTTTAGTTCAGGTCTCTCACCTCCGGCGTGCCTCTGTGTGATTTAAGCCCCCGTAATGAGGGAGCTTAAATAATTGTTAAAAAACCTGTGGCAATTAACTGCAGATAAAAAGGTTTGTGATTTCCCCCACCATTCTGCAAATGACCCGAATCGGGGACAATTAAAACTGCCGACCACAACTCTTTCAGGGTTTCTTTATTTTTTTTTACTCTCTCATTTTACGGTCCCTTTTATCCTTGTTTTTGCAGCTTTCCTGTATCACTCTATTGTCTGTTTAATATTTTCTGAAAATGAATAGCAGATAATCTCCCACTGGCATTTTCCCCAACATCCATTAATGTCCCACAATCAAATTGAAACATTTTCAGGTTATTGTATTAGTGTATTAGTGTATATACATATACATATATATCGTTTTCATCATTGATTCTGAGCCAGTTGCTGCAACCTCTGAAACTGTGAGTCAAATGAACCATGAACAAAATGAATGGAAATGGAAGTTAGTCTGAGAATGATAATAGCAAGGCAGAGCTTTGATTGCTATTCAGAGAACAATGCACTGGTGACCTTTTAACACACAGGCTTCAGTCGTCTGCACTCTTTGCCGCAAAGGCCCAAATCAGCCCACGTTTCTCTCCAGAACCTGTGCCAAAGATCCAGGGGAGAGGCCTGGCCCAGTGCAGAGAGGGGCTCTTACCCTCCTCCCGGACAGGCCAACTGGGCTACGACTGAGCCCTAATGCCTCGCTCGCAGTCAACCTGGGATCAGACTGCAGTTTGTCTAGTGTTCGAACAATATGTACAGCGCAACACAAAGACAAAATATTATATATAATAATACACGCCATTTAGCAGGCGCTTTTATCCAAAGCGACTTACAGTAGTGGATGCATACATTTTTCAGTATATGTTGGTCCCAGTGGGAATTGAACCCACAACCTAAGCGTTGCCAATGGCATGCTCTACCAACTGAGCCACACAGAACCACCAAAGAAAAAATACACGTCCTAAAACATCAAAAACAATAAAACTGACAGGAAAGGTAGTTTCATATAGAATCATCATACCATACACACAAAGGATTGTGTAATCTAAATGTTTCGTAGAAAACGATAGGATAACATATAAATATGATTACATACGCTAAACATACAAATACTAAAGTTATGCCTAGCCCTGCATAAAGATGCACAGCATTAAAGCAAAGCAGGCATTCAATGTAATGACCTAGGACCGACAATCAGTGTAATACCGATATATCATTTAATTTGAGTTTCATAATAACACTGCAGCAACAGGACACCGTCTTTGCTGCCAAGTTAACTTGAACTCGAGTGGGAGCCCCTGCACGTCGATCAATAAACATAAATATTAAAAAACTAGTTTTGAAAATCAATGGTAGCTACTGCAAAGGATAAAAAACAAAACATTAAAATGCCCATACAGTGTTTTGGTGCCCCGTACCTATTAGTGATATGCTGCACCTCTAAATTAACCAATGGCACAGATCCATAGATCCACATGTACGGGGGGGGCATTGGCTTGCTTCAGCACCTTCCCTTTTTCTCTCCATATTAAATAGCGCCCTTTCTGGTCAGGTTGTATTATTGTTTCTAACAATAAAAGTTTTAAAAGTTTGTTTAGTTATATATATATAACGTCAGCGTGTTGTTAATGCAATGGGTCTAGTTTTTGTATCTGTCCCTACTCAAATAAACATGAAATAAATAAGTAACTGAAGTGATAAGACGGGATATATCTGGCTTGGTGGTGTAACAGAGACGTGGGCTAGTGGTCACGTGTCCCGGTCACAATGGCTACATAACTAAATGGATGCATGAGTGAATGTCATATTTTGTCCAAACAGAATCATTGTTAGATTGTTAGCTGTTGTGATTTGAGCGTGAGAAACAGGATCAGCTGCCCAACGGGGCAGGTATCTGACCCTCTGGGTGCACCTCTTATTAAAGTTCATTTTAAATGCAAAGTTCTAGTTCAAAGTTCAATAAATAATACTGGATATTAGTATTCATAAATACATACGTCGGATTGGGTCAGATTTTGTGGGGGTTTTCCCCAGCGGGGTGGCTTTTTTTCCATTTGAGCCCTCCTCGCCCTCCTTGTTCCTAAAACATTACATTTTAGGCATTTAGCAGATGCTCTTATCCAGAGCAACTTACACAGTTTACATTTCTTTACATAGAATCTATTTAGACAGCTGGATATTTACCTACAATTCAGGTTAAGTACCTTTAGCTCAAGGGTACAACGGCAATGTCCCCACCTGGGATCGAACCTGCAACCTTTGCGTTACAAGCCCAGTCCCTTAACCATTATGCTAACGTTGCCGCCAGGTTAACTAATAAATACAAAGCCATTCTGAGTGATCACCTTCATCCTGTGGTGAAGCATTCCTATCCAGTTAATCGTAAATGTTACATTGTATCTCCAACAGTGTGTGAGCATCCTCTGCTTCCCTGAACCCTACGTAGAGTCCTGTTGGTGAAGAGGATTTGGCACGGATGGCAGTAACTATGACGGCAGCACTCTTCCACATCCCTCTCCTAGTCTCCCTCCCCCGTAACGACCCATTCCAAAAGCAGTCTGTCGGTGTTGACTTTAAAAAAGGAGATGATACAAATACATTCGTGCGCTAAGCTTGATTGACGGCTGGGCACGGTGGTTATTTCATGAAGGGGGGATTATGCTTGCTGTGGGAGAGGCAACCCTGGTCCTGGAGAGCTGCAGTGGTGTCACGCTTGTGCTCCAGCCCAGCACTAACACACTGGGTTCAAATAACCCTCGTCCCAAGTGAACACTTCGGTTTGTTTATTATTCAAATCAGGTGCGTTAGTGCTGCACTGGACCAAACGTGACTGCAGCACTCCAGGACCAAGTTTGCCATGCCCACCCCTAGCTATCGATAATTTAAAGAAATGTGTCAACATTTGCTGGGTAGCTGTAGGGCAAGTGGGTAGCTTGTCTATTTAACTAGTGGGCTACTGTGTATGTATGTGTGTGTGTGGGTGCCTCAAGGACTTGTGCGGAGTGACACTTTTTAGCTGTGAAATCAAAATTTCATACCATCCTTTCTCAAACAATTGAATATATTTTTTTTTTATAGCATGGTGGCAGGGGTGGCCACCATGCCAGGTGGTGAGTGGATGGAAGACCAAACAAAAGAACTAAGGTTCAATAGGTCAACGGCCAATTTATTATCCTTATACAAAAAAATACCAACAAAACACGAAAATAAAGCAGTTCAATCAAATGAGGGAAACAGCAACCAAAAACCAGCACTTGGTTGGTCATGGTCTTCCTCCATGCCCAAAAACTCTCCCCTCAGGCATGACAGGCTGTGCTTTTATAAAGGCCTAACGAAGGCATTGGCTCACAGCTGAGTTGATTGCTCATTAGCCTCAGGTGAGCCTGCCTGTAGGTGAGGCCACTGCTGTCCAAGGCCCTGTAGTCTTCTCCAGGCTGCGGGAGGGAACAGGAACAGCTGACAGCAGCCAAAAGGGAGGCACAGCCCTCTCTACTCCTCCCTCCACCTCTCCCAGTGTCACATATTTGTATCAGTGTTTTATGACATTCTTGAATAATAAATACCACAAGTAAAAATGTTGTGTTAGTTTTCAATGAACGATGTAAACAAACAGATCTTGGTAGTGGACTCAGACCTTTGGACCCCACTGTATAAATATCCTTCTGTACTACCATTGGAATAGGCTACATCAGTGAAAGAAGACACTATTCATCCTGCCTCCTTGTGTTTTGTCCTCCTTAAACTGAGCGCTACCCACTTTAAGGCTAGCCAGCACCAATCCTTCACCTGCATGTTTTACCAAAACTAATTTTCAATTCAAATTGGATGGAGCACCCGAAGTATAACAACACAACAGCTGCACGTGCATGTAGTATGAGACACGTGTATGTAGTATGATAATATACCCGCTTTTATCCAAACTTACATTAGTGAATGCATATATTTTTGTGGCCCCAGTGGGGATTGAACCCACAACCTAAGCGTTGCCAACGCTGTGCTCTACCAACTGAGCCACAGAGAACCACAGGTGTGTGTAGTATGAGACACGTGTGTGTAGTATGAGACACGTGCATGTAGTATGAGACACGTGTATGTAGTATGAGACACTGTATGTAGTATGAGACACGTGAATGTAGTATGAGACACGTGTATGTAGTATGAGACACGTGCATGTAGTATGAGACACGTGCATGTAGTATGAGACACGTGTATGTAGTATGAGACACTGTATGTAGTATGAGACACGTGTATGTAGTATGAGACACGTGTATGTAGTATGAGACACGTGTATGTAGTATGTGTATGTAGTATGAGACACGTGTATGTAGTATGAGACACGTGTATGTAGTATGAGACACGTGTATGTAGTATGAGACACGTGTATGTAGTATGAGACACGTGTATGTAGTATGAGACACGTGTATGTAGTATGAGACACGTGTATGTAGTATGAGACACGTGTATGTAGTATGAGACATGTGTATGTAGTATGAGACACGTGTATGTATGAGACACGTGTATGTAGTATGAGACACGTGTATGTAGTATGAGACACGTGTATGTAGTATGAGACACGTGTATGTAGTATGAGACACGTGTATGTAGTATGAGACACGTGTGAGAATGTAGTATGAGACACGTGTATGTAGTATGAGACACGTGTATGTAGTATGAGACACGTGTATGTAGTATGAGACACGTGTATGTAGTATGAGACACGTGTATGTAGTATGAGACACGTGTATGTAGTATGAGACACGTGTATGTAGTATGAGACACGTGTATGTAGTATGAGACACGTGTATGTAGTATGAGACACGTGTATGTAGTATGAGACACGTGTATGTAGTATGTAGTATGAGACACGTGTATGTAGTATGAGACACGTGTATGTAGTATGAGACACGTGTGTGTAGTATGAGACACGTGTATGTAGTATGAGACACGTGTATGTAGTATGAGACACGTGTATGTAGTATGTAGTATGAGACACGTGTATGTAGTATGAGACACGTGTATGTAGTATGAGACACGTGTATGTATGAGACACGTGTATGTAGTATGAGACACGTGTATGTAGTATGAGACACGTGTGTATGTAGTATGAGACACGTGTATGTAGTATGAGACACGTGTATGTAGTATGAGACACGTGCATGTAGTATGAGACACGTGCATGTAGTATGAGACACGTGTATGTAGTATGAGACACGTGTATGTAGTGAGACACTGTATGTAGTATGAGACACGTGACATGTAGTATGAGACACGTGTATGTAGTATGAGACACGTGTATGTAGTATGAGACACGTGTATGTGAGACACTGTATGAGACACGTGTATGTAGTATGAGACACGTGTATGTAGTATGAGACACGTATGAGACATGTAGTATGAGACACGTGTATGTAGTATGAGACACGTGTATGTAGTAGGAGACACGTGTATGTAGTATGAGACACGTGTATGTAGTATGAGACACGTGTATGTATGTAGTATGAGACACGTGTATGTAGTATGAGACACGTGAATGTAGTATGAGACACGTGTATGTAGTATGAGACACGTGTGTGTAGTATGAGACACGTGTATGTAGTATGAGACACGTGTGTGTAGTATGAGACACGTGTGTGTAGTAGGCTACGTTTAGCCTCAAATGTTTGTTCAAATCAAAACCCAATCAAACGAACAAGCACAATTTAATGGGTTATTGAATGGTTGGCCTACAGAACGTTTCAGCAATAATCCAGGCTGTTGCAGTGCCACGGCGGGTTTTGATGTGAAATAACCGCGTTGCTGAAACACAAAGACGACTGTACAACATAGAATAAAACGTCAATGTCTGCCATCCCCTGGCTCGCAAGCTGCCGTGCCGAAATAAACACAATGGGACCATATGCTTCCAAGTCCTCTCTCAAAGACGTGACAGACCTGGTCCTTCAATCAGCATTGAAATAATTTGCCGCAGCAACAAAACAAAAAAACAACGCAGAAGGTGGTCGTTATCTGCCAACGCAGGCCGTTTTGTCTTAAAAGTGAATCTGTTTCCTCCACAGCTGACGGCGACGCTCGTGCCATTCGCGCCACTGACGCTTCCCCGCCGAATCGTCCCGTAAATTAATCATTTAGTCACAAAGTAAGACGACGAGGGGGAACAGATGCGAAGCAATTGTGCAACTATTATGTAAAGCAGGCTAGATGAACTCCAAGAGGAGAGAAATAACCCCGAGATAACCCCGGGAAACCAGTGTAAATCAAGGATAAGTGAGTGTGTCAAATTTGCCGATTTTAGCCTGTACCCTCAAGAACTAAGCATCGCGTTCTTTCAATTTAATGTGATGTAACGTTACAGATTTCCGTGAAACCTTCTGAAATGGCCTAGCAGTTAGAGATGAATAGCGTTAATTCCTTTCATTTACCCAGTCATTTCTCGCTCTCCCTTTTTCGTGGGGTTAGTGGATAAGTATTCCAATGCTGCGAGCGCTTGCAATCTCAAAACACGATGGCAGTGAGGTTAGCACGCCATTCTCATAAATATGCAGCTGCAAAATCGACAAAGCTTCGGAGATCTTCTTTTTTAAACGAATGCTTCTCATTTGAAACTTGCAAATACCTTACAATTACCACGACGCAGCTCACCGAAACCTATTACCTGCTCAGATCCCAAGTGGAGCCCGGCTGTCGAACCTGAAGCGCAGCTTCACCTTAATTGATCCGCCGTGACGTTTTAACAGATTCTGATATGATTGATTGATTGATTGATTGCTTTATTTTGTTACATCTGTGATACTAGGTACACCAGAGTAATAATCTTGGGCCTGGCCCCGCAGCATCAGAAATGCACACAGAAATACACACAGAAATACAACACATTACATATGATATGATATGATATGATATGATACATATGATATGATATGATATTTTCATTTATATTGCGCCCCCCAACCAATAGTTACATCAGCCCGGGGCGCAGCCCGAGGAAGAGGAAAACAAAAGATAAGAACAATAGGAACATGCAAAGTACAGTCAGCCATCCAAACAAACAAAGAACATAAATACATCTGTCACACAACCGTAAAAAACTAACTCCGGGATTGTCTCTGGCGAAAAGGTGTGTTTTCAGCAGGGCCTTAAAAGTCTGTAGGGTGTTTGCAGACTTGATGTTTAAAGGGAGCATATTCCACAGTTTCGGCGCTGTAACAGCGAATTCTCGGTCTCCCTTTGTCA
>JAINUG010000314.1:245000-267500 GCA_029706075.1 Aldrovandia affinis
TGATGAATGCAGGAGTGCAATGGACTTAAATATTCGCTAATAAAAGGCCACCTCAGCTCATCTCTTCTCTAAACATGTTTAACTTTTTCGTACGTTCATTTTTCATGCTTTGCAAACACTTTTAACCCTTTCACAAACAAATATATATATATATACTTTTAATATATTTATACAAACAAATATATACAGTAGGCTCTGTTTTTATTCATACCCTTGATAAAGATCAACAAAAGAGATAGTATAAATCTTCCAAAAGTATTAAACTTCCTAATAATTGACACAACAGTCGGTATCTTTAAACTTTTTTTTTTTTGTAGCCATCTCCTGATTTGTAGATGTTAATAACCTTTTGTCTGATGCTTTCAGGGAGTTCTTTGCCTTTCACCATGATGATGGCTGACCACAGTATTTCAAACGTGTGTTCCTCTTTTTTATACCCTAGGGAAACAGGATACCATTGTAGGCCACTGTATAGTTCCATAACCTTCCAATGAACTTCAAATAAGTTGTATATTTATGAAGATTTGTTTTTGTTGGATTAAATTTGAAAGAATAGTTAGGGGTATGAATAATTGTGATCCAGATGTTTTCTGGAAAAAAATATTTTTTTATAATATGTTTTTCCGAACAATTTTCTGAGGATAAAATATACCTCATTACCCATATAGTTTATTTTATACGATCTCTTTTGTTCATCTTTATCAAGGGTATGAATAAAAATGGAGCCTACTGTACACATATATATATGCATACACACACGTTCCTCTGGGTTACTTATCCTGGAGCGCATAACCAGGTCTGATTCAGCAGAAGAAAAGATTGATGCTAAATGTGAGTGACTGAGTATGGATCCATTATGCAGATATTATATATTCAGTTATTCAAAACTCGGACGGGGATAGTCAAATTATGATTGAAATATAACTTGTTTCCAGGAAGAAGAAGAAAAAAAAGACTGATGGGCTAAATTATCTTTGAGACGTAATTGAATTTTTAAAAATGTTGATTTATGATGGAAGCAAAGATCACGCTACGGCCTTCGTCAATTGGCGGTGCGAGCACGTGCGTAACACGCGGTGTTCTGGCTCCAGTCGGGGGAGGAGATGGAGGTGGAGGGGGGTCCGTCGCCAGTCTCTCAATGAGATTGCTCTGTACCCGAATGAAAGATCGGGCGGGTGATGCGGAGGGTTAGGGGTGTGAAAGACCAACTGTTTGCGCCGCTGTCAAAGGTCGCGCGGATTGGCGGAACCGCAGATCAAACACGCCGGGCTGTGCGCGTCTACGTGCCCTGTCCACAATGAATCATGGGATTGCTATTGCCTTTTCGGGGGGGGCTGCCCGTGTGAATGAATTCATAAACGCATAGATCGTGACTGCAAAATATTGAGAGAAATCGTTTCCAGATTCAGTGGCTGCTCCCCCATCCCCCCCCACCCCACCACCCCCACCTCCAAACCTGCAGTTGAAGCATCTGTTCACACAGAACACGGTTTTTGGCAGCAGAGTCAAAGATTATTTTCCCGATAGTTCTGCTGTTTTTTTCTCCAGCCCTGCAGGAAGCCTGCTTTCACCATCTGCGTATAATGAAGGCGCCGCCCTATTCCGACACCTGCTATGGTAGAACTATAAAAGCTGTATCGCATGTCTTAATCCTCCAAGCCTTTTAGACAATTTGGAGCTGGGAGACGAGGCCAAAAAAAGACGGCGCTGAAGGCTGACGCCGCGCAACAGAACTGCGACGCTGCTACTCGAGCTATCTCGCGCTGCAAAAGCCAGCACGGAATAGAGAAAATATCCTGCATTAGAACGCATAAAACGCCTGCCGACATACATGCATACATACATTTCATACATACATATAAACATAGTGTATATTTCACACATGCATACGTATATATTTAATTAATACATAACACATACACACATATAAACACGGCGCATACACACATTCATACACACCACATACTGCAGCATAATTTCCACTGCATTTCCATATTGCATATATCGATATGAGTGAATAGGAGCCTCTTCTTCTTTCGTGTATCGCCATCACTGACGGACCTTGAGGCTCGATTGCGTTTTTGGTCTGCCAGCTTGGCGACTTGGTGGCGACATTAGTTTCACGAGCTGGTCTTCTTTCTCGTTACTTGCAGGGGAGGCCGCGTGGAGGCTGTCGTCTTCTTCCCCCTATAATAGGAGCCAGAATGAAAGTATGCTCATGCCAGGGCACAGGGGGCCGCGGGAGACACGACAGCATTAGTGTGTGACGCAAAAGTGATGCAAGCGGACTGAATTACCCGACTGAAAGGCAGCGCTCCTGCGCCTGGCGTTTGCAGCCCACGGGATGCCTGACAGCGCATTACTCTGGCAGTCTGTCTCTCAGGTGTGACATTGAGCCAAGGTCCTGACTCAAACCCAAGCCATTAAACATCGCGCGGCACCTATCGCCAACAGCCGATCTTGTAAAATTCCTCCAACGTCTCTCTCAATCTGGCCGTTTAATCATCCCCACTGGTTTAATTGGCTGAATGTCCTCTCCCTTTCCCCGGCTAGGGTGTGGTGAGGGGAGCCTCCCCCCACCCTTCACTGTACAGTGCTGAGATGAGAGACACTATATTTACGCAATCCAGGATTATTATTATTATTATCATTGTTATTATTATTGTGTCTTGGTGAAAGAGCGTTTTCTCTCTCTCTCCACCGAAAAGTGTTACTTCAATTATATTTGAAATGTCACCGTGCTAAATAAGCATTACCGCCCGGCTCAAAGGAAAACGGAGGGGGGACTCTGCTTTTAGCATATCTGGAGTTATTAGCTTGCAGGAAAAAAAAACACGAAAGGAAGATGAATGGGTAGATTTAGGTTGACGTGCAAGTTACATAAATATAATGTATATTACACGCTCCCTGATAAAAATAAATCATCTCCTCTTATTTTCTCCCCCCATGAATGAATGCGTATGACAGCCTCTTTATCCACGCAAAGCTGCTGTTATTGGCTGGCTGTCAGTGTTAAATCCGTATTAATGTGAGCGAGGCTCAGCTCAAAGCTGGGGGAAAAGGGGCCTTCTGTTTCCTTCCTGCTGGCCCCACGCCTCCCTCACACCGCGGGCCACGCCCCTGGTCTGAAGGGGAGGGTCCCCTCAAGGGCATCCCCGAACGGTCATCGCAATGACGTCACCGCGGCGGAGGAGAGGCTGCTCGGACGTCCCGGTCAGATGTTTAGTCACTCTTTGGCTGTCTTCCAAACCGCTTGCTTGGATAGCGCCCGGAGCGCTCACGGAGGACGGAAACTCCGTGGCCGACGTGTCGAGAAACGTTTCAAAACTCCAAGTAAGCGAAAAGAAATACGTGCGTGCAAAGAAATCCCCCAGATCTGTTCTCACAGGACAGGAGATTAGAACAGCTGAAATACAGGGGATCTGAACAGCTGAAATACAGGGGATCTGAACAGCTGAAATACAGGGGATCTGAACAGCTGAAATACAGGGGATCTGAACAGCTCAAATACAGGGGATCTGAAGAGCTGAGATACAGGGGATCTGAACAGCTGAAATATAGGGATCTGAACAGCTGAAATACAGGGGAACTGAACAGCTGAAATACAGGGGATCTGAACAGCTGAAATACAGGGGATCTGAAGAGCTGAAATACAGGAGAACTGAACAGCTGAAATACAGGGGATCTGAACAGCTGAAATACAGGGGATCTGAACAGCTGAAATACAGGGAAACTTTACAGCTCAAATACAGGGAAACTTTACAGCTCAAATACAGGGATCTAAACAGCTGAAATACAGGGATCTGAACAGCTGAAATACAGGAAACTTTACAGCTCAAATACAGGGATATAAACAGCTCAAATACAGGGATCTGAACAGCAGAAATACAGGGGATCTGAAGAGCTGAAATACAGGGGATCTGAAGAGCTCAAATACAGGGGATCTGAACAGCTCAAATACAGGAGAACTGAACAGCTGAAATACAGGGGATCTAAACAGCTGAAATACAGGGGATCTGAACAGCTCAAATATAGGGGATCTGAACAGCTCAAACACAGTGGAAAACAGTAGTCCTGTGGTGCGATTGCGAGCATAAGAAACAGCTGGTTATTATGGTTTACATTTATCATTATCGCTTTCATTGTGACTGGGTCTTAACTTCAGTAAAGAGTATAATTGTTTTATTAAAAGCCTTTATTTGTGGTATCTCATAGGGCCAGAGCATATCCTGGTTTCTGTGGGAGCCGTGTCTCGTGTCTCATGTGAAAATGGGAGGCTAGGGAGGACCGTTATTGTTGTAATGGGCAAACACTTAAGAACAGGAATGAATATGAATGCTGTGCAATAATAACACCAATAATCTTCACGTAGCAAGGAGGTTGAGCATCTGAAGAGCACATTAAACTGGGCGAGTAATTAAACTGTAAGCCCTGAATTATCTGGAGTGGTATCTGGATTAGAGGCACTGCATGCCATTAGACTGCACAAACTGCAGGTTTCCCAAAATGCAAATCCAACCAAACACGGCATCCTTCACTTTTGCCACGGTGGTCTGAGTCACTGATCTTTCAAGGAAAGATTGGATTCTAATCCACCTACAAAAACAGCAGCAATAACAACGACGACAACCAAAAACATCTAAATGTTAAGAGAGTGGGAGTCATGGAGACCTTTAGATTTCTCCATTTGTTTCTCTGCTTAACTCCAGCTGGCTAAATTAACAGCAGTATCCAATCAATACTGAATGAAGGACAAAGAGTACTCTCGCTAAGCTGTACACCAGTTCCACTTAAGACGGAAGCACACTTTTTCTTGGAAAAATAATACTTTTCCCCCAAAGTTTTGAGAAGAACGCAGTTCATCAGGGGGCATTACCAGTTGTTTCACAGTTGAGCATTTTTATTGTATTTTTATTTTATTACGAGGGCTCTCATTTTCCAGGCATCACAAATCTAACACAGCATGTGCGAGACTCTAATTGCACCGCTCTTACGTCGTAACGCACAAAGCGTCAGCGGACAACACTGTTGTGGATGATACATCTCTCCGGTCGATGGAGCCCTCGCTCAACAAACCGCCCCCTACCCACCCCCCTTGTCCAAATTGCACACAACACAATTTGCGAGCCTATGATTTCACCCCTTCACCAAACAGTGATAGAAACTCATCCCAGTAAATTGCCAGCGAGTTTATTTCAGTCAGGCCCGAGCGTCTCTCGCTGTCTATTCCACGTGATGAAGTGCCCCTCTGCTCCGTCTGCGTGAGGAGGTGGGTCCCGCTCGCGGTGTCGCGGCTTGGCACCTGTGAGTGCACACCTCTCCCTCGCAGGCGGTTTGCTCAGGGAAGAGTGGCGAGAGCTCTCCCAGATGACAGACCGTCAGCCGACCAGACAGCTCTTATTCCGGCCCAAGATATGAATAGAAAAATAATGACTGCGAGAGCTTAGAGTCTTAGCACCGGGTTGGCAGAAATCTTTCTGTTTATGCATCTCTCTCTCGCGCTCTCACCCTTTCTATCCTCAGACAATGTGAATGCCCCTCAGGGTTCCCTCTGTGATACGCCCCCCCCCCCCACCTCCTCCAAAAAACACCCAATCCAATAGACAGCACCCATATTAAAAATAATGACTAGGCCTGTGCCGGGCAAACACAACCAGGAGACTCACCTGGAGGGGAAGGGGGGGTACGCTGTTAGAAAGTGACTGAGAGGGCCTCCGCGTGGCCCAGTGGTTACAGCGTCCGACTCTGGCCACGGAGACCGGGGTTCAATTCCCCGTCTCGCCAGAGTCGGCTCTGGCCGGGAGTGCCACCAGGGGCGGCGATTGGCTGTCCGCCCCAGGGAGGGGAGGGAAGCCGACAGGATGTTCGCTGCACATAAGAGCCCTGTAGTACCGGGTTACAGTCGACGGCTTGGCGAGTGCCATCTCGGAGGAGGTGTTACTTCGCCTTCGTCACTACCGGTTGCAGGACTACAGCAGCGAACTCACATTATTAGGGGGGGATTGATATAAAATAGGGGGTTTAATTGGCTACCAAATTGGGAGAAAATGGGATAAAATCAGAAAAAGAAAAAAAAAAAAATCATGCTGTTTGGTTGGTGTTTTGCTCACGCCTCATTGATGATGTCACTCCTCTGGTAATCACCAGTAGTGTGCTGAGGAAGCGCACGTTGCTAATCGCTAATTCACCATGCTGCAAGTCGCTCTGGATGAGAGCGTCGGACCCATAAAGAAGGGCAGAGGCTAGATGCCCCTCTTCCAGAGGACAGGACAGTCAGCTGCGCTTGTGTTGAGATGCGAGATATGCGTGGCGTTAGGGTTAAGGTTACGGTCAGGGTTTGGGTCAGGATCTGGGTCAGGATCTGGGTCAGGGTTACATATACATTTACATTTTAGGCATTTAGCAGACGTTCTTATCCAGAGTGACTTACACAGTTTTATATTTCTTTACATACAATCCATTTATGCAGCTGGATATTTTTTTACTGAAGCAATTCAGGTTAAGTGCCTTTGCTCAAGGGTACAACGGCAGTGCTCCACCTGAGAATTGAACCAGCAACCTTTAAGTTACAAGTCCAGTTCCCTAACCATTACACTACACTGCCGCCTAGGGTTAGGGGTTAGGGGTTAGGGTTAGGGGTTAGGGTTTGGGTTAGGGGTTAGGGTTTGGGTTAGGGTGCAGTAAGCTTCAGATGAAGCGATGTGTGAAAACAGCTGAAAGACTCTGAAGAGTCACCGCAAGCGCAGATACCCGTCCTCTGGAAGAGGGCCATCTAGCCTCTCCCGATAAGTAAGTGTAAATGTAGGAGTGACTACTCGTGCTCGTGGCTATATCAGCGCCTGCTTCGGTCAATGTTCATATCAGCTCCGAGGATTAGACGCCAGGAAATGGAAACACAGACATGATGAAATTTGAACGTGAGATAACTGACTACTTAAAATGCATCTTCAGTCAGATTCACATCAAACACAGAGATATGTGATTAGATATGCAGGCAGTGGCCAGAAGAGGTGGAAACACCAATACGATACGCCTATGGTATCCCGCCGTGTACAGTTCTTGATGGACTGTTCTTGATGAAACTGCCTGCTCACGCCCCAGTTTGACATTTGCAGTCAATTGATTTAGAGTTGCTCGTCTGTTTATCCTTGCACCTCAAACTAACGCGCGGACGTCACGATCCAAGAGTACTCGCTTCCGACCGCAGTTTGCCCTTTGTTGATGACGCCTTTCCCTCAGAGTTCCGTGCTGACATCACCTTAGACAACGTTCCTCGTGAAACATCAACAAACCGAGCAGTGTTCAATACTGAAGCTCCTGCCAAATGTGCCCCAACAGTCACCTCTCTTTCAGAGTCACTGAGGTCTCATCTTCAAGCCTATGCTAGCCATAATTATGGGCAACCAGACCTCCATCCATCCATCCATTATCTAAGCCGCTTATTCCTGGTCAGGGTCGCAGGGGGGGGCTGGAGCCTATCCCAGCATGCATAGGGGCGAGAGGCAGGAATACACCCTGGACAGGTCACCAATCCATCCATTCACTCACACACTCATACCTACGGGCAATTTAGACTCTCCAATTAGCCTAACGTGCATGTCTTTGGACTGTGGGAGGAAACCGGAGTACCCGGAGGAAACCCACGCGGACACGGGAGAACATGCAAACTCCGCACAGAAAGGGCCCTGGCCTGAATCGAACCCAAGACCTTCTTGCTGTGAGGCAACAGTGCTATCCACTGCACCACCGTGCCGCCGCAACCAGACCTGTCGCATGACGGGATGTTAATTGTCTAATTAACTCAGAAACAGCACCTGTGTGGAAGTGTCTGCTTTCAATACACTTTGCGTCCCTCGTTTATCCAAGTCTTTTTGGCCACTACCTGTAAATAAGGATCGCAGTGTTTGTAACGAGGCTTAATGAGGTCGACAAGCATCAAAGAAAAGGGTGACAATGCAGATGGATATCCCAGCATGGCGAGTCTCACAATATCCTCAGTTGAAAAACCAGACTGTACTTGCTAGCGTGAAATGAAATGATGGACTGAACACGCATCCCCTTAGAATGTGACACAAAGGCTTGGATTTCATCAACAAGTTTCTCTTTGACCCCGCAATTAAATGCGAGCGTTCTTTTTCTTTATTTTTATTTCTTACGTGTCCTTCGTTTGACCAGGGGACGTCACGTTGAGTTCTCTTTTTCAACTGAGCCCTGACCAAGAGGGCAGCATACAAAAAGTTCTGCAAAAAAATGTACAAATGCAACATCAATGATGTTAAAAGCAGCGCAAAACGCAGAGGAGAGCTGAAAAGAGCAACAGACTTCTTTTATCTTTTACCTTCACCGACACAGTGTGGCGAGTTCACAAAGCACAAAAAAAGGAACAAAATTAAGTGAACGCTTGAATTTATTTGTCAGTCACAGTTAATGGCAAATGTTGATTGAATCCAAGCCTTTGATTTCTGCAGTGCCACGCTACCTCAACACAGCACCACTGGGAGATGGGATACGGTAGTTCTGGGCACACACTTGAATCAGTCAAGGTCACAGACAGTTGGGGCACAACGCACCCAGCTGAGTCAATCAATTACCCATCGCACACTGAGTCGTGCCACAGACTTCACTGCCTTTCAGAAACAGCAAGACCCAAGAAGAGTGCATGGATATTAGACCTGAGCATTGTGGAACATTGGTATGTAATTATTTAGGACTGAATGTGACAGTCATTTAAGCAAAATATGAGATTTAAAAAGTCCTACTTAAGAGAAAAATAATCATTTAAGCATTCATTATTGATAAACATGAATATTCAGTGGTTTTAAACATTTAGTAAATATTTAAAACATTATGATAAATATTTCATACATTTAACATGTATTTCATATATTAATAAAATGTTGGATTTTTAAAAATATTCCATACATTTATTAAATGTATTTTTAAATATTTATTCAATGTTGTAAACCCTCAAATGATAAAAATGTAGCTTAAATATTTATTTTTGTCGGAAATATATACCTTTGGGATAGGATAGTATAGGATACAATAGCATTGCATTGGTAAACCTTTCATCTCGAACTTCCTAAATATAGGAAAAAGTGTTTTTTTTGTTTTTTTGGGTGGGGTTAAATATGGGATAAAAGGTGATATTTTGGTTAAATATGGGGGGGAAATGCACCATAAAATAAATAGATTTGATGTCACATGCAGGGCCTCATATGCACAATTACAAAAATACAAACATTAAATGAAATAAATAAAACAATGAAACATTTGAAATGACAAATCAAACAGAAAGCATGATGGTTTGTTTGAATCGCTTTTCTTCCTTGTATCGTTTATCGGCAGGAGCGAGTGGACGAGAGGAACAGAACGCGCCGGAGGAGGAAGAGGAGGAGGAGGAGGAGTGGTTAATGCCATCCCATAATGAGGGTCAGCAGTTAATGACTCTTAGAGCCCACGCTAACGGCAGCTCGGCGCACTGACTGCAGATGGAGAGAGCCCTTTCAGATGGAGAGAGCCCTTTCAGACGGAGAGAGCCCTTTCAGTGAACAAAACTGGAGCTATTCAGCTGAGGGGGGGAAAGAAAATGTCATCATCATTTTCTTTTTGTTGCAACGCTAACATACATTGAATAATAAGGAAAATATTAACACAGTGTTCAGTATATCTTTATGTATATTAGTTTTTATCTGCCTCATATTTGTGATGTGTTGTATATTGAGGTACGTAATTGTTTTTGACGTGGTTTTGTGTGGCTCGGTCGTTTGACCATGGCATTGGCAACGCTCAGGTTGTGCGTTTGATTCCCGTTGGGACCTCATATGCTAAAAAATTTATGAATTCATTACTGTAAGTCACTTTGGATAAAAGTGTCTGCTGGATGGCATATATTATATGATATTATTTCTGTGTCTAGTGTCTGTTGTACATGTTGACACGCTGGTGAAAAGGCTCTCAGGAGATGGGCCGGGCCCTCCTCTCACCTCCACCTCTTTCATTCCTGCGCAGGTTAATTGGCTCCGGCTGATGCGCCGCTGCTTTTAAAGGTCACTCGCTGAAGTGCGGAGCGCCTGTGAGGGTTCTCACAAATGAAGGGCCTTTTTTCTTCTTTCGTTTTTTTCCTGTAAGCCTTGAGGACCCTTCAGAGGGAAGAGAAGGGGCGCACCTCGACGTCGGAGTGAAAGAGCGGGAAAAACACCCCGTCATCGCCTGGGATCCATCCACAGCGCCGACTCGGCTATCCTCAAAGAGCACCAACAAACAACAAACAACAACAACAACGACGACAACCCCGCTGCAATTTATATATTTTTCTCTCTTTGTTGTTGTCCCCCCCCCCCGATGGTGTGTGTCAGCGCACGATTTGCATTCTTCTGAAGCCGTGAGCGGGAGGTGGGAAGGGAGGAGGAGAGGAGAGGGGCGGGACTCACGACGCGCGCTGTCAGGGACTCACGACTGGAGCGTCTTTGAGCGCGAGGCTGGCACCACCGGGGTCCGGGCCGGAGCGGGCCGTCTGCGGGACGCCGTCTCTCTCGCCTGACGCCGGCGCTGACGGCGACACGGGACACCGAGGTGACTCAGGGACGTGCTTCCTCGCCGCTGTCATGCGCCAGGGTGAGAGCGCTTCAGGATATTGTCATTCTCATCACGGAGGGCCGTTTCGGGCCGAACCGGCCCCAGTACTCAGAGGTCACACTTTTGGCAGTGGAGTGGAGTGGACCGTCTCAGAAGGAGTGTGGGGTGAACTGAAGTCTACAGGCTCGTAACCAAGGTGGAACAGTGCCATTGCGAGCAGGAAATGTAGCTTCTGGAAATACGTTAACTGCGCAAACGGTAGCTGGCGATGGGAGAGGGAGGCATCACGACTGCCTTAATGTGGTGGTGCACTTCAGTTAAAAGCATTTAGGGGCGCACACACAGACACAAAAAGTTGTACACTTCAGAAGTGCACACAAGCATTGGTTAAACTTTTCTTTATATTTTATTCAATTACCAACATTTTAAATCCTTGCTGAAACTCAATGTTGAAAACTAAAATAACACCTATGAATACTGTAAAATGTGATCATTTAGAGAACGTCTATGCCACGATCATGCTGGGTTCAAACTGTTTCACTCTTTGTGGACATTTGTAGCTCACGTCACATAGAAACTTTGGCTAGCTTATGATTTGTAACGTTATTTCATTGTTATTTGTGCTATACGAGGTAGTCTGGAACAGCTCCAAATGCTTTTCTTGGCACACCCATCCCCCCCCCAACCCCATTGCACCAGTCAACCCATGTTGATGCAAACACCTTGTGTTTATTGCAGACCACGAAACTACCAAACTGGCGGAGGCAAGAACAATTCCACTTGCAATGGACAAGACTAGCAATTCCACTGCCGCCCAGGTGCATTTTCACAACTGTCCTCACCAAACTAGAGCCCTTAGTGTTTGTGTTTCAGCGCGATGCCCTAAACTAATGAACCCTAAGGGTACGAATAAAGTTGCAATGGATCACTAGCAGTAGCCCAAGACAAGCGGTGCTGGAGGATAACGACACTTAAATAGGAATCCTGCTGGTGCACGTCCCTCACCCTGGGGAAACGGCACAAAGGACGGGGGAATTATCCCGCTCCTGCCTTCCCACTGTGACCGTCATTACGATAATGACCGTGATCATCGTAATCGTTATGACCGTGATCATCGTAATCGTTATGACCGTGATCATCGTAATCGTTATGACCGTGATCATCGTAATCGTTATGACCGTGATCATCGTAATCGTTATGACCGTGATCATCGTAATCGTTATGACCGTGATCATCGTGAATCGTTATGACCGTGATCATCGTCGTAAATCGTTATGACCGTGATCATCGTTATCGTTATGACCGTGATCATCGTGAATTATGATCGTTATGACCGTGATCATCGTGAATCGCGTTATGACCGTGATCATCGTCGATCGCCAGTCGACCGTGAATCGTTATGACCGTGATCATCGTGAATCGTTATGACCGTGATCATCGTAACCGTGATCATCGTAATCGTTATGACCGTGATCATCGTAATCGTTATGACCGTGATCATCGTAATCGTTATGACCGTGATCATCGTAATCGTTATGACCGTGATCATTCATCCTAAAGCTGCAGACGCAGGTGTGAGTCAGTCGAGCGCCCGTAGGGAGTGTGAGATCTCGTCTGTAGGGAGTGTGAGATCTCGTCTGTAGGGAGTGCGAGATCTCGTCCGTAGGGAGTGTGAGATCTCGTCTGTAGGGAGCGCGAGATCTCGTCTGTAGGGAGTCTGAGATCTCGCGTGAGATCTGTAGGGAGTGTGAGATCTCGTCTGTAGGGAGTGTGAGATCTCGTCTGTAGGGAGTGTGAGATCTCGTCTGTAGGGAGTGTGAGATCTCGTCTGTAGGGAGCGTGAGATCTCGTCTGTAGGGAGTGTGAGATCTCGTCTGTAGGGAGTGTGAGATCTCGTCCGTAGATCTCGTCTGTAGGGAGTGTGAGATCTCATCTGTAGGGAGTGTGAGATCTCGTCTGTAGGGAGTTTGAGATCTCGTCCATAGGGAGTGTTAAATCTCGTCCATAGGGAGTGTGAGATCTCATCTGTAGGGAGTTTGAGATCTCCTTTGTAGGGAGTGTAAGATCTTGTCCATAGGGAGTGTGACATCTTGTCTGTAGGGCGCGTGAGATCTCATCCCTCCCTGTTGTCCCTGGCACTCTCCTCGCGAGCAGCTTAACTGCCAGACCCCTCAGGCTTCAGCTAATTTCCCCCACGGTCCTCTCAAAGCAGTCTTATCATAATCGTCTTCCACAGCCGCAACTAAACTACCCAGCATGCACCAGGGGACCCCCCAACCCCTGGTCTCCTGCCTTGTTTCCCTGAGTGTGGCTCCACCATTTTTCATGTACCTGCCCAAATTATTTTATCTCAAGGTCCCCAATACTTAAAACCCTCTGACTGTGGCCCCCCCACCCCCATAAATCAATTATCTACGAACACCTTCCACCAATACCCACTAGAGGCAGCGCAGCGCAGTGGCTATTTAACCCGGCGTATGGAAGCATGCGGAAGATTGTGTAAGAACTGTATAAAGACGTGTATTCAGTACAAAATATTCTTGAAAGGGAAGAATACCCCCGCCCCCCTTTCTGTGAACCCCTGCCCAACTTGAAAATGATTAGTCACTCACGACAAAGGCAAGGAAATTACCTTCAGAGGGTCCCGATAGTGCTCCAATCAGATGCTTGTTAAATCTTTACTGTCGGCTAAACTTTTTGATCTCTTTTCATGTCCACCATTATTCCTCAGTGTCTTTCAACTGGACACAATAATGCTATCTTTAATTATGCACAATTAGGAAATTATCATTAAGAAAATGACAAATTAAGTACATTAAGAAAATTGTACTATTTGGGGTCGGTTTTTTCTCTCCCCTGACACTTTTTTTTTAATGTCTTCGATTGAAATCTCCCGGAGCCAGAGTTTCGACTTCCATGATCATTTTCATTCTTTCTGTTGGAGGCGAGAGGTCGTGCCAAATTGGCAATTAATCCCCAATTTCAATATGAATGCAATCTGTCCTCAGACATCCTTTCCCTGCAATGAGGTCAGCACTCTCATTAAAGGAGGGAAGGAGAAGACGGAAACTGAAAGAAAAAGATTTTTTTTCCAGAATTTCCCCCCGCAGACAGAGGTCAGAGCCAAAGAGAACCTCGGTATTGTCGAAGCAGCGTTATTGAAGAAATTACAGTATTGTTGAAGTTCTGGCTCAATATAAGTTATGTTATTGTTGAAGTTATAATGTCGTTGAAATGTCGGGTATTGTAGAATATATGTTATTGTAGAAGTTTCTGTATTGTTAAAGGTCTGATATTGTAGGATATATGTTATTGTAGAAGTTTCTGTATTGCTGAAGGTCTGATATTGTAGAATATATGTTATTGTAGAAGTTATGAAGAAGACTACACAACACAGAAACATAAGACTATGTTTCTGTATTGTTGAAAAATGAGGGAGAGAGTTTTAAAGATGTATGCTGTGGTATTGTATTGTTGAAGACCTGGTGTTGTCGAATGCATGTCACTGTCGACATTTCAGTATTGTTGAAGCTCAGATGACATATAACCTCTGTGCAATGGTGTCTCTCGTTGGGTTGGGATGAAAGGCAGTGCATCGAGCAGTAGCAAGTAGTCAGCTTGACATAAAGGAGGCTGAAACCCATACCTTTAAACCACAGTTCCTCTCAACCTGTTTCCATTTACATTCCCTGATTATCATCAAACAAGCAATCCATTTGTATATAATATCATATATAATAATGATACCAACAGGTGCAGCTTCCCAATTTTATTTTGTGATAGCATTTTTCTTTACATTACAAAATTGTGACATCTACAAATGAACTGAAATTGTGGATAAATGTACTGTTTGTTCTCTGTGCCCAAATTCAATATTGACTAAATATTAAGGCAAATACCGTAAATCTGGTTTGTGCAGATCAGGCAGTATATTGCCTCTGAAAAAGCAGTGAAGTTTTCATCCAACTGAAGTTTGTTTTCTTGTCTTTATTGCCCATTTCTCAAAGCTAGTGCGCTACACAGTTAATGGAGGGATTTAAGTTAAAAGTGTAGCCAATTCTTTGAAATGATTCAGTTGATTTTTACTCAATTAAACCACTTATTGTAATTTACATTCTCTAACGCGATGTGAGGAAAGAGATTGCTACGACGCGAGGCACAATTAAGAGGAAGCTTTGTGATTACCCTCTAACGTATTATTCAGTTAATTGGCACGAATGTTAATTAAGCATAATAAATTAAAACAGGCCGAGACCAATGGTGGGTCAGCCTCCTCTACACCCAGCTCACTGGCTGCCACTGGAACCGAGCATTGAATTATGAGAATATCCTCAGAACATAAATCCTGCTCTTTGTCCTGCGCGCCTTCCTCTCATCGAATGACAAAACGCCTCAAACCGTCCTTCATCCACAGTCAAAAAATTAACTCCAGCAGTTCATGAAAATGGGAGATTATTACCGCGTAGGTTAAAGCCTGTGGCTATTGTTGGGAGTGTTCTTTTATGAGGCCAGAAACAGGCACTGGAGAAAATGTATGTCTCTCTAATGGGCGAGTTGTTGTTTTGAGTTGAAGTGATCAATCCAGCCAAAGCCCCACAGACCTGACTCATCACAAAGGCAGGCCGCGTCACACCACAGTGGGCAAAGCTGTGTAGGAGAGCTGAATATGGGCCCTAATTTAAAGGATGCTTCAATTATCGGCCTAATTAAAATGGGAATAAGCATTAGGCCAGACTCTCTCTCTCTCCTCTCTCTCTCTCATCTCTCTCTCTCTGTCCCTCATCTCCCTCTCTCTCTCTCCTCTCTCTCTCTCTCTCTCTCTCCCTCTCTCTCTCTCTCTCTCTCTCTTCTGCTCTCTCTCTCTGTTTTCTTGCACCCTGTCCTGTCTTCTTTCTCTTCACTCCCTCTCTCCCTTTATTTTAGAATCTTTTGCCAACTGCTTGTTCGTTTTATTTATTTAACTTATTTTCCATTTCATCTCTTTTATTTATTTTTAATTTGCTTATTGATTTGATTTTAAATGTTATGTCTTGCCTGTGCTGTGAAGCAATTTTCTCTGAAATGTCATTGGTGCTATTCAAACAAAGTGCATTCTTATTATTCTTGTTATTTTTTGTTGTTGTTATTATTATTATTATATTTATCATCAATTATTATTATTATGACTCAGTATTTAATGTGAAATCTAGGTGGAGCTTGTCTGTATATGTGAGTGTTTTCTGCCAGTCTGTCTGTCTCTCTGTGTGTGTGTGTGTGTGTGTGTGTGTGTGTGTGTGTGTGTGTGTGTGTGTGTGTGTGTGTGTGTGTGTGTGTGTGTGTGTGTGTGTACAAATTCATGAGAAAATGGGAAGAGAAAGAGAATATCATCCCTGATTGTTAGTATCAGAGAGTGGGGCTGTCACACAGTTCTGTCATGTCTCATTAGGGATGGAAACTGCAGAGAAAAAGAAACACTACACTAAAACTTAAGTCTTCATGAATAAGCATTTTACTGTCCATCTATCTTACCGCTATGAAGTCATTAAGGCCGATTGATTTCTGGACAACATCCCACTGCGATGTGGAGCGGCGTTTCCTAGTTCCAGTGGGTTGTGATGTCAACCGTCACATTAACATTCACTTTTAGACCGACGTAGATACCAACAATCTTCAGTATCGATGACAGACAGAGATCAAATGTGACCAAATAAACCCCAGATCCATTGCTCCGCTACTTGTTTTGCACCAGGAAACATATAAAAACACCTGTGGGGGAAAAAAACGATGCATCGAAGATATTCAGCTTTGTCTTTCGACGTCCACCCAGTAAAACGGAACACATCTAAACTCACCTTCACCCTTAAATGGTCTACATCTCCAGGAAGGCTACGATATGAGTGCAATTTCATTCTACTACACCATTAAAGGCCCTTTCAGTCTCTCATGAAAGGACTGCATAGAACTCAACTCTCTTAGAACAACAAGACAATCTAATAATAAACAACACTAAAATAATAACCTAAGAGCATCGCTATCAGAGGCTAACCAAACCCTTCATGAAGCCCGCTTGGGTATTTTGGTCCTTTTGTTCGCAAAAAAAAATAAAACTTTCATATCCAAATATAAATATGATAAGAGCCTAAAAATGGAACACATCAGAGGATTTCTGCCACTTTTAAGGCGCAGTACAATAATATAATAAGTGGCGAATTGTGATTTCTGTGGAAAGCGCCAGTCTCCAGAGAATAATGTGTTCAACATCAAGTACCAGACCCACAGGAGGAATCCCACCTAATCCTAGAGATGAACCTTCTTCCATGGGAGTTCCTTACACTCCCCTCAGAGTACGACTGGAGTGTCATTTCTTAGCCTGACCGGCCCAAAGAAAGGCAAATGAAGCAATGAAGCAGTTTCAGTAACATTCACTTCTTCCAGTTCCATTCTCTATTCTTGTACAGTCACGATTAGAGGATGACATGGTTGTTTCTTTTAGAGCACAGGTGTCAAACTCATTCCATCGAGGGCCGAGTGTGTGCAGGTTTTTGTTGCAACCAATGCACTACACCAGGTGATTTCACTAATTATCTCACTACTTCAGCAAAGGAGGGGACCTAATTGAAATCACCTGGTGTAGTGCATTGGTTACAACAGAAACCTGCACACACTCGGCCCTCGATGGAATGAGTTTGACACCCCTGTTTTAGAGGGTTAATGGCTTCGGTGGATGCTAGGCTTGACAGCCTGAACATCTCTATTCCCATAAAAAAAGTTTTTCTGAACTAAGGAGTAAAACTCTTCTCTAATTCCCTTATTTGAAGATGCTTAGGTCTGTTGTTTCTGCCTAATACAGTTCAGTTTAGAAAATAAAAGCCAAGCAATTGTATTTTCTATTAAGATTAGAAGCAAAACAGAAGCAGAAATGCCCAGAGATAATAGTTCAGAACCTCCCACAGCATATGATGCCTAATACCAGGGGGTGTAACTTCTCTCTCAATCTTCTTTGATCCAATCATTAATGTGTAATAAAGTCATTCTGAAGAATAAGAACATTAAAATGCTATCTCACTGAATACGGTCCTGCTGGAGGTTAGCTAAATGCATGGACCACAGAAGGGTGATCAGATATAAGCTTTGGCAGAATCTCTGGAGACGTAACAAATTTGAAAATGCTGGGAAAAAATAATTAGTAGGAGACAGGGTCTTACAGTGGGGTGAAAGAAATATTCAATATAAAAGGGATTTCGGAGGCACCAAGCGTCCACACGATATTTAAATCATTCAGTTTTTTTAAAACATGTTGAGGGAAAAAACACTACTGTGTAGAAGAAAGGCATCATTTGAAATCAATCAGAGTAATAGGCACAGAAGAAAATCTTTCATTTTACCGCCGTCACATGCAAAACCATTCTCAATTTCCTGCTGTCAAAACCGGCACCCCCTTAGTATTGTTCTGTATAATGTACAAGAACTGCTATAATTTTGCAGGGCATATTTTGAAACATTCTCTCCTTTTTAAACAATCCTTTTTTTGGTTTAAAAACAATAAAACACCTTTGTGATGCAAAAACATCCACGCATCTAAAAGGCACATTAATACCACGCGTGTTCCATTTAATACAAATTATAAGTACACATCAGAGTTTGTGTAAATCAGATACAATATGATTGCCCGAACACGCGGTACGGAAAAAATCTTTCTATGCTTAAGAACCTAAAAAATCACGAAAACTAGGACGAAATACGGTATTCTCACGAGATCAACGATGATCGCAACCCCTAAGCTGAATTAACATGGACCCCCTAAGCTAAAGAGAATTAACATGGACCCCATTTACAACACCCAAATAAAGAGATTTACCCCCCCACAGTCTCCATCTCAGCTGAGTTAACATGGACCCCATTTACAACACCCAAATAAAGAGATTTACCCCACAGAGAGTCTCAGCTGAAGAACAAGCATGTAGTGCACATGCCAGTGCAATACACAGTCAAACCACCAATGACTCTGCCCACCCCAAAAGAACGCACTAAAAAACATGACTGTGACTGAGAAAGGAACCCACGGCCTCAAGCGCCCAGATCCTGAGCTGACCAAAACCAAAAACAAACAAAAAACAACAACAAACACACAGAAATCCTGCTTAGTTTTGTTGAAACGCGGCATGGCAAAAGTTTCCTCAAATGTGCGGGTGTCCGAAAGAACAAAGATGGCCGCCAAAACGGCACGCAGAGTTAGCAACTCGACAAGTGACTGCGCCAAAAGGCGGGGTCGGCTCTTTGGCTGCTGTCAGGTTCAGAGCGTCCTGCTGTCTCCTGAAACCTGGGAGGCCTGCAGGACCACAGACAGCAGCGGCGTCTTCAGAAACGGGCCTGCTTTGCCTGTGGGAGAGGCTCTGATGGACACAGCTGCTACGTGGGGTTTTTGGTGGTTTTCGTGTGTGTTTCTGGGGAGTCTAACCCTTCACTCTTTTCCTTTATAGTTTGGGGCAGCACATTTTGTACATTAGCTTTGCGATCACCTGTTTTCCTGGTTTAAGATTTGATTAGCCCCAGTATACGATAATAAAATGGCCGCCGGTCTCTCTTTGTGCTCCCCTTACTCAAACACCACTAGGCATGGTGAACGCCCCCAGCCCTGTGTCACAGTGACCTGCATCTCAAAAGAATAAGAGCGCAGCAGGTACATAAACCTTCAGTAAATACGAAGCCGCTCTTCTTCCACATGTATTTTAAAAATAAAAACCTGCACATTCGCCACGTTACAAATAGTGCACGTCACCTCTCAAAAGCTCTCAAAGCTCGTTGGCTCAGGGCCAAGGTTTTTTTTAACGCTCGTGCACACATGATGGCACATCACCGTCACAGCTCCTGCAAACGTCTCCCTTCACCATATGTTGTTCATGCTGTTTTTAGCGCACAGGTTGTCAATGTGACTCATTCATCCCAACACGAGGAGGTGGGCATTACATGGCAGAGTTCTGCTATCTCTCTCCAGGCATTGTCGGCAGAGCCTCTATCCGAGTGCAGCCTCGTAAAATTGTGAGGTACGTTCTCACCTCCTCGGTTAAACGTTTATTTATATATTACTTGCTTGCGTCGTTTAAATACAATATTTTTAAACAGTCTTAAATTTCCCAGGGCCTCCCGCGTGGTCCATATTACAAGTTCGGCTCTGGCCGGGAGTGCCACCAGGGGCGGCGATTGGCTGTCCGCCCCAGGGAGGGGGAGGGAGCCGACGTGACGTTTAAATACAATATTTTTATGGCCTGAACTCACATTACTAGGGGGATTGACGTAAAAATGGGTCTAATTGGCTACCAAATTGGGAGAAAATGGGATAAAATCAGAAACAAATGTCTAAAATAAAATAATTGCTGCTCCCATTCAGGTATGTCATCCAATTATTATTATTATATATATATTTTTAAATTACTGCTCTCTGGTGGACAATGAGGTATTGTGTACAATTACACACTCTGGGTGAAATCACCATGTGTTGTGGTCTTGCATTCTCTATGCACTGGCTGATAAGGTCAGCCAACACTTTGCAGGCACCTCTATTCAGGAAGTTCAACCCCCCACCCCTCCCCCCACCACCACGGGGGGCTATGCATCAGAAAGAGCTGTCGTCGCTTACAACCAATGGCCATCATTTAAATCACATATTGGCGAGGAATCTGGGCTGCTGGGTGACTCATCCCATTAAGGCACTGTTCTAGCGTGTGGATGAGCCCCACGGTCTGGTGTCAAACCCAGCAGCCCTGCGAGGCAATGCATTAATTGGCGGTAGCGTCGCCCAAGGACGGAAGGGTTCAGTCTGACGGGTTGTCCGTGTCTTGACGCGCACCAGTGCCCCTGCTGGCCAATCGGGTGCCCACAGTCTGCCGGCACAAAGCCTAAGACTCGTGTCTGCGCGAGCTTAACTGGCCACAGACTGCGGGAAGAAAACAAGTGGGGGCTGACATCACGTGTCTCAGAGGAGAGCATGTACTTCTCAACGCTCCCTTGAATTGACAGCAGAGGTTGCAGGGAGCGTGGCTCAGAATACAATTGGGAATTTCCAAATTGGGAGAAGAAGGGGTAAAAGCACAAATAAAGAAATAAAGAAACAGAAGACTCCAAAGTTGCTGAGAAAGTATTGACATTCCCTGAATGCACGCACAAGTCAAGCTGTTGTAGGGTGATGACCCACAGCCGACGGAGGGTTCACAGAACCCAGTAAACTAACCACTGAGAGTTTCCTCACCGAACGGCTCCAGATGCAGTGCACCTCCAAACTGAGACAGCTGTTACAGCTTTTTCTTTATTTAATAACAATGGCTGTATGGTGGAGCCTCTTTGGGTGGTTTGGGAGTTGATGGATTTGGATTTGGATTTGAATTTGAATTCCACTATGAAGGAAGTGCTGAGAGAAGCAACCATAATTATGATTGTGTTTGTCTCTTCTTCTCTCTCTCTTCTTCTCTCTCTCTCTCACTCACTCCCTCCCTCTCTTTCTTGCAGAGAAATGCTACAGGTAACTGCCAAGATAAAGGAAACACTCGAGTAAACGAAGGGTTCTGGCAGCTCTGTTATGGTGTGGGGTGCATTTTCCTGACATGATTTAGGTCCACTCAACCCCTGAGAGGGCAAGGTAAATGCCAATAAATCAAAGCCATTCTGAGTGATCACCTTCATCCTGTGGTGAAGCATTTCTATCCTGATCAATTGAACACTTATGGGAAGTTCTGGAGCACCGTTTTCCACCACCACCACCATCAACAAAACACCAAATTATAGAATTTCTTGTGGTAGAATGGTGTTGCATCCATCCAATACAGTTCCAGACACTTGTAGAATCTAATCCAAGGCGCAATGAAGCTGTTCTGGCAACTCGTGGTGGCCCAACGCCCAGCACCCTATTAAGACACTCTATGCTGGTGTTTTCTTTATTTGGCCCGTTACCTGTAACACTACCTTTTGTTTTGATATAATTATGACAGCAATAAAAGCCACACACATTGCACATGCGCAAACACGCATTCAGACATGCATGCATCAAACACAAACTAACACCACCCCCCACCCCACCAAACACGAATGAATTGGGCTCATTGAATTGCCATGGCAACGGGGATGTTCCGGCAAACTAAAAAAAAGTTTTTTTCTCCTGATGCTGAGCTTAAAGCTTCCAGAAAAAAAAACATGTTTTTTTTTTTTTTAAAGGCGAGGATCCATTCACCTAAAGTACCCTCTCTCTGGTGCTCTGCAGCCAGAGCAGGGGGTACTAATGACTGCACTGTAAGTGTATTCACTCAGCATCCGCTTCCACCAATCCGATACAGCACATCCACTTAAATCTTCTCACACTGCGCACTCGAGGGGGGAGAAGAAGAAGAAAAAAAAAAGTTATTTCTACTTTCTAGCCTCATATGTAGCCCTGAGCAAAAGATACTAAATATAGTGGCACTGGTTATCATAAAAAACATTTGTCAATGTATCGGTTATTTCATAAAAATTAAAAATAAAAATTTGATCAAATAGATTAATTCCACCCATCCTAAGTTATGTTTCATCTTTTCCACCAGGCTGAATAAACATGCTTTTCTCTCATACAGCTTTTTTCTTCCTTTGCTTTTGTTGGCTCAGAGTCGCCCCCCTCCCCGCGCGGGACTGCGTTCCTTGGCAGCTCACGGCCTCTCACCCCCCCACTCCGCCGTGTTGTTCTTCACACCTGTCAGCTGTGTACCCTGCAAGGTTACAGCTCCTCCGTGCAGGCCGGGAAACATTGCAGCTTGAGATATGACATAACGGCACCTGCCAAAATAAAGGCAACACTTGAGTAAATGAGGGACCCTTTAAACAGGTCCAGTACCACAGGTGGGGGATAGACCCCCCCCTCCCAGCTGGGATGACCTCGATGGGCCACCTAACTCTCCTAGCCAGGGCCATTTCAGCCCCCCC
>JAINUG010000314.1:270000-307500 GCA_029706075.1 Aldrovandia affinis
TGCTCCCCCACGCCACGATCCTCCCCACACACCTTCACACGCGGCGCCGGTGACAAAACGCAGCCTCTTTCCCTGGACTATTTCACTTGTGAAAAGTCAGACACAGACAGGCCTTTCAGCTCCAGACACCATCAGGAAGACGGCGTTCCGATGTGGAAAAGATCCAATCTGCTCGGCTGGAGCCACTGTGCACGATGTTCCCAACAGCACCGGCTTTATCTGGCACTCGCCTCCAACAATTAACTCACAGCAATCTAGACATCGAATCGGGACCATGGACAGTGGGAAACAGCCACACCCCTCTCCCTGTAGAGATCGCAGGCAAAGGCCTGGATCCAGGCTATTATTTTTCCTTAACTTTGATGAACAATTAAATGGCAGCCTTATTTTTGTCAATCCCTGAAATAGTGACCACTTTAATTTCCCATATTAAGCACAAACATTGATTGAGACAAATCCATAGTATGACATTTGATCTACTTCATCCAAGTGGGATATGTAAAAAAATCAAATAAAAATAATAATAATAAAAAATAAAAAATATGCTTGTTTCTGTGAAAAATTGTCAAAAACATCAACCATTAATGTGAGGCTTTTACAACTTTTCTTTGTTTGAAGAATTAAAAGCTGGAACTTTACATCAAAGGCATCAAAAGCACTTATCCGTCTCAAAAGCAGTTTTACATGGACAGGGTTACAAACGTGTTTCAGAGTGTGCAGGGCGACATTCAGCACCACGGACAGCGAACGTCCCACACGTGGCTTCTGGCCGCGGAACACAGCACCGCTCTAATCTCCATCCTGCCGTCCTTCAGAAACGCAGTCACCCGATCTGCACGTGACACCGGCCGTTCCGACCCGCCGTCTCCGGCCTCCATATCATCCCATATCAGCGCGACAGATCTGACGTCAAGTAGAGTGGTTCGGTGACCACATGAGGGATGGGGGGCATATCTAGGAAGCATGGATGGTGGTGGGGGGGGAGGGGGATGGTCCGTTTTATCTTTGCTGTTCCACTGCCACAGAAGTTTAGTGAGAAAAAAAAAATATATATACACACATATACAGTATATATTTTTTATCATTTATTTTTTCCTTTTTAAATCATTGGCAGCAGAGTGAATCATCTCACCAACCTATGGCTGGGCCCTGATCTCACAAAGTTCTCTCTCCCTCCCTCTCTCTCTCTCTCTCTCTCTCTCTCTCCTCTCTCCTCTCCTCTCCCTCCCTCTCCCCCCCTCTCTCTCTCTCCTCTCTCCTCCCTCCTCTCCTCTCTCCTCTCTCCCTCCCTCCCTCCCTCCTCCCTCCCCTCCCTCTCCCTCCCTCCCTCTCCTCCCTCCCTCCCCCTCTCTCTCCCTCCCTCCCTCTCTCTCTCCTTCCCCTCAACACATCAGTTCGTTTCTTGATCATTTTCCAGCTAATGAAGTGTGCTGCCGAACCTGAGAGCGATCGATAAAAGCCAATGGGGAGGGAGGGAGGGTGGAGGTGGTCAGGGGCTGAGGGGCCTAACTTTCCCAGCAACAATGGCTGCACTTAACAGCTGCAGTACGACCACATAATTAAATAAAGGCGCAGCTTCAGTGCACATCTGCATTCCCATTAAGGAATTACCCTCTGCGCTGAAAGTCTCCTTAATTATCTCTGTTGCTAGGAAGGGGAATGGGCTCATGCTCCTCTCATAGGTGCTCCTGAAACCACATCTGAAACTATGAATAAACAACAGCGCTGCTGCGATCAGCCTCAGAACACACACATACACACATAACACTACACACACACACTACACATACACACACATACACACACTACACACACACACACACACACACACACTACACATACTACACACAGACACATACACACACACACACACAGATACACAGTACACACACACACACACACACACACACACGCACACACACACATACACACACACATACACACACATACACACACACACACATTGCACACACACTACACATACATACTACACACACACACACACACACTACACATACATACTACACAGACACACACACACACACACACATACATACACACATACACACACACACTACACACACGCACACATACACACACACTACACATACATACACACACACACACACACACACACACATACATACTACACACACACACACACACACACACACTACACATACATACTACACACACACACACACACACACACACACATACATACATACACACACACACACACACTACACATACTACACACACACACACACACACACACACACACACAGACACATACACACACACACTGCACACACACATACACATGCACATACACACATGCTCAAACACACACACACACATACACACACACACACACACACACACACACACACACACACACACATATGCACTACATGCACAAACACATACAGATGTGTGCACACACACGTACACATGTGCACACACATACAAATATAAACACACGCACACATGCGCACACACAACACACACACACACACACACACACATACACACACACACACTACACACACACACACACAACACACACACACACACACACACACACACACACATACACACACACACACATACACACACACACACACACATGCACACACACACACACACACACACACACACACACACACACACACACACACACACACACACACGCATACACACTCACATACACGTATTATGACATATAGACCTGGGGTTCAGGGGTTAAAATTCTAGTGGGGATTTTCTTTGTTGCATCCTTGACCTGGGAACCCAAGAGCTTCAACAGAGACAGCGGTTTGAAAGTGTAACGGGAAATAAGGCATTCATCTACAGAAGCATGTACTGGTCACTCCAAAGTAAAATACTGCACACTGCTTCTCCATCAGGCCACAGCACTGTCCTATCACAGCACACAGAATGACTGTGGAATTCACAGTGCAGGGAATTATGGGAATTCAGCAACGGTCCTCAGAGCCATTCCAGTATCCACTGTGCTTTTCCCGATTTAACATTCCTGTTCTGTCACTAGACGAGTACAATGTAAAATCATTCAAAAAGAGGCTCAAAAATCCCCCAAGCGTGGCACAAAAACAAGAACAGGCCCGAGAGAGCAGGCATCGTCCCGCATGGCGCAGCGCGGCGCAGCAATGGGGGCGACCGAGAAGACTTCCGGCGATGTTTCACCACTTCTAAAAAAAATCAACGACGCTTTCATTTCTACAGTCTAATTTGCCTGTTAGAAAAAGATTAAAGCATGACAAAAAAACAAACAACAACAACAACAAAAAACGATCTGTAGGTGGTGTATCCTCGAGTGCCTTCCTCTCTGTGGCCCTGTTTATGCAGGAAGTGACTGTTCCTAATATATATATAATATAATATAATAATACATATGCCATTTAGCAGACGCTTTTATCCAAAGCGACTTACAGTAGTGAACACATACATTTTTCAGTATATGTGGCCCCAGTGGGGATTGAACCCACAACCTAAGCGTTGCTAATGCCATGCTCTACCTACTGAGCCACAGGGAACCACTCCTCCATTCCTCCCACTCCCGGAAAAAAACCCATTCCCATGGAGAAACATGGAGCAGGCCAGGGGTCAGAGCTGGGGGTGCACATTCAGACCCCGAGGGGGGGACCCTGCTACGGTTACCCTGTAATCAAGGTGCTTATTCTGTGCTTATTCTTAATATAATAATATAATATATGCCATTTAGCAGATGCTTTTATCCAAAGCGACTTACAGTAGTGAATGCATACATTTTCAGTATATGTGGCCCCAGTGGGGATTGAACCCAAAACCTAAGCGTTGCCAACGCTGTGCTCTACCAACTGAGCCACACAGAACCACAGGCTGGCATTATTCTTAGGCTGGCAGTGTAGTGTAGTGGTTAGGGAACTGGGCTTGTAACTCAGAGGTTGCAGGTTCAATTCCCAGGTGGGGCATTGCTGAGGTACCCCCTTGAATTGCTTCAGTAAAATATCCAGCTGTATAAATGGATTGTATGTAAAGAAACGTGTAAACTGTGTAAGTCGCTCTGGATAAGAGCATCTGCTAAATGCCTAAAATGCAAATGTAATGTAAAATGTTATTCCAAAAAGAATGCCCACAGGTGATATACAGCTACAAAAAGTATGATTCTACTGTCTGCCGGATGATCTCCATCACCCTGTACTTCTGACACTAGACTGTTTAATGGACACCCAATACATTAACCAAAGTGAAACAAACAGATACCGAAAATAGAATTCACATGTTTCACCTGTTTCAGCTGTCAAAACATGCACAATGTCAATATGGCCCAATTACATTGTCAATACGGTCCTCATGGGAATCTCCTACTCAGCCCCAAACACAGTGAGGCACTTATAGGGACCACAGCATACGCGTATCCGTCTGCGCATGGTCTGTCTGTCTTGTTTTGGGAACAAAAGAAAATACATTTTCTCTGAAACGTACATAACATCAACAATATTCAACCACGCAAAAGTGAGCTTCAAAGAAAATACATTAACGAGCATAATAAATTATTTTCTTTCATCAATAGTGAGAATTATGAGTCAAAACCATGAGCCACACGCCGCCCACAAAGCTTAAAAAGCGAACTCAAGGATGGGTCCAATTTTCAACTCGTGTGATTGGGCGAACGAATAGGGCGTGTCCTTGTTCAACAGAGCACAGGTGCACTAAAAACCTGCTGACACGTGAAAAAAAAGGAAGTTCGTTGAAAACACAGAGGAGCCCAAACGCATGCGCAGTCAGGAGTGTAACCTGCGGTGTCTGGGGTTGGCACTCTCATGTCCAGTCAAATGAAATACGAAAGGGCCGAAAAGCGCGCACGTGCACATGCGATTCTCTCCGCCTGCCTCCCGCAGACTCAGGGCGCTCACGGGACGAACCCGATAAGACGGAGCGCGCGGAGCGCTAACGTAACGTAACGTAACGTAACGCGCCGCTGGGTCATTAGCCTGATTGAGCCGGTCTGTAACGTGCTCGTGCATCTCGTTACCGTCCCCTCTGCTACAGCTGTTCCCACATTAGTGGCGGGGAAGAGATTTATCTCCCCTTCTGGCAGGAGCTCTCAGCTTCTAATTCAACACTTGACAACCGAAACGGCCCTCACACCCACCCGCCCTCCTCCACCACCACCACCACCACCACTGTCTCACCACCACCACTGTCTCAACACAGCTGCTGGCCCGGTGATTGGGAGAGGAGGGCGACGACTTGTAAATACAAAACAATTCATAATCGAATGCGCCGAGTTAATGAATGCGCATATTCCGAGTTTCGCTTTTTTTTGTTTACCCGAGGTTCGGTGGCACGGAAATTACTACAGCCAAGTCTGCTCTCAGTTGGAAAGAAATTAAATATAAACAACGTGTGTTCTAACGCGTCAGGGTTCACCCTGGACGTCACTCAGGACCGAGGGCAGGTGCTGTTTGGGCCAAATTAATCAGATTCGTTAGAGCATTAAATTAGATGGAGCTGGCCCCAGCAGGTAAAGACACCTTCCCGGAGAGCAGGTCGCCCACCTTACAGGGGAGGGGGGAAACGGGGAAAAAATCTTAAATTAAAATTAATTAAATTAAATGCTTAATATGAAGAGATATCTCAAATGAAATAGATATTATGAATGTTTTTTTTTTTAAAGATGCTAAATATGTATTACATATAATGAACATATCAGTTATTGCCACTTTAATTCACACATTTAAATATAGTTCGCCAAATATGGTTGAATTACATATTCCATTATTATATAACCTATGTATGCCGGTACACCAATAGAAGTGGCAATAACTAAGACATGATGCAACACATATTATGGCATATCTTATACAGTTTACATTTTAGCTTTCATATTGAATAAGATTTTTTACAATTTTCTATGGATTAAGTCATTAATATCCAATTGAAGGTAAAATCGTTATGAATCTAAAAATAAATCAATACTTTTTAAGACGTGGCGGTCGTCATACACTTTCACATTGTGCCATGGAGCTGAAGCGGAGTTTAAACTGCATTCCTGGCGCCCCCCTGTGGACAAGGTAAGCCACAAACACACTGCGGATGATGACATTCAGGGAAATTCAACGTCTTTCCTTGCGGCTCTCATTCCCGCTACGCTTGTTGTTCCCTCGAACCCGCGTCCTCAACCCCCTCGCATCAACCCCACATAAAAGTATCTGTTTGAAAACAGTGTAACAATATCCTGAGTCACCATTCTGCAACACCAGTGCCAGAATCAGCCATTTCCTTTGATGGAACACGCAAGAACAAGCTCTGCAATATGAGCATCGCTGGTACGCTGTTGGCATCGCCAAACGGTCTGTCACAAACGTTGTCTTTATTTGATTTAAGGGTTTTATTAAGAAGGCTATACCAGACGCATAATCACTGTACATTGATTTAACATTACCTTTACAATAAAATCTTCACTGAAATTTCAGAATAAATATATGCACATTATCTTTCAAATCTTTGTGAGAGAAACATTAAAAGCGCTTCCTACAAAGCCATTTGTAATGATTTCCAGGAGATTTTTTTTTTCTTTTTCTTTTTTTTTTTTTTTTTAAAGAAAGCAGATTGACCTCTCGAAAGAGTCATTTGTATTCAAAAACGTTGATCAGCAAAGTCAGAGCAATGACAACTCGTTTTTTTGTTGTAGTTTTTTTCCGTCTCTGATGTTTTAAACCAAGGCAGGATGATGAACAGCAATACGTCGTCGCGGTATCTCCATGGTGAAGTCTGTCTGATTCCCAGCCCCCTCCCTCCCCCCCCACGCACTTACATGCATGCATAAAACTGCAACGGTCTGCAGTGACACGTGACCGGGGCCAGGGGGCGTAACTGTGTGTGTGTGTGTGTGTGTGTGTGAGATGCTGGACGCATCCCGTTACCCCACCCTACCCCGGCACAACCCAACATCCGCCGGCTGTCCTCCTCGCGCTCTAGGCCTCAGTGTTTACGTTCAAACGGCTTCCGGATAAACAAATCTGTTCCGTACAAAAATAAGTATTGATTGAACATTGCTGGCTACTCTTTAGAAGGCACTTTATTGAATATCTGAGTATGGCCCTCCTTCCGAAGCAATTGGGGCGGGGGCGGGGGTGGGGGGGGGGGGAGGGGGGTAAGAGGGAGACATTATTAAATACACTTCTCATCACATTTAATCGTGCTGCCCCTTTTTCTTTATTCAGTTTTTTGTTTGTTTGTTTGTTTGTTTGTTTGTTAGTTAGTTTGTTTATTTTTGGAAGGGAGGGAAGGAAAACGAGGAAGGGAGTACATATTCTCTCCGCGGTCAGAATCGGTACGATTTCTCCAACACTTCGAGGTAATCCGGCTTGGTTTGGAGTTGGGCCCTCAACTCAAGGTACTCGCTTTGGGTTTGGTCTGAGAATCCCGGCCCCGCCGCGAACAGGACGGTCTGCTTTAGCCTGCCGTCCTGCTGCGCGTCGGAGTACAGCGCCCCCTGGGGGTGCTGGTGTGCAACGTGCAGGCCCTTTAACCGCGGCACCGTGCTGTACAGGCTGTCCACGTAGCCCAGCATCGGAGTGGGGCCCTGGCTGTCGATCACGGTGGGGCACAGCAGACCGTTTTCGTGAAAGCCCACCATGCCCCCCCCGGGACTGAGGGCCACTATTGTGTTGAGCTGGGCGCTGGACATCGCCATCGTCCACTCCTCCTCCTTCTCGCGCAGCGTTCGATAGCTGCTGCTGCTGCCGCCGCCGCTGCTCTCCTTAGTCTCTGTAAACTGCTGCTGCTCTTGCTGCTGCTGCTGCTCTTGCTGTCGCTGGGCCTCCTGCCGCTCCATGTCCGCCTCGCGCGCTTTGTAGATGGGGTTGCTGCACATGTGCGCGACCGGGTGGGGCACGTAGTCGTAGACGTGGCCCGGCGGGGGCTTCTCCGGCGAGCCCTCCAGGGCCTCCCGGCCCTCGAATATCCGGCACTCCATGTGAATGCCCTCCAGCTCCGCCTCGCCCCGCTTGCGGAAGGGCAGCTTCTCGCGCCTCTTGAGCACGTGGGCGAAGAGCGCCGCCGCCGCGAACACCGCCGACACCACGAGCACGAGCAGGCTGAGGATGAGGACGGAGAGCGGGATCACGCCGCGCGTCGGCGAGAAGGCCGAGCCCGCGTTGCCGGGGGAGACGCCGCCGCCGCCGCCGCCGCCGCCGTCCGGGACTGGGGCGGGGCCGGCGCGGGGGCGGAGCCTCCTCCTCCGGGGGGCGGGGCCGCGCGCTTGAGATCGGGGCAGAGCGACGCGGCGTCCAGCGAGCGCAGGTCCTTCTGGGAGGCGAGCTCCGGCGTGCGGCACAGCACCTCGCCCACCACGATGACGGAGCTCAGCTTCTCCAGCCAGTGCTTCAGCGGCAGGATGTCGCAGGAGCAGTCCCACGGGTTGTTGTGCAGGTCGATCTGCACCACGGCGTGCAGGTGCTCCAGCACGCCGCTGACGGGCAGGTGCAGGAAGTAGTTGTTGCGCAGGTTGAGACGCGCCAGCGACGTGCCCGAGAAGGCGCCGATGGGCAGCGTGCGCAGCAGGTTGTTGTTGAGGAAGACGAGCTGCAGGACGGGCATGAGGCCGAAGGCGGCCGGCTGGACGTCCCTGATCACGTTGTACTCGAAGTACAGGTAGCGCAGGCTCTGCAGGCCGCGGAACATGCCGGCCGTCAGCTTCTCGATGTCGTTGCCGTTCAGGTAGAGGCTCTTCAGGTTGGGCAGGTTGACGAAGGCGCCGTCCTCCACGTAGGATATGCGGTTGCTGCCCAGGTGCAGCAGGTCCAGGCTGGAGAAGTTCCAGAAGTCCGAGCGGTAGATCTTCTGGATCAGGTTGCCGCTCAGGTACAGCTTCTTGGCGTTGAGTGGCCGCGGCAGGAGCTCGGAGATGTTGCGGAAGCCCTTCTCCTTGCAGTTGACGGTGAGGCCCAGGTCGTTGATGTGCAGGCTGCACGTGCACTCGGTGGGGCAGATGATGGGTATGGGGGGCCTGGTCTGGTAGCCGGCGATCGGCGGCTGGTTGGGGCCGCCGGGGTAGGCGCTGCGCGGCGTCGGCGACGCCTTCCGCGGCCGGGCCCGCCTCGTGGGCTTGGGCTGCCGCTCCTTGTTCTCGACGGACGAGGCGGTGTTGTGGTTGGAGGACAGCATGGAGGAGGGCTTGGTGGGCCACGTCCTCTCGCCCCGGCCCGAGGAGGGGTGCAGCCGCGGGACGCCCAGGCTGGCCTCCACCTCCTCCTCCTCGGAGAGCTGCGGGCACAGCTCGGCGCGGCCGATCTCGCGCAGGTCCTTGCCGTGCAGGTGGAACGGGTACTCGCAGGTGATCTCGCCCACCAGCGCCGTGTAGGGCACGCGCTCCAGCCAGGCCTTCAGCTGCACGATGTCGCACGCGCAGTGCCACGGGTTCTCCTCCAGCTGGATCTCCATCAGGCTGCGGCCGATGTGCTCCAGCGTGCCGCGGTACGCCAGCGCCCGCAGCCGGTTGCCCCGCAGGTCCAGGTGGGTCAGCGACACCGCGCGGAACAGCGAGCCGGGCAGCGCCGGGATCAGGTTGTCGTTGAGGATGAGCACGCGCAGCTTGTGCAGGTGGCGGAAGGCGCCGCTCTCGATCCGGCGGATCACGTTGTAGTCGGCCTGCAGGTACTCCAGGCCCTCCAGGCCCGCGAAGGTGTCGTTGCGGAACACCTCCAGCTTGTTCTCGTGCAGGTACAGCCGCTTCAGCTGGCCCAGGCCGTTGAAGGCGCCCGCGTGGATGTCCTGCAGCGCGTTGTTGCCCAGGTTGATGGCCACGGCGCTGTTGAGGTGCAGGAAGCTGTTGAAGTAGAGCTTGCGCATGCTGTTCCGCTGCAGGTAGAGCTTGAAGGGCCTGCTCCAGGACTGCGAGATCTGGCTGACGTTTGTAAATCCTTTGCTGTCACAGTGGATGTGGAACACGCTCTCCTTGACCTCGCAGTAGCAGGGCTCGAAGCACGGCTCGTCGATCTCCTCCGAGTCCTCCAGCATGGGGATCGGTGTAGTCCATCCTAACGCTATTGTGCTTAGCAGAGTAACCCACAGCATCCTTCCTCCAAGATCTGATGAAGTTACAGCCCAGGGCTACTTCACAGCACTGAAAGGACAGAAGCGAATGACAACATCCATATTAATCACTGTGCCCCCCCCAGGGTCAGGGATGACGAGCTACATTCTCTGCCATGTGGAATGTGTTCAACTCAGTGTGCGGTGAGACAACAGAAAGAGCGTATGCACGTGACCAAATTAAGAAAACATTTTTTTTTTTTTTTTTTTAAAGATCACAATTTCCAAGGGCGAAAAAACTAATTACCGCAAGTCATCAAGGCTCAGTCCTAAAACCCACACTTAAATTATCTCCAACTGCTTAAGAGTTGAAAGGGGGAATACACAATCATCATCTGCGGAAAAACCAAACGCAAATTACGAGTTTAATTGTATCATAACGAGTCTGGCCGCACGCGAAGCGTTCGCCACTCCGTGCGAAATGCTCGAAATTAATGACGGTGTAGGTTTCTGGAGATTCATCATTTCTCACCCTCCAACCCCCCTTTTTTTCCACTTGCCAAAACACGGGTTTGATGCATCAGATTAACCTCCGAAACATTTGCAAAGAACATGGGGAACATTTGATCTAAAGTATCCGATTACTAAAGCAGCAACGCATTTTTGGAGGGTGGGGTGCAACGGCTCACTGTATTTAATCATATAATTATCTGTCCGGCGATCAGCCGTATCGATTCTTTTTGATTTTGCGGATGCCATGACAAGTACATCAGTTATGATGACCGAAAGGCACTTTGACTTTCCTGGCAAATATGTAGGTTTTTTGAAGACTAACGCACGTAATGAGCATAGGTCGCAACAGCAAGCTATGCGCAGAAAAAGTCATAGCGGAATACCGAGTCGGATAGCGGAGAATGATTAATCGTTGAACCCTTGCACCAGTTATTTGAATACAGCTGACTGCCTCTCGGTATATTTGAAGTGATATTATAAGTCTCGTAAAATACTAGTTGATAGAACCCGATATTTAACCTACACACATCGCCGGATTTATATTTTAGTACTAAATTAAAAAAGATTACACACTGCAATGAATAGTGTGTTTTATTCCAGTGCCCCAGCGCAAGCCTATTCCGATATGTATATGTAGGCTAGCCTACTGCGGATATCCACAAGCCCTTCTGCCAGCCCTATAGTCCACCAAATGAATCGATCCGTCATATACCTACTTGTTTTTATTGTGGTCCAACTTCACATAGCTTCCCGGAAAGGACAGACAGGCGGTCCGGGGGTGACTTCAGACTGCTGCCCGAGAAGGCAAAGGAATGCACAGCGATCAGCAGAGCAAAGCCAGTCATTCGCATTCAAACAGGGGGACGTCGTGTGCAGGGGAGGGAGGGAGGGAGAAAAAACACATCCAAAGGAGAGGAAAAAAAAACCGTATGGGTACATCTGCCGATGGAATTAAATCTTACGAAGCCATAAAACAAAAAGCTCTAATTATTGTAAATTTTTTATTTTTTTGGGGGTTTTGTTTTGTCTGTTGTTTAATTTTGTAGCCTACTGTCTGTCGCGTGCAAGGCGCATTCCTCTATCACGGTAGACGGGGGCTATCAGATTACGAAAACAAAATAAATTAAGGGATATAAAAAAATGTGGTATAAATCAGATGCATCACTGAGCGATCCGTTTCAGTTCTCACTTTTTAGTCACACGCATATATTTTCCTCCTCCAGCATTATGCATCCGTGCACTTCGAAGAGCCCACAAAAACCCCCTCGCGCGACTCACCTTCTGCAGAGGAATTTCAGAACAACCGAAGAAGAAGAAAAAAAAACACCACTAGTTTTGGAGATTGTTGGATATCTCCTGTATGTTTTGTCGCCCCCGTAAGTCGTGCTCTTCCTCGCTCTTATCCCGCTGTGGCTGAAGCAAAAAGGGATCACTGAGGACGTGAGAAGAATGCAGGGTCGTTTTTTTTTTTTTTTTTTTGTCTATAGGTTTGCTTAGAATGCAGGTCCGTTCCCTCGATGCACGCTCAGCCACGTAACCGGCTAAAGCTGCGCCTCAGAGCGCAGATGCCGTCGTTCTTTCAGCGCATCCGTTCGCGAGCACATCGCTTAGATGCAGAAACATAACGAGGAGCCCGTTTCCTCCCCTCCCGGTAAGGTTTTTTTTTAGACGTCATAGAACTGAGCTTGAAGAAAAGGAAGAGAAACCGATGCGGGAAGGAGGGAGGCAGGCGGGAGGAGGAGGAGGAGGAGGAGGGGTGTGGGGGGGGCGCGCAAATTGGAGGAACAACTTGTGATGGTGGTGCTGAAGCAAGGATCGCATCGCGCGCTCGGTACCGCATCGGGTGCGCGCATCGGAGCGTTCTCTCTCTCTCTCTCTCTCTCTCTCTCTTCTCTCTCCCTCTCTCTCTCTCTCTCTCTCTCTCTCTCTCTCTCTCTCACTCTCTCTCTCTCTCCCCTCTCTCTCTCTCTCTCTCGCGCGCGTCTTGCATAATAGGGAGAGCGGGTGTCTGGATGGCGTGCCCGGCATGGTCAGAGTCTCTCTCGCGCTCATGCGACAGACCTGTAGCTCTTGCTCGGCGAGGGACCGAAATACTGCCAACTCGACTTCCAAACCTGGATTTTGGATAGGACCGCATGTTAGGGAGACACTCATCGAGTGTGGTCCATTTTTCTCCCCCCACTTATGTCAGTGCTATGTGCGCTGATTCGCGTGGTTGTTTTTTGTTCTTGCACAATAAGGAATCTGTACACCTCTTGCGAATGGGGGGGGGGGGGGGGGAAACGATGGACTAAAATATCCGCTCCTTTCCGAGATGTTACATTATCTTCCCTCGCGAGCTTCCATCTGATTGCAACACGAACCGAGGGGAACCCACGCGCACTTTTCCCTGCTCTCGAGCTTTCCGGAATACGGCAGGCGTCAGAATTTGGACTCTTGAGACTTGTAGTACTGTACGGGTAAATCACTGTTGCTACGCTTTGCCTGTTCATAACTTTACCCAGATAAACGCAATGTAATATTTGGGGCGATTTTCAGCAATGACGTTTTTAAATCCAGTTTGGTCCTTTAAACGTACGCTATCTTGCGTTTAAATTGTTCTCGACGTAATTGGATATTCAAATGTGTTTAATTAGCATGCATAGCTGCAGGGGTTTCTGCTGATTTGTAGTTTAGCGGGTAATAGCATTATGAGTAGGCTATTAACGTAATCATTCATTAAGAACTTATCTACAAGGAGAAGGAGACGTCCTTTCGCGTTCGCTCTTCTTAAAATCGTCACCTTGTTCCTCCCATTGCTCTCTTCCCCAAGACTGTTTCTCATACAGATACGACTCCAATAGGCAACAGTCATAGGCCTATCGGATAAATTGTCCTCGTAGCGCATGAAAATATATTTTTTAAATATGTTTTTTATTTGTTAGTTAAGGGTGTTGATAGTGAGAAAAGAGTGCCATGCAATTGTATTAAAGAATAATAAAGAGTTATAAAACTGGAAATATGACTGGATATGAGTGGAATCATTGTTTCCGTTTTTTTCAAACTGAATAGCACGCGTCCCGATGTAAGTGCCCGTGTACATACCGGTGCCCGTATGTACAAAGATTCTAAGAGTAGGAGTGCTGGTCTAGGATCAGGTTTCCCTTGTCCACATCCTAACCACATCCATTATGAGCTAAAGGCCTAAACTGATCCTAGATCCTGTTCTGTAATATACCAATTATGCACTATTTTCCCTCTGTGCTTGCTATGCCAACCCTCTTCAGTTCACCTACAGTTCTACCTCCTCACATCCTAGTTAATATCCCATTACAGCTGATTACAGCTTTTGGCGGTTTATGGAGTTACGTCAGTAAACTCCCATCATTGACCGTTTATCATTCTCGTGGTCGGAAATGCGTCTGCTTCTGAGAGAGGACAAACTTTCACAAAGTTTATCATATTTATTTTAGGAGTTCCCACATATTTTAATATACTAAAGAGCACCAATTAGTCCGGTATTTGTGACTGGTTTTTAGCCCTGACAGCCCGTCAACTTGATGGCTTCACCAGTCATTCCTGGCCTAGTTTCTCAAACTTCTATATACTTCCACTTTACACTGACGGATCACTGTCGTCTTGAATAATTCATGACCTGTTTATGTTTAGCAGGAGCACAGCACTTCGAAAACATCTCATATCCATCAAAATTAAGTGATTTGCAATGCTGAGATATAGTTATTAACTTTTAAAGATACAGTACATGGGTACAGCATAATGACCATGCCATTATTGCCCAGACAGTAGGCCTACCTGGGGAAAAGATAGTAGGCTTTGTCAATGAACTGTTATGGTGGGTTAAGGGATTGGTGTCAATCGCAGAACCCCAGGGGTATCGATAAGTTAAACTGTAATTATACAGTTTAACCACAAACTCTGAATAAACAGAGACTAGGAACAAACAATAACAAAAGGGGGAAAACCGAAAATATCACCCAACGGGTGACTAGGTGCCACAAAGACACAAAAAGGAATAACTAAATCACCAACACCGAGTGTTTGAATAAAACGATAAACGGCTAGAAGAGCCAAATAACCAGCGAAGAAATAAGACCTGCGAACAGTCCACAGACTGTGTATAACGAAAACACGACTAGCTCAGGAGGAGCAAGTGAGTGTTCCAAAAGCAGGTAACGAACAGATCCTACATTTGCTAAAGAAGTATTTCTAAGTAAGAGAACGTGCTTAGTAGTATCTTTAAAAAGACGCCACAACCTTTACCGGCTAAATCGTAGTGAAGTTTTACGATTTCGCAAAGAACCGGAAAACAGCTGCGGATTAAATAGTGAGGAGCGGTGATTGATATGCTCCGCCCCTCCTACCAGAAAGGCGCAACACCGCCCTCTGGTGGTGAGTCAGGGGAACAACCATGACAGGACCCCCCCCTTAAGGGACGACTCCTGACGACCCTTCAGACCCACGCCGGTGAAAATCTTGGATCAACGATGGATCCAAGATGTGTCGGGACGGAACCCAACTGCGCTCCTCAGGGCCGTAACCCTCCCAGTCCACTAGGAACTGAGTACCCCTACCTACACGCCGCGACGCCACGATACTACGCACCGTATAAGCGGGGCCACCCCCAATGATACGAGGCGGCGGTGGTGGTACTTCGGGAGGCGCCAAGGTGCTAATGAGTAGTGGTTTGATGCGAGATACGTGGAACGTAGGATGTATCCGCATAGATTGGGGAAGCTGTAATAGCACGGTGACAGGGTTAATTTTACGTAGGACCTTAAAAGGCCCAATAAAACGCGGAGCGAGTTTCCGAGACTCTACTCGTAACGGCAGGTCTCGTGTAGACAACCACACTCGTTGACCAACCCTATACGATGGAGCTGCCCGTCGACGACGATTAGCAAACTCCTTTTGGCGATCACCAGCGCGTACTAGAGCCGCCCTAACCCTTCTCCAGGTGACACGACAACGTCGCACAAAGGCCGCAGCGGAAGGCACTCCTGCGTCACCCTCCTGCGCCGAAAATAAAGGAGGCTGAAACCCGAACTGAGCCTCGAATGGAGAGAGACCTGACGACGCGTTGCGCAGCGTGTTATGAGCGTACTCTGCCCAAGCAAGGTGCCGACTCCATGATGATGGATTGGCGGAAGCAAGACAGCGGAGAGTATTTTCCATTGTTTGATTGGTGCGTTCCGTCTGTCCATTGGTCTGTGGGTGAAACCCTGATGACAGGCTCACAGACGCCCTAACAGCGAACAAAACGCCCGCCAGAATCTGGACGCAAACTGAGGACCCCGATCGGACACTACGTCTTGCGGTAAGCCGTGAAGGCGAAAGACATGGTCCATCATGAGATGCGCAGTTTCGAGCGCTGACGGCAGCTTGGGAAGTGCAATGAAGTGGGCAGCCTTGGAAAATCTGTCCACTACCACCAAAATGACGGTATGACCGTTCGAGTTAGGTAGACCGGTAACGAAATCCAAGGCGATATGGCTCCAGGGACGATGTGGAACCGGAAGTGGCCGCAGTAACCCTGAAGGTGCCAGCTGTGAACCCTTATTGCGGGCACAAATGCTACAGGCCGCAACAAATTCCCGTCGTCTTTCTCCATACCCCGCCACCAGAACCGTCTACTCAGAAAATCGTGCGTACGGTGTACGCCTGGGTGACCAGTGAGCCGGGAGGAGTGGCCCCACTGCAGTACCTGGGAGCGAGCTCCTGAAGGAACGAAGAGACATCCCCGTGGACCCCCACCAGGATCCGGCTCAAGGCGTTGAGCCTCATGCACCACCCTTTCTATCTCCCATAAGACTGGAGATAAAATCTGTGCGGTGGGAATAATGGGTGTGGGCGGATGATCCATTTCGGATCCATCGTACAAGCGTGACAGAGCGTCAGGTTTAATATTTTTAGAACCAGGACGGTAAGTCAACAAAAATTAAACCTAGTAAAAATAATGCCCAACGAGCTTGCCGTGAATTACGACGTTGAGCACCCTGGATGTACTCTAAATTTTTATGATCAGTCCAGACAGTGAAGGGATGTTCCGCCCCTTCAAGCCAATGACGCCATTCCTCCAGCGCCATTTTAACCGCTAATAACTCCTATCTCCTACATTGTAATTCCTCTCGGCAGGGGAAAGGCTCCGAGAAAAGTAGGCGCACGGATGAACCCTTTTATCCATGACCGACCGCTGGGACAGAATAGCCCCTACCCTAGCTCAGAGGCATCCACCTCTACAATAAAAGGTAATGAAGGATTGGGAGAAATTAAAATAGGTTCAGAACTGAATCTTCTTTTTAGTTCCATGAAAGCCGCCTCCGCTTTTAGGGGACCATTGGAACCGAGAAGAAACAGTTTTTTTGTAAGCGCCGTGATGGGCGCGACCACTGAACTAAAATTGCGGATAAACCGTCTGTAAAAATTTGCAAACCCCAAAAAACGCTGCACCTGTTTTACAGAGACCGGAGCAGGCCAATCCTTGACCGCAGTCACTTTATTGGGGTCCATTTGGATCCTGCCCTCTGCGACAATAAATCCTAGAAAGGAAACTGAAGGTACGTGAAACACACATTTCTCTGCTTTCACAAATAATTGGGCTTCTAACAAGCATTTTAATACCTGTCGAACGTGTTTCACGTGCTCAGAGAGAGAATTGGAAAAAATTAAAATGTCGTCAAGATAAACGAACACCGATTTCTCCAACATCTCTCTGAGTACGTCATTAACGAATGCCTGGAAGACAGCCGGCGCGCACGTGAGGCCGAATGGCATAACCAGGTATTCGTAATGACCATTGTGTGTATTAAACGCTGTTTTCCACTCGTCACCCTGACGGATGCGAACCAGATTATAAGCGTTGCGAAGGTCCAACTTGGAAAAAATGGACGCTCCTTGGAGACGTTCAAAAGCGGAGTTCATAAGTGGAAGGGGATAACGATTCTTTATAGTAATATTATTTAATCCTCTGTAATCGATACACGGTCGTAATCCCCCATCCTTTTTTCCAACAAAAAAGAACCCTGCCCCAGCCGGAGACGTGGATGGCCTGATAAAACCATTAGTAAGAGATTCCGAAATGTATCTCTTCATGGCCGCACTCTCAGGTATAGATAGTGAATATAGGGATCCACGTGGGGGAACTGTGCCTGGGTGAAGTTCAATAGCGCAATCATAAGGCGGTGTGGAGGCAGTTTAGTTGCCCTTTGCTTACTAAACACCTCGCTAAGATCGGAATAAGTTTTAGGAATGCCGGAAGGTAGCAAGTAACACTCCATACTCATGAGTTCCATTCCCTCCTTATCCCTTGGAAACTCGTGCTCAATGGGGGCAGTTCGGAATTTTTTATGGGAATCGGAACTGGAGTAGCTAACCGATCTTTTCGGAACTCGTGACACTTTGGGCTCATCGTCCGTAGACGGCATGTCTGCCTCTAAAGAATCAAAGGGTAAGGATTCCAGGTCACTAATCTCCTCGGCCGTGGACTCCTCCAGTGGGACTTCCCAAGCACACTGAGGATCCCATTCGAGTTCGTTCTCCGTCTCATTGGAGTGTACGGATGAGGGAGCATGATTAGGCGAACAGTAAATAGATTCGTCGGTCTCCGAATCGGTCTCGTGACTTTTAGCCTCACCGAACCCGGAAGACGACGGAATAAAAGGTAAACATTCAAGAGAACATTGATCCCCCCATTGAATAATAGGGTTTTTATGACTACCCCAGTTCACCTGTGGTTGATGTTTTATTAACCAGGAGTGTCCAAGAACTAATGGGTAAGTAGGCGATTCAACCAAAAAAAACTTAATTTGTTCTGTGTGCTCGCCGTAAGCGATCCGCATGTTTACAGTCTCCGTGGATTCCTTAATGCGACCGGAACCCAGCGGACGGCCATCAAGAGCGGTAACACCACAAGATTGTGAAAGAACCCGAACAGGTAAATGAATTCTTTTAGCCCACCCGGAGTCCACAAAACAATCAACAGCTCCTGAATCAAGAAATGCATTTATTTTAATGTTTTGTCTCCCCAGGCTAGTTCAACAGAAATGAAGGTACGGAAGAAAGAGGACTGATGTCTCACTACCGGCTTCCGGCCCGATAGTGAGGCTATTCGTTTCCCTTCAGTTTGGGACAATTTTGAATAATGTGACCCCTCTGTCGACAGTACCGGCAACCGTTCCAATCCCCTCTGGCCGGAGCCCGAAAACTAGCACTGTCAACTTCCATGGGTTCGTCGGTTTTGCCCAGACGTCTAGGAAACTGAGGTAAGAACCCTTTCGTAGTAACCCGGAACTCCCTGTTACCCCTCTCTCGCTGGCGTTCCTAATACGATTATCGATCCGTATAGCAGTGGAAATAAGTTCATCAAGTGAATCGGGAATGCCAATCGTAGCTAGAGCGTCTCGCACCGGATCAGATAGCGCGTTAGTAAAACACGTTATGAGAGGATTCTCAGGCCAACCTGTAACTCCCCGAGAGTACGGAACGAGATAGAGAATTCCGCCACGCTCTGGTTACCCTGGCGCATGCGCGTCAATTTAGTCGCAGACTCGCTGTCATGAAGTTCGTGGTCAAAAACCAACTCCATTTTACCCATTAACCCCAGCGAGTCTGTCAATACCGGTGCTTGAGACCGAATAAGAGGTACTGCCCACTCGAGAGCTGCCCCCGATAACAATGATAGCACGAGTGCCACTCGCGACTCTTCTGAGCTATATCTAGATGGTTGAGTTTGAAATACAATTTGGCACTGTGCTAAAAAACCCCGACATTTACCGGACTCGCCACTAAAACGAGGAGGAAGCTGAACTTTGCCTCTCGTAATCCCTCTCCCACAGGTGTACCCCAACGAGGAGTGACACCCGGATTAGGACCGGCGAATCCTACCGCAGGCTGGGGACGAACCTCGATAAGTGTCTGGATCAAGCCCTCCAGTCTTTGGACCGACAAGGCCATGCTAGCCTGGTTGTCTTGCATGACACGTTGTTGTTTTAATAAAATGTCAATGGTAGATCTCTGTCTCTCCATTTCTCGGCTTTGCAACTCTGCCATTTGTTCGATACCACGAGGATCCGCTGACGCCGTATTCATGGCGAAATCGTACTGTTATGGTGGGTTAAGGATTGGTGTCAATCGCAGAACCCCAGGGGTATCGATAAGTTAAACTGTAATTATACAGTTTAACCACAAACTCTGAATAAACAGAGACTAGGAACAAACAATAACAAAAGGGGAAAACCGAAAATATCACCCAACGGGTGACTAGGTGCCACAAAGACACAAAAGGAATAACTAAATCACCAACACCGAGTGTTTGAATAAAACGATAAACGGCTAGAAGAGCCAAATAACCAGCGAAGAAATAAGACCTGCGAACAGTCCACAGACTGTGTATAATCTAAACACGACTAGCTCAGGAGGAGCAAGTGAGTGTTCCAAAAGCAGGTAACGAACAGATCCTACATTTGCTAAAGAAGTATTTCTAAGTAAGAGAACGTGCTTAGTAGTATCTTTAAAAAGACGCCACAACCTTTACCGGCTAAATCGTAGGGAAGTTTTACGATTTCGCAAAGAACCGGAAAACAGCTGCGGATTAAATAGTGAGGAGCGGTGATTGATATGCTCCGCCCCCTCCTACCAGAAAGGCGCAACACCGCCCTCTGGTGGTGAGTCAGGGAACAACCATGACATGAACGCTAAAATATCAAACCAAACAGTGGAACGATAAGTGGAAAAACATATCTAAAATACAGTGTGTGGAAAATACAGCAAACATATCAAGTACTGCCACTTTTATACAGTTATACTATAGTACTTTAGCACCACGTTTATTTCAAAACCATCACTGCCTGCCTGACGTATTATGAGGGTGGATCCATTTCAAGGCCGCCTTTTTCATTGGATCGTGTAGCTATTAGAAGTGACACAAGTTTCACATTTCTTGTGGCTGAGAAGTAGCCTATTGGACTATTCAACCACTGTGCAACAATACATATGGACATAGTATTATTTTAGTCTGTAGAGATCTCAATAGACGGGAGGGCACATGGTTTATGCTGGCCAGGTAGCATATTTCTGTCAGGTAGGTCTAACTGGATCCATACATGCCAAATTACCTTTTAGCGAGCTTGTTCCACTACAGCCTAATAGTAGCTAGCTAGCAACATTATTTTGATCTGGTGGTAAGATATAGCTATGTAACTAGCTAGCATATCTAGCTACCTGCTCTGTCCAGGTAAACTAACCAGGAAGCAAATTACTTTCAGGTGGTTTTATATATACATTATATATTTTATATATACATACGCCATTTATACGCCATATACAACGCTGTGCTTTACCAACTGAGCCACACAGAAGCATGTTTTAAATGGACCAACACAGACAAAACTGCCTTGTTAGCTAGCTAGGAGGAGATGAACTGCTGATACAAACTCCTATACTATACAAAAGGTAGCTAGTAAGCTACATGAATGCTGTATGGATACAATTACTATAATAAGCTAAAGTAAGTGGCTACCTGCTACAGCTAGCTAGCTTCCCTAAACTGGTTCTCTATCCCTCTAGGTACCCGGTTTGAAAGAGCTAGCTATCCAGATGCTTTAACAACTATAGCTAGCTAGCTACCATAGTCACCGCATTCATATAAGATTAACAATATGGCTTGTTGTTTAATTTGCTGGTTCAAAACATTTTGAGGTTTTTACAAGGGTGTTGTTTAAGTGTCTGTCCAGCTGTGGCATATATTCAAGGCTGACAATCATTTGAAATGATACAGAATATAGAAAAATACAACATTTGTCAATCATTTCACAAATCAAGCTTTGAACTAAATTGGCATAAAATGAAGTAAAATACTAAAGATTTTTTAGGTTGAGTTCAGTTCAGCAGAACAAAAGAGCACAGGTGGAAATTAGTTAAAGGTAAATTCCTCACTATCAGGAAGTATTTTTTACACAGAGAGTTGTAAATGCATGGAACAGCTTGCCAGGTCGGGTATTTGAGGCAGAAACACTTGGGGTATTCAAGTCCAGGTTTGATGCATTACTGGATATTATTTAGTCTAGGAAAGGATGAGCTTAGATGGGCTGAACTACCTGTTCTCATCATTATGTATTCTTATGTTGCAATGTAGTACAGAGTGAATGTTTATTTAGCAGATTCATACTCACACATTTAGCAAATTCTCTTTGATCTGTGGTTCATGGCTGGGTATTGAACATGGGCTGTATCTGTGTGCATACTTATTTTTGTGTGTGTGTGTGTGTGTGTGTGTGTGTACTATACCTGAACATACTCACAGATGTCTCACAGGTGTGTGCATGTGATTGCATGTGAATATCTCTTTGTGTGTGTGTGCGAGAGACTGCATCTGTGTGTGTATATGTGTGAGTGCGTGTGTAAGAGAGAGAGAGACTGTTTGTGTGTGCATTTCGAGACTGTGTGTGTCTGTGTGTGTGTGTGTGTGAGAAAGAAACTGTGTGTGTGTGGACATACGAGAGACTATGCACACGCGCATGTGTGTGTGTGTGTGTGTGAGAGAGAGACTGTTTGTGTGTGCATTTCAAGACTGTGCATGTGTGTCTCCGCGTGTGTGTGTGTGTGTGTGTGTGTGTGTGTGTGTGTGTGAGACTGTGTGTGTGGGCATACGAGAAACTACGCACGTGCGCCTGTGTGTATGTGTGTGTGTGAGAGAGAGACTGTTTGTGTGTGCATTTCAAGACTGTGCGTGTGTGTCTACGCGTGTGTGTGTGTGTGTGTGTGTGTGAGAGAGAGACTCTGTGTGTGGGCATATGAGAGACTGCACACACGTGCCTGTGTGTGTGTGTGTGTGAGAGAGAGAGAGAGACTGTGTGTGTGTCTGGGTGTGTGTGTGTGTGTGAGAGAGAGAGGCTGTGTGTGTGGGCATACGAGAGACCTGTGTGTGTGTGTGTGTGTGTGTGTGTGTGTGTGTGTGTGTGTGTGTAATCCCGGCATGTCGAAACCCTCCGCGGCGCTCAGGTGAGCCAGTGTACAGCAGTCACACACCCTGTCAGACACAGTCTCTGGAGTATCTGCCCCTTTCAGTCACAGTTACGGCTGGAAAGGCTTTTAATACCATCACAGCCCCACTGCAGGTCAGCCAAGGAACAAGGCACCGCAGGCTGTTGGGCTTCACTGGGCGCCTATGAGCACTGAAATGGTGGAATAGCTCGCTGGCTTTCTGCTGCTTGGCTAGCAAGGACAGAATAATGCACTCTGCGCGCTATATCTCTCGGAAGGGCAAAGACAGCTATGTGTGATATTACATCCAAGTGCGTACGGCACCGTTGAGATGACATCGCCAACCAGCCGTATTAAGTGCCCACTTGAACACTGTGGCTGAACTGGTGTGCGTGCACACGTCTGTCTGCGCGCGCGTTTGTTCCTCAGCCATGCGCCTCTGGCTCGCGGAGGAGGCAGTGCTGGCACGGCCATCTGTTGTCACCCACATTTCCAAGTCTATGATTTATTGGTTAAAACAGGGAGCAGCTCTGGGCAGATGCTGCTGTCTGCGCGCGTTTGAGTCTGTGTGCGTATGCGTGTGTGCGTCCACTTGAGTGTGACCGTGTGCGCGCGCGCGCGCGTGTGTGTGTGTGTGTGGCTAATCAGCTTGTCAGCCAATTTTTGTATTAGCTCCGTGTCGAAAGAGCAACCTTGGCTTTGGTGTCTTTCTTAAATGGAAGGCAAAATAAGCGGCGACTCCGAGTATTCCTCCCATCTGATGAACAAAACAAAAATAAATCCACTCCAATTTTCAGAGCGCTTTGAAAGCAGTTACTCATCCTTGTATTGTGACGGAGATTGCATTGTACATACAAGGACACAAGAAGAGGGAGAAGAAGATCCAGGTAGCTCAGGCAGGTGTCTCTCTGTCTCAAGTCTCTCTGTACGTCTCTGTGCCTCTGTGATTCAGGCTCTCACTGTGCACTTGAAAATATCGGCAGCTTAGTGCACCTTCAAATGAATATAATTATTTTTATCCCCTATATTTTTTTTTTCCATTCTGCCAATTTGGAATACCCAACCAAAATATACATACCTGTATAGGCCCGCTCCATCACTACAACATCCTCCATACATTCTGGAGAGCGCAGACCGACTACCCACACGGGTCCTTCCGCAGCAGATTCTGCCAGCCACTGCTTATTTTATACTCCGCATCAGCCAGAGGAGTTGCTCTTGTTTTATGGAGAAGCTACAGGTGCAACAAAGAATACAGGCACTCAACATGCCGTGTCCTTGCTTCTCCTCTAGTGTTATCTGTTGCCTTTCAGCAATGAACTCCGGTAGAAACGGAACATACTGGAAGAGTCCATCTGCACCAGCCGCTGTCCTTTCCTAAATAATCTGGCGAGGATTAGACATCTGAAGCAAAGGTACATACAGCACTTCACCAGACCCCCGACTCCTCTTCCTGAGCAGGTTGTTTCCAGCTGAGCCTTGAAGCCCTGAGCCAGATTCAGATTCAAGTCACTGGTGCTTGCTTTTCAAGTGGCCAGAGGTACTGCTCCCCGATACCTCCAGTCACTCATCACTCCCTACACCCCACCCAGACTCCTCTGCTCTGCCTCCTCTGGCAAACTGACTGCCCCATCCTCTGGGCGCCTGGCAGCCGCTCCTCGCGGTCTCGCCTCTTCTCTGTCCTGGTTCCTCGCTGGTGGAACGACCTCCGCAATTGGTCAGGACTGCGGAATCACTTCCAATCTTCCGCAAGAGACTCAAAACCCACCTCTTCAGACTCCACTACCACTGAACACTGTCCATCCAGTCTATCTGTTGTCACCTACCTGTTGTACACTATTTACAAAAAAAAAAAAAAAAAAAACTAACTTTTTTCCTTCCTGGTGTTACAGGTGTTACAGGTGTGGTATGCTGATGCCTGCAATGATGTCTATTGCTGTATTCCTGCACTGATCTCGTGCGCTAACTATGATTGTTCCTACCATGTATTAATGCACATCTTGTAAGTCGCTCTGGATAAGAGCGTCTGCTAAATGCTTAAAATGTAAATGTAATGTATATGAGCCCTGAAGCCTCTTCAGACTCCACTACCACTGAACACTGTCCAACTAGTCAATCTGTCATCACCACTGTTTACTTGTTCTACACGGAAAAAAGCCCAAAAAAAAAAACACACTAACCTTTTCCTTCCCAGTGTTACAGGTATGATACGCAGACGCCTGCAATGATGTCTATCGCTGTACTACTGCGCTGATCTTGTGCGCTAACTATGACTGTTCCTACCGTGTATTAATGCACGTAATCTTGTAAGTCGCTCTGGATAAGAGCGTCTACTAAATGCTTAAAATGTCAAATGTAAAATGAAGGCGTTCGCTGCTTTCGCGCTTTCACACCACTTTTTGGAGGGCCGACAGCGTAAATGCACAGGGCTGAGTTCCTGACAACCCGAGACCACCGCTCCGCAGGGGTCTCGCTTTGCCTGGGTTCATTCACACCCTGGTGTCACGTCTCGTGTTCGTGTTCCCCGTAATTAGGTGTTTTCATTTATTCCATGTTTTCCTGGTTGTCTGGTCCGTGTTTTCACTTTCACTTACCTGTTCCCAGTCTTGTCATTGTATTATCGTTTTCACCTGTTCCTCATGTGTCTGATTGCAGTTAGCTGCATTCCTGTTAATTCCTGATTGTTTTTCGTTATGTCTAAATGTATTTAAGCTGTGTGTTTTCCCATGTTCGTTGCCAGATTGTCTTGTGCTTTGCGTATGCTTACACTACTCTGCAGGGTTTTCGCTGTTTCTTTGTCTTTGTGTTTGTGTTTGTGTTTGTGTTTGTGTTTGTGTTTGTGTTTGTGTTTGTGTTTGTGTTTGTGTTCGTGCTCCAGTGTTCGTCTTTATCCCAGTCTTGTTCCCGCTCCTCCCTGTGTTCCCTGGACTGCTTTCTCGGTTTCGACCTTCGCCTGCCCACTGACTACGCCTTGCCTGCCCCTGATACCCCTGAAGCCCGGAACGAACTCTGCCTGTCCCCGACCATTCTTTGGATCCCTGCATTGCCCTGATTACCCCTGTTTGACCATCGCCTGTTGTTTATGCAATAAAATATATTATTGCATTTCTGGGTCCGCGGCTGGTTTTCCGACACCGTTCCTGACACCCTGGTGTGATTACATCACTATCGGGACGCTCCGCTTGTTCAGTTGCTCCAACGGCGCGTGGATTCAGATCAGTCAAACGAACGAGGTGTGAAAACGCCCTCTGTGTGTGTGTGTGTACGGTTGCGTAACACTGTAGCAGCGTTTTTACAACGCCTCTTGTTTTACCGCCGTCAACCCACAGCTATGTTGTAAATAGGTCCAGATCACGCGAAAAAAATGTTTTTAAGATGCCTTCGTGATCAAATAAAATCGCTATAAAACAATGTTTTCACAAGTTTCCCCAATCTTAAAACAAAATAAAAAGAAAATAAAAATGTTGTAAAAGTGATGTAAAAGGGTTGTTTGACTAGCTGGGGGAAGGGGGGGGGGGTAACAGAAGTAGCTGGAGACAGAATGTAAAGTCACACTTAATGAGGTGAGCCATGGGGCCGGGCTGGTAGAGATGTGCTCCCATCACAGAAGCTTCCAGGGCGATCAGCAGCCAAGGCTGTGCTGCAGGAGGTAATAAAAGCGCCAGCGGTTTAAAGTGAACTCCTCTCGTTTCTCCGGGCACTGCTCTCCTCCTCCTCCTGCACGCGGGGAGCAGAGCAGGGCTTTCTCACTGCAAGGGGGCACGGTGACGGACAGCACAAACACCCCTGAGAGCTAAAGGACACATCAGACCCGCCACGGCATCGATGGTGAGCTGTTGTGACCCAATAATGGGTAGAGCTACCACTTAGCTGTATCTTAACTGACTTGTTTGAACCAATCTCTTCGCAACCAAATAACAATGATTGGTTTAAGTCAGTGAGTTCCTGGACATGCACCACGATACGTGTCATGATACGACATTCACCCATCACTATGCTACGGCCCGTAACAACAGTGACATCACCCAGCCTGGTCCCGAGCCCTGGGCACCACTATGGCCAAGGGCATGAGCCCAGGTATATATGCCATTTATCCAAAGTGACTGACAGTAGTGAATGCATACATTTTTCAGTTTATGTGACCTCAATGGAAACCAAACCCACAACCTAAGCATTGTCAGCACCGCGCTCTACCTGCTGAGCCACACAGAACCACAGGTTACTTTGCTTCAATAGACTAGTGGAGACAGTTGGATTTCACTCACAACTCACCTCACACACTTTGTCATCTTAAACAATTCCACCATTATCTTGAACAAAGCATTAAATCAAGCCATTACCAACGGCAAGATGTGGGGTTCATTCAGGTCATGTGACCAGGGTACATTTGCTTCAACACTGATGGGAGCACAAGTTAAATGTGGTGGCTTAGTCAGTCAAGTACTTTAGTGCTTCTGATGTTTTGGAATGACTGAGGCTTACTCCAATTCTCCTAAAGTTCCTGCACAGATCTGAGAACCAGGTAATGTCCATGAAAATTAAAATGTGTAAGAACACGGTGAAATTATCCACCCCCAGATATATATATATATATATATATATATATATATATATATATATATATATATATATCTGCACAACAAGAAGGTTGAATCACAGCCGGGGCCTTTCTGTGTGGAGTTTGCATGTTCTCCCCATGTCCGCGTGGGTCCTCCCACAGTCCAAAGACATGCACGTTAGGCTAATTGGAGAGTCTAAATTGCCCGTAGGTATGAGTGTGTGAGTGAATGGTGTGTGTGCCCTGTGACGAATGGCAACCTGTCCAGGATGTATTCCTGCCTCTCACACAATGCATGCAGGGATAGGCTCCAGCCCCCCCCACCCCAACCCCCAACCCCCACGACCCTGACCAGGAATAAGCAGGTTAGATAATGAATGAACTGGGAGGCGGTTACAACCCACTGGTTATATTTAGACGACCATCTGCTTCAAAGGGGAGCCAAGCTCGTCACCTCTGGCTGAACTCTGGGCTCTGCGTTGGGTGAAGCCGACATTCCAGAACATCCGGGCCCAGAATCCAGTCCCATTTGTTACGAAAGGCGCGGCGCTCTCCCCAATTGCATTTTTTTTTTTTTTTTTCATATTTTGTATTTTTTCCCTGATGCATAGCTCGCAGATAATGGGCATGCTATTTGATACGAGTTTGAGGGGCATAAATGCTTTTCCTGACGATCTCCATCTAAATGGAAAGGTCTCTGGTAATATCCACAAACAGATTGCTGTTATGGATTTGCGACGACCTCTTCAGCGAGCTCAGTTTAAGGTAACAGCTGAGTCTGTGTGGTGCTTAATGGAATGGGATGGAAATACCTACACGTCGACAAGCCGGTTAAATGTGTTGTGGCAATTTAGTGAAGCTACATTTCTGGGTAATGTCTGGGCCCGTGGCCCCATTCGCAGCGTACATATTTTAAACTGCAATTTCCGTTTGCAGGTTGGAAGATTTGGAGTGACCGTGGAGCGATAATTAAAAATGTCAGGATGGGAAAGGTCAAAATAAAGACTTTTATTCCAGTTTTGAAATTGTAATTAAAAAAATATATATGTGCATCTGCATGTGTATGATTGTATTTATCGATGTGCGTGTGTATCTGTGGTGAAATTGATTTCATACACATGGGGTGCTGTCCTCTAAATTACTTAAGTTCATGAGAAAATTTTATTTTTGCCTCTTCCATTTCGTTTTTTTTTTTTTTTTTTTTGGCTAAACCATAACCATACTTTAGATCGGAAAACTACAACATTATCAGAAAATTGCTAAGAAGAAAGCAGCATATTATTTGGTGTTCTTTTTTGACATGCGGTGCATTGTGGGTAATGGAGGGAGAGTCGGGCCAGGGAAGCCATTGTGCCAGGGTCAGGGACCAGTAACGGACACAGATGAAACGCCATCGCGCTGTAGCCGCGTGTCCAAACAGCCTTGCAGCGGCCGAATCCACGTTGGAATAACATCAGCGGACGTATCGCTCACATTTAACTGTCATGTTTCCGTGGAGTTTGAATCCCAGCCGTGTCAGGATAATGGCCAGTGAAAGCAGAGAGACAGAAGCCTGCCCCTAGGGGCTTAGTGGCGAACTGCCCTTATTCCAGGACCACGGCTGTGTGTGTAGATCATCCTTGTCTCTGTCACAGCTGACAGCGAAGGTGGTTCCGATCTCAAGGGTGCGATCTGACACTTTAACTAAATATCTCATGAGTGACGGGTTAGCACTGTTAAAGTTGTGTCCCTACATAATGTCTTGTTCCGTGATTTAAGTGAACCGCCGTTGGCGTATTCAGCCAATTAGCTAATTAAGCCAGGGAAACTGGTGGAAACCAAAAAAACCTGCATACACAGCAAACCCCCTCCCCTCCCAGAAACAGAGTTGCCCACCACTGCACTCGAGGCTCTGCTGTTGACTCTCAAGGGTCGACGTGAGGGGAACAGTGCAGCCGCTAAATATAAGCAGGTGCAGTTTGCACGTACCCTCAAGAGCACTGACCTCCCCAAATCCCACGCTCTAAATGCTCATGCATGTGTGTGCCTTCTGTGCACGGTTAGCATAATGGAAACACAGCAAATGGCATAGCAAACATGTTTGACTTAACACTGAATGAGCCAAAAACAAGGAGAGGTTTTACTGAAGGAATAATGGGGGAGGAGAGAGAGAGAGAGAGAGAGAGAGAGAGAGAGAGAGAGAGAGAGAGAGAGAGGAGAGAGAGAGAGAGAGAGAGAGAGAGAGGAGAGAGAGAGAGAGAGAGAGAGAGAGAGAGAGAGAGGAGAGAGAGAGAGAGAGAGGGAGAGGGGGATGGGGGAGGGGATGGAGACAATTTGCAGCAAATGCATTAATTAATGGCCTGGCCTAAAATAGGATTCCCCTGGTGACGTACTGTATGGTGAAAAGCCTACATAAAGAATAATGACTGCCCATACATCCAGGGGTGACCCAGGCAGCGCGCGGTTCTGGTCCCAGCCTCATTCTGTCACCGTTATGCAATCGGCGCCAGCCAATGAGACAGGCGGAGAGGGGAGTCTGGGAGAGTTCTGGGACGCCGCCAGCCGACTGTAATTAAAGCGGCTGCATCACGGCGCGCGCGTTTAGCGCCCCACTCACACACTGCGCGTGAAGCGTAATCCCAGGTAACAACACCTGCGCCCGAGCACAGCTCTGCGACACCGCCGCACCGCACGTCCCGGTAATGACTGCTGCGGGTTCGACGGTGCCCACCGGCGGTGTCCGGAAAAGCGGATCAGGACAATCGTAATCCATGCCGGTGACTCAGCTCCGGGGCGAAGAGCGGGATTTAACGGCGATCGGGGCAATTGCGTGCGTCTAGAATGAAACGGAGCGAGCCCTCAAAAAAAAAAAAATATCTTCGGCGGCGATCTCGCGACTGTCCCAGAGTAATTGACAGGTGGTGTGCACGGCTTTCACAATATTCCAAGGCATGAATTTCTGAATCTAAAAAGCATCCATCACCATTTAGATTCCTCTCTCACTTTCTTAGGAGGTATGTTACTCCGCACTAAAGGACCGACATAATGGAATAGGCCAGCGCTTTCCTCGTGAATAGACTGATGCCGTGAGTGATGTTTCATTTCCCCCGTTGGTCTGCGGGCTTTTTTTGTGCGCTTTTCACACAGTGACGGCTTCTGTGAAAGTCATTATGCTACAGGTCTGTCTCGCTCCAACTTGAACAAAGTGCGATGGAATATTTAACTGACTGGTTTAAACTGTAAATGCACATTTTAGATAAGACAGGACATATTAAAAAATATATATATTAAAAAAATCAAAGACAGCACAGAAAAAAAAATCAGTTATTTTCTAATATAGAATATTTTCTGGTGCTGGTAATAAGGCAGGTTTATAATCCATTCACAAGGCTTTTCCTAACTGTGCAGTGATGAGGTTCAGTGCACCAGGAGTTTATAAGGACCCCAGTTTCATACAGTACTCTAGAGCACAGGAAGAGAGGCTGGATCACCTTTCTCACCTTTCTCTTTCTCTTTTTATTCCTTATTTCCAATCATAACTGTAGGTTTGCCTATCTTGCCTGGTCCAATACGAGTGTGGCTGCCTATCAGGGACTCAGTTTGAAACCCGTCTCTGCCAGACCAGCCCTGGCCATAGGCCCTGATCGGGAGCGGCATTTGGCTGTCCGCCCCAGGGGGAAGGGGGAGGGTGAGCCAGCACGAGTTCGTCGAGGAGCAGGAAGGGCGTCCGTGGTCGGGTTCCATCTCAGAGGAGGCGGATCTGCCAGCCCGGGAAATTAGCTCATTACCCGGAGGACGGGCGGCGGACTTGTGGAAGAGGGTGAATTGAGATAAATAGAGGGTATAATTGGCAACCAAATAGCGAGAAAAACAGGGGAAAAAATGTGAAACTATAAATAAAAAATGTAAGCGTTGTCTGTCCCAAAGCTGCAACATGCTCTATCGATTCGGGCGGGTGCACACACGCGCAGCCAGTCACTGCTCCCTTTCACTCTGAAACCCACTGGTGGAGCTACTCCATTACTGCACTGGAGGACTGTGCAACTGGCCAGTGGAGGCAGCCTGCAGGAACCCGATTGACAAAGAAGGGGGCGCTATTGCTTGGTGGGGCCGATTGACCAATTTGACCCCCCCCACCTCCCTGGGCAGCTGGTCCTGTGTATCTCTGGTCACAGTTGGCACTGGCACAGCCAGGATTAGATTTCGGACCGTGGGGCATGAAGGAGTGCGCCTCAGAGGTGCCAACGTCGCTCTTAATCTCTCCCGCACAACCGCTCCTCAGTGTTGACGGTGTACTCCCATAACCGAAAGGATGGTCGCCAACGTCCATATTTTGATCACATTACAGGCATTTAGCAGACACTCTTATCCAGAGCGACTTACACCGTTTCACATTTCTTTACATACAATCCATTTATACAGCTGGATATTTTTACTGAAGCAATCCAGGTTAAGTACCTTGCTCAAGGGTACAACGGCAGTGCCCCACCTGGGATCAAACCTGCAACCTTTGTGTTACAAGCCCAGTTCCTTAACCATTATGCTAACAATATTATTGTGATAATATAATATAATATATGCCAATTAGCAGACGCTTTTATCCAAAGCGACTTACAGTAGTGAATGCATACATTTTTCAGTATATGTGGCCCCAGTGGGAATTGAACCCACAACTTAAGCGTTGCCAACACCATGCTCTACCTGCTGAGCCACACAGAACCACAAGCTGATCGCAAGCTACCTGCCCCGCCCTCAGCCTCAACCTCGAGTGCATTGTGTACCAGGCCTCCCACCACTGTTGTACTGGTGCTGCTACCGTCCAATCGGCAAAAAATGAATCTGGCCCTCCTAAATAAAGCGAGAGAGCAGGCCGGTGGCATTCTGCGTTTGAGACGAACAGTCACTATGTCACACGGATCGATAATAACAAGCATTAAGTGTTGGCTTAATGAGCTGCGTTGATTAAAAATACCACTGAACTTTTTCACTCTGCTCCCTCCTGCAAAAAGAATCAATTTGTTTCTTTGGGTCTTAATTATTGCCATTGCCAGGCAAAGGGGTTTACTGAAGCAGTCTTGGTTTTAAGTTCTGCTCACGGGTGCAATTGCAGCGCTGCACATCGGTCTCAAACCTGCAACCCTTCGGCCCCCCAAGTAACAGCGGAGGGTGTGAGAGGATATCTCTGTAATGTGTCTCTGTACCCATCATGCAACTGTCTCCACCATTTAGCGGTCTGCTGCAGCACTGTCTCTTTTGCAACTCCAACATTGGGCAGGTTATTCGGTTTTTAAAATTGCATTTAAATTATGTTTAAGATCCATGCAACTAGTTTGTGGGGGGGAAAAAATCTACAAACTGCTTTTATTATTCCATCCATCCATCCATTGTCTAAGCCGCTTATTCCTGGTCAGGGTCGCGGGGGTGCTGGAGCCTATCCCAGCATGCGTTCGGGCGAGAGGCAGGAATACACCCTGACAGGTCGCCAATCCATCGCAGGGCACACACACCATTCACTCACACACTCATACCTACGGGCAATTTAGACTCTCCAATTAGCCTAACGTGCATGTCTTTGGACTGTGGGAAGAAACCGAGTACCGGAGGAAACCCACGCGGACACGGGGAGAACATGCAAACTCCACACAGAAAGGCCCCCGGCCTGGATTCGAACCCGAGACCTTCTTGCTGTGAGGCGACAGTGCTATCCACTGCACCACCGTGCCGCCCGCTTTTATTATTATTATTATTATTATTAGTAGTAGTAGTATGATTATTATTATTATTATTATTATTATTATTAGTATTAATTCATCTCATCTCATCTTAGTATTATTAAGTTAATCGCGGGGCTGGAATAACATGCATTATGGCGAGAACAACAACCCAATAACACCAATAATAATTAATAATAATAATAATAATAATAATAATAATAATAATAATAATAATAATAATAATAATAATATATCAGACCGCTGATTGTTATTTCTGGCACTGTATTACTGGTGGAAGTGGTTGAAAGCTGAGAAACATACTTTTAAATTTGTGAAATATTTTTGTGCAAGTTGGCAAACCTCATTAAGTCCAATTTATGCCAATTTCATAAAGCAGGGGAATTGTCTGAATTCTGCTTTAATATGCTGACGGGATGAAGGACGTGAAGGAGGATATGCTCAGTGCAAGTGTTCCAGAAAGACAGCGGATGATCTTTTGAACACTGGCAATTTTAACCAGCCTGTCTATAAATAGGGACTGATATTGCATTTAAATCACTGCAAAAAAAGACCATAGCGATCTGTGTAAAATGTGCGTTTGCTTTAATATGTCGACAGACTCTGGGATGATGCTGAATAGTTTGTGCCTTGAAATCACATCCCATAATTTCTGTTCACTGGTCCCCAGCCTTTACTCGGGTCAATGTCCCCACAGATCTCATAAGGTAAGATTCTAAATCCGCCGTGGCCGAACCAAATAGGGATTTTCTTTTCTGTGCCTCACCATTAGGGTTTCCAACAGCCCTGTTTTTTTGTGTTTTGGCCTGAAAGTCTCGTATTTCAGACAAAAACTGTGCGTTGCCATTTTGTTTACCGTGTTTTCTTTTGTCCCGTACATTTACATTTACATTTCAGGCATTTAGCAGACGCTCTTATCCAGAGAGACTTACGGTTTACATTTCTTTACATACAGCTGGATATTTGACTGAAGCAATTCAGGTTAAGTACCTTTAGCTCAAGGGTACAACAGCAGTGCCCCCACCTGGGAATCGAACCTGCAACCTTTGCGTTACAAGCCCAGTTCCCCTAACCATTACACTACACTGCCACCGTATTTTGCGCAGTTGGGAAAAAACCTCCCAAATTCAGTTTACTGCCCTGTGTTGTGGCAACTCCAACACACACGTCTGAAAGGAGCTCACAGGGAGAATTCCCACACACAACTCTACCCTCCCTGCTGCAGAGTTTAAGAACCAATCAGTCGCTGCGGGAAATTGATAAAGTCAATTTTTTCCCCCCCACAAGTAATGTCAATTTCATACAATGGCCGGGGATGAGCGGCGTTAACAAACACGAAAATGCAGTGTGACTCATAGCTCTAGGGAGTGCAATTTCAGTCCATGGAGGCTGAAATAGCTCGCGCTTATGTAAGTACCAATGGGTGACCTTGGGAGTGATCGAAGTCCAACACAATGCAGCTTCCACCTTGCCTCGCTGTAACGAACCGAGAGAACACCTTTAATCTCCCTGCTTGCAAATGAAGTGCACATTTACACAAACGTACACACACGTGTGCAATTTGTTGACATTAAGGCTGAAGCACGTTGCCGTTACATGCGAACGCACGTGTTTCACGCAGGCACGCGCGCACACACACACATATACACACGCATGCGCACACACACACACACACCCGCGCGAGCACAGAGATACTTTGATTCGCAGGCAGCTATGTGGAGTAATGCCGGGGTAAATAGACTCACATGAATATGTATGAAGCACTGTTCCAGGCAGTAAATTGCATGCTCTCTTGATTACTGGCTCCTCTTCAATAATTCAGTAAGGCAAAGTAAGGTTGAAAATCAGTGGCGCAACGTCACGCAGGCTCTTAAACGGATCATGTATTCCGGTGCCACATGCATTTAAACACAGCTGGTCACTGTTGCCACTTCTTTACACGAGAAGGTTGGACCAAACTGATTAGGATTCACAACTCGTTGTTCAATATTTTCCATAAATGCTTAAATTCTTGAAGCTATGTGGGCTATTTTTATTCCACCTCTCAATTAAGATAGGGAGCTAATTTGGGATGAAACTACATACAGTACATTCCCTCGAGCTGAGATCCTGACTTTTCAGACAGGGACACCAGGAATCAGTAAGGGGGGCTGGGGGGCTGATTTGTAAAACAGACCCAAATGTCCTAGGCTAGATGAGAAAAAATACTTTCAAGGTACAGCTTTTTTGGGTGACCTAAAATAAAAATGTGTTGAATTGCCTTTTTTCATTTATTAATATATTTCTTTTTTTTTAAGAAGCAGGGGCAGCAGTGCTTGAGCAGTGACCCAGTGTACACATCTCCATAAATGCTAATCCTGGAGAATGAGTCATGAAAAGAATAATCATAAAACACGGGTGGCTAGTGGACAACCTCAGGTGCAAGTCTGGGGGTCACCCTGCCTTTATGGCTCCAGGTTTGAGAGGACAAAAAGGAGGACATGACCTCACTGAGGGCAGATCTGATCGGCCATTTTGAGGTTCCAGAAAATACAATTTCAGACTAATGTAATGAAGAGGAGCTGATTACATAAGAAGGGATGAATGATATATGAATATATAGCAACTAACAAAGTGGATAACCCTACCTACAGTATATATATCTATATATAGTCTGTAGACTGAGATGGCCATTGCAAAACAGTGGTCAGGTACCCATTTCTTGGTTGATTTTCAGGGACGCTTGGGATCATTGTCTTGCTGAAAGATCCATTTGCAGATCAAACATCCAAGGTTCAGCTTATTGGCAGGGGAGGTGAACCAGGTTTTTGGGTAAATGTCTTGGTACTTGCCGGATTTCTTTATTCCATTGACCTTAATAAGAGCCCCACTACCAGTAGATGCAAAACAACCCAACATCAAAGACCCACCACCATATTTCACTGTAGGCATGACATACTATTCAACATGAGCATCCTTATTCCAACACCACACCAAGAAGGTGTGCAAGGCCAAGAAGCGCCATCACACTGACCATAACACCCGGTTCCAATCAGAGTTCTAATGCCATTTAGCAAAACTCCAGAGGCCATTTTGTTGTTGTTTGCCCACAATAGAGGCTTTTTTCTGGCAACCCTGCCTATTGGCATGGACGGTGGATTTGGAGGCTTCGTATCCCCAGGATGACACCAAAGTTTTGTAGATCTCAAATGGATTTTTCCCTTGGATTTCTCTTTGCCTCCCAATCCATCTGCCTCACTGTGCGTGGGGGAAAAGGATGCACTCGCGTCCTCTACCAGGCAGGTTTACCATTGTTCCAGCGGCTTTAAACTTTCTTAATTAATGAACTAATAGCGCAAAGTGGTATATTTCATTTTCCTGAGAAGGTCAAGGGCCCTTTGTCTTGTTTCGTCTGAGAGCTCTGTGCCCTTCCCCGTGGTGACGGATGGCGGATGGATTTTGCATGACACAAATGTCCTAACATTCTAGCTGACTCTAATTGATGACATCATAAAGGGCTGCTAATGGCGCCCTCGAAGAACGATTCCAGAATAGAACACCGTGAATTAGATAGAAATAGAACCCAATCCTCAAAGGGTTAAAGTGCTTTTGTGCTGCATCAAAGTCACTTCCTGTCCTGGAAATGCTATCCCAGAATACTGTCCCCAGACATTTTTTATTTTATTTTTACTTTGTTATAAATCCTCCTCCTCCTCCTCCTCCTTCTCCTTGGCCGAGGACAAATGGGGTTTTAGCTGTAGACCGTTTCCTCCCCACCCGAGTCAGGTTTTTCCGACAGCCACCTTCCAGTGTTCCAGCTCGACACAGATACGGGGGTCTAATAAATCAACTTACTGTAAAGTGAGGCGAACGTGTTGGTCTGGTGTCCACACCCCCCCGTTTTTCCCACTCCCCCCTACCGTGTGCGTGGAGCTCCTCCGTCCTCCGTCACCTGATCCTCTGATGTCATCAGACGGGGACGGCCACTTCTCCTGGAGCAGTGCGTCACGCAGCGGCCCGACGCAGCACTCTAGAGGTGGGGAGAAGAGGGTGTTGCCATAGCGATGAATGAATGAGTGAGCACTTCGTTACATATGTTGTCTGTGTAGCGGGAGACCTTATCCAGGGTCACTTATGAAAGCTTGCTTTTTTTTACATGTATCATCCACGATGGATATTTATAGACGTAATTCAACAGTGGCGGTTAGAGTGGGTGGTGCACAGTCCTGGCATGGGAGTAAAACTCACACAATCTTCCCGTTATAAGCCCAGGAAAATCAAGCGGTCAACCACTCCGCCATTAAGACTTTATTCTGTATGGCATTCTGAAACTGACAAATTGTCCCAAAGCACTTAAAACGGCACTTTGCACTGAAGCAATGGAAGTAACGCCACACCTTACCTGAGAGGCAGAACAGTGACACACAGTGGTAAAGGAGTCAGGGAGGTTGCAGGTTCGATTCCCAGGCAGGTGGAGCACACCTGCTGTACCCTTGGATCAGCTGAATTGCTTCAGTAAACATCCGACTATACAAGTGTATAAAATGTAAGGTGTGTAAGTGTAACAGAGTTGGTTCTGCCCAAGTTTCTCAATGTGACAAGAGAGCAAGACTCAAGTCCCCTAACTCTGGGAACTAATCACATTCTTATCCACGTCACATTCTGTACCAGAGCTCACCCGCAACATAAGTTACTGTGCATAATTTGCTAATGAAATTC
>JAINUG010000314.1:312500-315000 GCA_029706075.1 Aldrovandia affinis
ATCTTGCCAATTATTTTATAATTAAAGTCACCCATGCTTTGCACCAACGAGTAATGAGTGTAAGAAAGGAAAAGCGCAGTTGAATGGGAAATCGAGTTTTCCATCTGTGTATGTGTGTCGGGACCAGACAATTTAATTATGTTCAGTGAAACCCAAGGACGGACCACCCGTTTCAGAGTTACGGGGTGCATATCTCAGGTCAGAATGCACGTCTGTGGACAGAGAGATAGAGAGATCTGGGGCGAGTGAGAGTGGGAACGGCTTTTCTCCCTCCCGTGTGAACGTGCTTTGTGGTTAGTTTTTTTTACAATAAAAGTCAGAGTCGTTTAAATTAGTCGTATATATCATGACAAAACAGAGATGGTAGTTTCTTCAAATACAGAAAAATAATAATAATTGGGAAAATCTAAAAAATTTAAATGTCTGTTTATGTTATACTGTTTATGTTTAATGTATGTGTATGACCCATCTAATTTTCTAATTAAGGATTTAATAGAACATGGAACTTTAGAAGTGCGTGTTTTCTTGAGCTTTTCATTTTTCAGTTTTTCACGGAGAGCATCGAAAAATAAGCCATGTTTGTGTTTGTTTGTTTATGTTCCCTCGTCACCAGAGCGCAGATAATTATATCTGCAATTTAGGCCTTGGCTGGCTGCATTTGCATAACTGCTTTATTGAGATGTATAATCTGTGACAAGTGAACTTGTCACTAAATGCAATGATATGGAAGGACGGGGTCAGGCTTCTGAAATCGAACAAAACTTTATTAACAGAAGGGTTCTTGAGACTGAGCTGAGAGGCTTCAGAATGGGAGAGTGTTACAGGTCGTCAGACTGTGAAAATGTGTTTATGAGAGTAAACAGAGCTTCAACCACAACCACCGCAACCACAAAATATCCGAATTTTATTCATAATACGGAGCCCTAACCACTTTTATTGGCTTTTGTGTCTTTTTTTAAGACCTGTCCACAGACAGCTCAACGGACGGTGACCTGACCTGTAAATTATGGATGCATTTTCTTCTCCTCGAAAAAAGACAAGAAAAAGCAATTCAAAAAGCCGAATGAAATATGAGGAGCAGCAGCTTGCGAGTGGACTCACTGCCCTCTCAGACGGCTGCAGGTGTCGCAGAGCATGGTAATGTTAAAGAAGACAACATTTACATTGATTTCGTAGATTTTGTGTCAATCCTGCCGAATACTCCGCTCTCACTGTGAACGATGGTGTCCTGTATTATAATTTCAGTAAATCTTGACCTGAGGAATTGAAAATAAAAAACTGCATGGATATGATTGACTGTCTGTCTGTCTGACTGACTGACTGACTGGTTGGTTTAAACATTTCTGGTTTTAAAGTTTCTCCCCAATTGGGGAATTGGTCATCAATTGGGGAATTGGTCATCGAACACTCTGGTACACTCACCCCCTCAAGCCAGCCAGCGACTATTTGAAGTGACCATTAGTCTGTCTCTCTTAATGCCCTTTGAACCTTGCCCCCACAAGCCAAAGTTTCCCAGTGCAGATGGAAGTTGCCCATGAGCACTGGTCTGAAGTCAGTCTAGCATTTTCCTTCCTGATGGTTAAGGTTATGATTCAGCCAGAGATAGCTGCTCCTGTATCAGTGCCCAGGAGACACTTCTGAGCAATTCCCCTGTCATCCCCTGCATCGCGAGTCCCGCCCCCTTGACCTCTGCCCCTTGACCCTTGACCCCTGACCCCCCCCCCCACATGCTCTGCCACCAGGCACCCAGTTGGCCTGCAGCGCTCTGCTCTCTGGACTCTGACGCCACCCTGCTGTCAGCACACGGCACGGAGGAGTCCCATTAGCGAGGGAGGGAAGGAACGAGTGAGCCTGCGTGTGACGCTCGCTTCTCTCCCCCCCTCCCGAGCTCAAACCGCCGATCCCCCGGAGATGCACAGAGCTGAGTCTGCGTCTGCCTTCCCCCGGCAAAAGAAGAGGCGCGGGGGAAGGAAAAAAAAAAAAGAGAAGATTTCGCCCACGCCCCTCTCACAGCGTGTGAATTATGAAGTTGTTATGAAACATAACGTGAAATATAATTGCCGCTCTCACCCGTGGTCGAGCAAACTGTCAGCATCTGCGCTTCTGCTCTCCAACCCCCGGCCCGTTTTGCCAGCAGTGCTGTATTGATTCAATTTAAAATATAAAAACTTCCCCTTAATAAGCCGATGCATCAGGCCCGGCAGATCTCTGCATTTTCATTATCCGCGTAATGCGCGAAAAAACTCTGTCTAATGATACGAGGCAAGACTCGGTCCCAAATCAACAGCTCCCCCACAAAACAATCTCCATTTAGCCGTCCCCGGAGAGCTCAACAGCCCCGCAACGCAACCAGATCCCACTGTTTCATGTTTACAAGAAACCCTAAAGCGGCCATTACTTCTGATAATGAGCTTTCTGCCGTGTCTCAGCGTATCTCAGTGTTCGAAAAACTCTCCGGCTCCCCTCGGCTCTGGTGGGCAACACGGCACCCCGGTCTCAA
>JAINUG010000314.1:320000-330000 GCA_029706075.1 Aldrovandia affinis
TAATGTAAAATGTAGCACACTTGTGCTCTCATTTTAACTTTCGACAAATAATTTTGATAATAGCAAAATACATTGTTGATTGATTGTATCTTTAAAACGTGAAATAAATAATAATAATAATAATAATTATGATTATTAATAATAATCATCATAATGATTAGTAGTAGTAGTAGTAGTATTACTATTAGCAGGAAGCATTTCAATACACTTTGTGCACTTTGTACTTTCCACATTAGCCACTACCTGTATATATACTGTATATATGTATGTGTGTCTATATATATATATATATATATTTATATATATAAATTTAAATGTCGGCTGAGTGCTTTTTCCTCATCCCTGATTATGCTGATTATGCCTGTCACACAAACTCTCCACGACACTAAAGACCACTACACTACGCTCTACTGCATAAGTATACATTTAAATTTTTATATATATATACAAATACACATATAGCTGCTTTATATATATATATACACTTATAGTATGCAGTAGAGCACAGTGTAGCGGAGTTTAGTGTCGTGGAAGGCAGAGTTTGTGTGACAGACACTACAGCCCCGAGTCATTTGATTTTATTTGCAGGGGAGCAAACAGCAGCATAATCAGGGATGAGCAAAAAGCACTCAGCCGACATTGAAATTTAGGCCCTTCTGTTTTCAAGCACAAAGCCAAACATTTGTTTAGCACTTAAGTGATGTCGGAGACTAAAGTGACCCCCAGAGCTTTTTCTTTTTCAGACGACGGCGTGCAGTTTGCATCAAAGGGCTCTGCACACCGCAGCGGGTTTTTCTGTGTCTTGCGCAACACGGCAGACGTTTGTAACGAGGAGGCGCGCAAAAGTTCACTGCTGTTTGTTTTTCTTTCTTTCTTTCTTTCTTTCAGTTCACTTGCTGTAAGTTTATCCACAGAAAGGGTTTCTATTTGCTGTTCCTGTGAACAATTCATAGTGCTTCACTCAGAAGCAGATATTCTCTCGGGGCTGAGTGGAATCCCAGTTTAAACTGTTCAAAGTTTCTGTGTGTGTGTAGGTGTTTGTTTGTGTGTGTGTGTAGGTGTGTGTCTAAGTCTGTAGCCTTCATATTTCATCTTGAATGTTTAAATAATGATGTAATACTGGTAAAGAAAATGCTGATTGTGGATAAATTGCTGATAATTCATATCTATCTCTACCAACAGAATCGACATTGCATTACGGGCATTGAATTTGAACATTAACATCATCTTGCTCTCAACATCGTCAATGTTCATTTATGAAACGGTGACAATAATGTTAACAGTAACAATGTCACTGTACACAGCTCTTAGTAGAAAACAGAATACAGCAGCTATAGCTACCATAGTTAAAGAAAGCTGTCAGCATGTTAACACTAAAACTGTGTGCAGTAGCTTTCCAGCTTAGATAAGGGGGCTGTGGTGCCACTGAGACCAACGTGACGTTACTCACTCACCATCATCATCATCATCATCATCAATACCCAGCTCGTTTCTCTCCAGCTCCTCTTCCTCCTCCTCAAACTCATGAGCAGTTTCAAACTTAAGGCTTTGCTGTCAGGCCTGGGACCCGCCCACTTCTCCCCACTCCATGAACACATGCTGTAAAATCCCTCCCCATCTTCCTGTTCAATTGAGGAAAATTATTATTATTCACTGATTAATTAATTAATTTGTTCATTCATTCATTGATGAATTAATTTATTTGCTATAATATAAGTGGTAGCTTACATTTTTGCATTACCCACTTCTGCAGCTGGATATTTACAAAAGCAACTCAAGTTCAGTGCCTTGTTTCAGGAAGTAGCAGCAGCTCTGCATATACAGTGGGGTCCAAAATCTGAGTCCATTACCAAGAGCTGTTTGTTTTCACCAATCACAAAAAACTAACAGAAACGTTTTACTCAGGAGAACAATTTGACCCCTAACTATTTTACTGAGCTCTGCTGACATAATTACAGCTTTAAAAACTTTTGCAGCTTTACAGCTTTGCAGCTAAAAACTTTTGCAAAGGAAGTGTCCTTTTTCAAGATGAAAGCACCTGCAGTAGCAATGACAATATTAATTACGTCAATATCCGGTATTAATTGTTACAAGACCAAAACAACTCACACTGTGTCCATGTATTAGAACTTTAATGAGAAATAAAGTGTCACAACATTTTAAGGAAATGAAAGGCAATGGTGTGCAAACAAAATATTTATATTTAAATTTCATACCATCCTTTCTCAAACAAACATTTCTTTTATTTCTATCAGTGTTTTATGACATTCTTGAATAACAAATACCACATAAGTAAGTAAAAAATGTGCTAGTTTTTGATGAACGACAAAGACAAACAGATCTTGTTAGCGGACTCAGACTTTTGGACCCCACTGTAGGATTCAAACCCGCAATCATCTGGGCGCGCATCCAGTGACTTAAACCCGCAATGCCAATTCAATGATCCCACTGGGTTCATTTGTACCACTGCGACCCGTTCCTTCACTCGTACCATTAGCATCCATCACCAGCTCTGTGGGTCTGGCTGTTAATGAGGCCGACTCTGGTGTGTTAATTAACACTGTTCATCCTGGTGATGCATGGCCTTTCTCTGAATGTCACCAGTGCCACTCGTCATGAGACACAGACGCACACACAGGGTGAGGACGGAGGTGTTCATTAAACAGCAACGGCAACCACCCACACCTCTGATCTTAATGACTAGGGCGCTGTGTGTGCCGGCATGTGTGCGTTCGCTAATATACGTATGTTTGTGTGTGGCTATGTGTGTGTGTGTGATATGTGTGTGTGTGTGTGTGTGAGAGAATGAAGGAATTGTATTGCCCTTTCATGAAATAGTTTTGCATATATTGACTCTCACTCACATATTTACATACAAACACATAATACAAATACATTGGATTTCAATTAAAAAGTGCAATTAGCTCAGCTTCAGCTGTGGCATGTTATTTAATATTTTAATGCTCCTGGGCAGACAGGAATTGAGTGTTCCCTGTGTGTGTTCATGTGTACTGAATTGTGTAAATGTTTTTTGCTCTTGGTAAAAACATTACAGGACTGGGGCCTCCCGGGTGGTCTCGCGGTTACAACGTTCGACGCTGGCCACTGCGACCGGGGTTCGATTCCACCGGCCGCGTTAGAGTCGGCTCTGGCCAGGAGTGCCACCAGGGGGGCGGCAATTGTCTGTCCGCCCCAGGGAGGGGGAAGGAAGCCGACAGGAAGTTCGCTGCGCACGTGAGTGGCTCTGTAGTACCGGAGTTACGGTCGACAGCCTGGCGACTGCCGTCTCGGAGGAGACAACACTTTGCATGTGTCACTACTGTTCACAGGGCTACAGTAGCTGATTGATTGAGAAGGTATCCTGATTGAGAAGGGCCACGCCCCCCTCAGGGGCTCCAATCAGGGCCCTGAGCTCCCCCGGCGACTGGAGGCTGGAGCCTGGCCACAGTTGAGCTGAGCCTGAACTGGAATTTAGCTAAACCAAGGTTAGATTAAGTGGATTCAGGTGCCATGGACTAGAACGCAGTAGTGCGCTGGATAAAAACAGAGCCAAACACACGTGATGTGAAATTGCAGGAGAGGAGAAGTCTGGGCCACACTGCCCCCAATATAGAGCCAGTAAGAGACCAGACTGAGAGTGATGGGTTAGTATCCTTACAGCTCTGCCTTTCACGAAGAACTGTTTTCTTTCTTTTTCTATTTTAAGGCCCGTGTCACAGAGTTTTGATATATTAACCATACACAGCCCTCTATGGATTTTTACTTCAGTGCCATGTTCTTTTACCCACTGACGGGCCGGGTGCAGTCGTCAGGGTTACGCGGGCGGAAGGTAAAATTCTATATTTGGCGCATCGGCCAGAATTAGCTTCCTTCCAAAACAACCTCTTCCCTTTACCCTTGAACCTGAGTGACGAAGGGGTAACGAATAGACTTAAAAGGGTCATGGGTCACAGCGGGTAGGCCTCTGGCCCTCTGCACATTCAGATGCCTCCCACTCCTCAATTTATTAGATGGGGGGTTGGTGGCGACCTCATAAACATGGGGCTGTCAGTCGCCATAGCAGCGGCTAGAGTTTGCCTGGTGACAGGATTTGGAGTGAGGTGGAACTGGAAACTTGTGGATTGGACGTGATGCAGAAATTAGGCTAATACGCCCTGCATGTTTGCGCATAAAACGGTTCTGGTGTGTTTGACTTGTTTTTGTTTGTTTCACCTTCTAATCTAATCTATTTCATGCAAATAATAAACGTCTCGACTGAAAAGATGGCACCTTGTTTTGATGAAACATCAGTTCAGCAGGATTCATTTCTGCACAATCAGCCCACATTAATCCAAAGTGAATCCACACCGCACACAGCATGATGAAGAACCAGTAGAGCACATTCTCTCTACCCTCCAGCCCTGTGATGCAAACAACTCATGAACTGTGAGCAAACTGCATTGAATATCTATAAAGGACTGACATGTACATGTATATATAGGGCTTTTCATGATACTCAAAATGGGTTACAGTGAAGGGGAGAAACTGGACTCTGGTTGGAAACTGGGTGATGCACGGCGGCCATTTTGCATCAGGACGCCCCAGCGCACATCAGCTGAGGTGGAGAGGGAGATGGAGCCTTGCTCCTCCCGAGCACCGCGCCGTCCCCGCAGCTTCTCCTCCCCGCTCTCCGTGTCAGAGCTTTGCTGACATGGACTCTCGGAAACCTCCATTAATGTGCAAATCAATACTTCCAGACTCCCATTGATCTCCGCTGACGTCTGACAGCCTTTCCGTGTTCTACTTCGCAGGGATGATTAAGGATTTGTCCAAATCAACAACGACAGCCGTTGTCCTCCGCCGTACTTCCCGCGCGCCCGTCAAGCGGAGACGCTGGCATGTTAAAGAGAGGGAACCCTCTCCGTCTGACGGATTCGAATGTTGATTAAACGGTCGCGAACACGACTTCCAGGGCAATATCGAGTGAAAACATCGGCGTGACAGTCGGGCGCGATCGCTCTGCGGCGTGACCTGAGAACGACCGCCGGCGAGCGCGGCTGTGACTTAACAGCGCACCGTGGAGCGAGTCGACGGGAGGATTCTAACGCCGTCGCCGGTGACCGGTGGCCGGGCTGGTGTCCCGCACGGCGTCTAGAGGTTCGGGAAACGGACGACAGGACCGTGGCATCGAGCACACGCTGCGAGGGAGCCGTGGTTCAGCGTGACCGAGAGGAGGCCCGGGCCACGCGGGAGTATCTAGGCTCTCGCTGCCTCCATTTCCAGGTGGGGCCACTGCCATTAAAAACGGCCGCCAAGGGTACTTAGCCCGAATTTCCTCAGCGTGCGTCCAGCTGCACAAATGGATAATGCGTTCCGACGCGGTGCTGTGCACTGCAGATCAGGCCTGCGTAAGGGGCGTCTGCAGAGCAAATTAATAATTGACGTGGTGTAATGCAGTAATGCGCAAAATGCAACCGTGATTTACATCACCGGCTTCCTGTACTCCCCGGATACCTCCCACTCGTGCATTCAGCTATCCCAGCATGCCCCTGTGCCGGTCTGGGTCACATGGTCACGTGACCAATCCTAGAGCTGTCCTCATCATTTCCAGAAGCTGAAACACGTGTACACGTCCCTCTTTAATATTTTCGAGTGTCAGGGTACTTCATGAGAACGACAAGGTGCTTTACTGGCTTGCCATTGGCAAGATGATATGGATATGATCCATAAGACATAAACAGTCTTCCTCTCTCTTTTGCGGTCATCTTTATTGACTCTTCTGTATCTTTGCGTACATACCCCTCTCAAATTCCTCTACCACCACCTCTCTCTCTCTCTCTCTCTCTCTCTCTCTCTCTTTCTCTCCCTCATTTGCCCTCCATCCCCATCCTTCGCTCACTCACACACACAGACTCTCTACGCCCCCCTCTCTCTCATTTACATTTTTAGTTCAATTAGCGTTATCAGAAAGACAAGCGCACACTTCTGCTCCTCTAATTCATGTCGACGGATAAAAGGAGGACCAAACAAACACAACACACCTCAACGTCTCTTAAAAGGAAGACACCAACAGTATGACATACCTTTGAAATATAATTCTTAAATATCATTTCGTAAAGCCTGCTTCTCATCATTTTCACCCGGTGAGCCACTTGTGCGTCCCTTAGACTGTGGCAGGGTGCAGGGTGCTGAAGTGCCAGTGTCACGCATCTTAAATTTTTCGTTATTTGCGAGGGTAATCGCGGTCCCTTGCCTGGTCTATATTTGTGCAGCTCTGAGCCTACCTCCTGGGCCGCGTCCTGATCCAGTATTTAATTGCTCCACTCTCGCAAACTTCACTCGCAGGATTCTCTTCTGAGACCCTGATGCGTTCCCCCGACGCCATCTTAGGAGCGAGTTCAGACCATTAATAAAGCAAGCGAGGCCCATTATATCAGCCACTCCCTCAACATTTACCCACAAAAATATTGCCCAAGTGTTTTTCAAAATCGCAATGCCCATTAATATCAGTTTGTAAATGTAAACTGTTATGTGGGTGACCCCGATAAAAGTAAAGTAAGAAAGTAAGTTTACTGTGAACTTCCAGTGTGGACTGATTAATATTTAAGGCTTCGGAGTGAGTTTTTGTGTGAAACTGAGAAGACCTCCATGAATGAAATTGATGCAGCTAGCAACTGAACAGTCAATAAACTTTATATATTAAAGCCAAGTGCACATGGAATGCCTAATCTTTTTCTTTACTATGGGGAAAATATAGAATTTACAATGCTACATATTACAGTAGCATGTCATGCTACCTAGCTAACTAGCTAACAAAGCTACCCAACTACAGTAGTAGCTAGAATTGTTCATGATATTCTCTTGCTATGTCAGCTAGCTGGCTTGGAAGAAACCTAGGTACTTAGCTAACATACCTAGCTTGCCATCTATGATATTTGGTCATGTTTACTGTTCTCTAGCTGTGTCAGCTCGCTAGCTATATCTTAATGCTATTAACAGTAATTGAGCTTTGTCTGCTGATGGTAGCAAACTATCTAGCCAACTATGATATTTACTAGCTGTAATACACTCAAGCTGGTATTTGTTCATGGCTTTTGCTGTTCTTTAACAATATCGGCAAATTTAATTTTTTAATTAGTTATTACAGTTTTCTGGCTTTGACAGCGAGGTAGATAATTATATTTATCTACCTAGATTTCAAGTTGTCGTTATATCTTTGTAGATAATTGTATGAGGTAAAAACAATCAAAATCAACGGCCGAGAGCGTCTCCATGGTTACAGTAAACAACCATGGTAATGAATCTGCTTCTTGTGGCAAACCTCCAAGTGTAGATGCAAATAAGAGCGACCCCAATCCAAAGTCTCCGGCCCTCACTCCCTCCCTCCCTCCCTCCCCCCTTGATTGACGAGTGTCTACTCGTGTTCTGCTGGTGTTGTGACACTCCAAATGGGGGGCGGCAGGGCAAGTGCGTATCAAATATGAATTGGGATGCAGTCCTGTGGTACACAGTGACCTTCCCCTTCTCCCTCTGGTTAATTAAACCTCAGCACTCTCATGAAATGTAATAAGGAAATGTGTGTGTGTCTGTGTGTGCGCATGTGCATATGTATGTGTGTGTGTGTGTGTGTGTGTGTGTGTGTGCGCATGTGCATATGTATGTGTGTGTGTGTGTGTGTGTGTGTGTGTGTGTGTCTGTGGGCATGTATGTGTGTGCATATATGTGTGTGTGTGTGTGTGAGTGTGAGTGTCTGTGGGAATATCTGTGTGTGCATGTATGTGTGTGTGTGTGTGTGTGTGTGTGTGTGTGGTGTGTGTGTGTGTCTGTGTGTGTCTGTGTATGTGTGTGTGCATATTTATGTGTATGTGTGTGCGTGTGTGAGAGTGTCTGTGGGCATGTCTGTGTGTGCATATATGTGTGTGTGTGTGGGTGAGTGTGAGTGTCTGTGGGAATATCTGTGTGTGCATGTATGTGTGTGTGTGTGTGTGTGTGTGTGTGTGTGTGTGTGTGTGTGTGTGTGTGTGTGTGTGTGTGTGTGTGTGTGCGTGTTCCTATGATACCATGCACTTTGGTTGGAGGGTTCATTTGTTTAGGTGTTCTATTTGGTTATTCTGTTCTCTTGCAGCCGTTGAAATATATATGAATGAACGGATAATGTCACTGACCTTGTGTTCTTAGACAGCTGTGATATGTGATTGAAGCCGTGGTTCAACGCTGGGTAATACCGTAAAAACAAAAATGATGAAACAGTTAAGGGTGGAAAAAAGACGAGAAAGTTAGAAGATATATTTCTCTGTAATTTCCCTGAGGTTGAATTCACTCTCAAAATAATAATAACAACAAGAAGTCTAAATCAATGGAGAGGAGTTTTTCTTTTTTTTGTGACCTTTTCTTTCAGATATATAAAAAAAAACAATTCATTCCTCTATTGCAGTCTTGATTTAGAACAAAACCAGACTGCAGATCAGGGGATCAGTCCTGAAGTAGACTGCTAATAATATCCACCAACACTTTGTGCTTGTTGACACACTTAAGACTTGGGTGGAACAGAAGCTACACAGAAGCTGAATTGTACAATGTAATGTTTTATGCAATGCAGTGTAAAGTAATCTCTAGTGTTTTGTTACTTGCGTATTCAAAAGTTTATATGAATGTACACAACATTCGCAGATGGACACTCACTGATATTGTTCGGTTAAAAGGCCATTACATGTTTAGTTTATGTACGTGTTGGTGATGAGAATGTATAACTATGTAACCACCCTGTTATTACATGATAGATATGCAGTGCCATTGATTCAGTGGCATCGGCTTCGTTGCGTCTCTTGTCAGGGCTGTTTTCTGGTGCTTATTAACAATTACAATTACATGTGGCCATTATCAGTTTAAAATGTATACAAGGATTACAATATATCCAATTTTAAGGTTTTGATACAAAGCAAAAATGAACATGGTCAAATTAAATTGGCGATCCAACTTTTGCACGAAGATATACAAATAAACTCCTAAGTGAGGGGAAAATATATTACCTTTACTATTAATACCTTTATTATTATTAAAGATGAATACCTTGCTTGCGAAGTATAAATCATTTCTGTGGGTTGGTGTGTACTGCAGTACTACTGCTAACATCAATACTAACCGGACTGGGTAAAACATTTTTTTAAAATAAAATAAAAAAACAGCCAGTTCAATGTACTGTACAATGTTTTTAATGTGCTGTTTGTCTACACCTGTGATTGTTTTGTGCGGCTATTTGTTATGCATTTTTGTACGAATGTTTCGATTTGCTTTGATGTGGTTGGTGTTAACTGATAGCTGGGTGGAGCATGTCTGTATTTATTTTTGGTCCTACGCCATTATGGTTGGAAAACGCTCTGGCAAAGGTCTGTGGACTGAAGGCTCAGCGAATTAAATCATTGTGTGGAACTTTCCCTCACAAATGTACTGTACCTTGACACTAAACTAGGGGTCACCAATCTTGTCCGGTGTGGGTGCAGGCTTTTTGTTCTGGCCCAGCACTAAAACACCGGATTCAAGTAATCAACCAATCATGGCCTTCAATCAATTGATTGAAACTTGATTGGTTGGATCATAAGAACATAAGAATAATACAAAATAGGCTTGTCATGTCTAATTGGTATCTAGAGGATGAGGGTATTTCACGAAGAAGGATTAAGGAGTTGGCCTATTCACGGATTATATTGGACACTCAAAAAACAACAAACAGTGATGATCTGTCAAACCGCAATTGCAAACCCACAGCCCACCCACAAGGGGGAAAGCAACATTCACACACAAACATTCACATCATTGGTCACAGAGTGAGGTCACCGCACTACTGCCAGCTAGGGTGAGATATGCCTCACCGAACCGGCCACACCATTGGACAGGGTGAGGTGTGTCACACGGGGCCAGGCACATCATTGGACAGAGTGAGGTGTGTCACACCGTGCCAGGTACATCATTGGACAGAGTGAGGTGTGTCACACCGGGCCAGGCACATCATTGGACTGCCGTG
>JAINUG010000314.1:335000-337500 GCA_029706075.1 Aldrovandia affinis
CACAAGGCAGAGGTGATGACAGCACCGCTAGCCCCCACCCCCACCCCCACCCCCACGGTACGGTTTGTTCAATATCTCGTCTGCACAAACAACCGCGCGCGCACTGAACGATGCGTTGTGTGAGTGTTATGGATTCATTTTACACCAGAGAGCAAACTATTTATTGAACACTATACAAAAATCACGAGCATTTCATTCTGTTGCTTCTGAATCGACTTTGCTTCCCGTGACTTGTGGACTTGTTGTTTTTGAGGGTATGCGCCTTCCCCAATTCCTCCTGAATGACTTTATTTCATTTATTCCTTACGATGACGGTAGCTTGTGTGGTGGCGGATTTTTTAAGTGTTTCCTTTGATTCGCTTTCTCTATTAACCTTCAAGCATGCCTTTATTTTTTTAATGTTTAAAAATATTTTTTTTTTTAAATTTTATTTCCTGGTCATGATCAGACTCATTACGCGTTCTGTGCACCATTTGTAAGGCCGGTTTTGTTCTACTGTCAAGGTTACAAAAGAAAGGAGGTTTTGGGCTTTCTGTTGTTAAGAACATTATACATTTTTTGTAAAAAGCACATTCTTTATGTATGGAGAGAGAGAGAGAGTGAGAGAGAGTGAGAGTGTGAGAGTGAAAGTGAAAGAGTGAGAGAGAGAGAGAGAGAGAATGAGAGAGTGAGAGAGAGAGAGAGAGAGAGAGAGAGAGAGAGAGAGAGAGAGAGAGAGAGAGAGAGAGAGAGAGAGAGAGAGAGAGAGAGAGAGAGAGAGAGAGAGAGAGAGAGAGAGGGGGAAAGGGAGAGGGAGGAGAGAGGGAGAGAGAGGGAGAGAGAGAGAGAGAGAGAGGGAGAGGGAGGAGAGAGGGAGAGAGAGAGAGAGAGAGAGAGAGAGAGAGGGAGAGAGAGAGAGAAAGAGAGAGAGAGAGAGGGAAAGGGAGAGGGAGAGGGAGGAGAGAGGGAGAGAGGGAGAGAGAGAGAGAGAGAGAGGGAGAGGGAGGAGAGAGGGAGGAGAGAGGGAGAGAGAGGGAGAGAGAGAGAGCGAGAGAGAGAGAGGAGAGAGACAGCAATACTAGCTCTGACTGAGATCTGGCTAACCTGGCCATAGATGTCATACTCTCATTAAAAAATTGTTCTGATTGGTATGATTCATAGCATCTCAGAGCAGAAAATAAGTACTGCTGCCTGTTCTGAGGTACACAGATGCTGTTTAGTGATTAAGACTTAAAAAATGCAATCATAAGGTGCACACTTGTAAAACCAATAAGGGACAATACTCAGCCAATAGAAATGAGACAGGATTCAATATACATATGGATGAGCAATAAGACTGCATGCCACCTGCAAGTTAGTCAGTGCCAGCAGAAATGCCATTCACATTAAATATGTACTATTTTTCCTCCTTGCCGTTCTGTGTATTAGTTTAAGCTGTCTCTTTGGGGCACGTAGCCCCATAAGAATGCATACGTACATGCACATCTAAGAACAGGCACCTGTAGTTTGACATACAGCCGTGTTTGGTTCGGCTCACAACAGGTTGGGCCTGTGTGCCTGTGCTTACAGGTGCCCGCCCCGGTGTCAGGCCCTGGTGCCCACGTTATCGTTGTGCTGCGCTTTGCGTCCGAGGGACCAGGCACAGAGGTCCAGCAGAGCTCCGGGGGGAAGGGTTTAACGCTGCTGGAGCAGAGAGCAGAAAGGACAGGCCCATTTGTCAGCCAGAAAAAAAGGGGGAACAAGCAGCCCCTGCCCCTCCTGACCCCCGGGGCCCTAGAGAACAGCCACTGTGTCCCATTCCCCCGCAAGTCAAACGCGACGGGCAACAGTGGAGAAACAACAGCTCGGAGCGTCCCCTGGAATGGGACATCTGATGGGGGGCGCGTGGCAGCGGATCGGCGGGGGTTTTCGTGAAACGGCGGTAGCCACAGAGGCGCCGGGGGCTCGGGCGGTAAGATTTACGCCGTACGCCGTCCTGAAGCAAAGGCGTGTGTGGCCTATCGGGGGGCCAAATCACGGTGATCATCGGGACTGACTCAGCACATCAAATACACGGCTCTTATCATCCACGGCGTTGCTGATGCGACTGTTAAACAGCTCACCAGCTGGGCCGCGCACGCGTACGATCATCTTAATGATTATGTGCACCATCTTTCCTGTTCCTCGCTCGCTGTTTTCCGATTGGAACGCAACCAAATATTTTTTGCCACGCTCTGAGATTCAGCCGATTGATCCGATTTGCTGAAAAAATGGACTCGTGTCATAAAATAGGCAGTGGTATTGCAGAACAATCGTGATCTTATTTACTGCAGTGTGCCAGCTACGTGCTTAGTTTACTTTACTTTACTTTGTTTGACGTTTCACTTTAAAAGAATACAATACATGGACACATCCCGATGTACATGTACATTTTAAAAAGACATATCAAGGATGACACAGATATGTCTTCCATAGTGGTCCTTGTTGTTATTAGGTGTCATGGTGGTGTGTGTGTGTTGTGTTTGTGGTGTTAGGCGTTGGC
>JAINUG010000314.1:342500-350000 GCA_029706075.1 Aldrovandia affinis
CAGGCACCGTTAACGCCAGCAACCGTCTCGTATGAAAAATGACAGCGGAGAAACACTTCAGAGATGCGCAAGAGAGCGTGAGGGAGAAGGAGCGCTAGAGCGAGAGAGAGAGAGAGAGAGGAGAGGGAGAGAGGGAGAGAGGGAGCAAGAGAGCAGGATGGATAGATCATATCGTGGAGCTGGTGACTGTTTGCTGGCTCTGTGGGTAAGGTGCTACAGCATATGTATGAAACCAAAATAAATGGAAACATCCAGAATGTTTGATTCATGAGGTTTGCTCACGCCTGAGTAAATAAACACCGCTCTTTTCCATGCAGGTGTGGGCGTGCGTGTGTGTGCGTGTGCGTGTGTGTATATGTAAATCCTATCTCCATCCTATCCCCTAGCAACCCCGGAGGGGGAAAATAAACACGAGCGACACTTCTGAGTGTAACTATGGCACACTGTGAGTGCACACTTTAACCGAGCGGACTGCCCCCTGAAGGTGACCTTAACCCCGAAGGCTCCCGAGGCCAAAGGGCATCCCCTGGCCCCTAGACGCCGTTACCCAGGCAACCGTAGCGTGAATGATCTGACATCACGCGTTACAGGGACTGGAAACTGGGAAAATGTCAGGGCACATCAGCCGGCTAGTCCTATATCTATGACAATGTGCGCACGTCGTTGAAGCGAGAAGTGACTGGCAGTCGAGCAGCGACTACCGGTGTTAATTTGCCCTGCCGTTTAAATTATTTATTATTTTCTTCCCTCTCTTTTTAAAGTACCCGAGCCGTAATTGAAATAGTTTCCCCTCTCCCAGAAGCGCGTCGACTGACGGTGAGGCGTTCCGAAGTGTCGGTCTGTTCACGTCCGCCGCTCTGCTCCCTCGGCTCCAGGGTTCGAGGGCGGGGGGGGGGGGGAATCGGAGAGAAGAGCAATGGCCCTTCACTCCTCATCATCATCTCCGTGGCTGAAGCGCTTTGACAGACCGGTTTACGGAGCTCGGAAAATTGTTTGTACAAAATTACGGAGGAGATTGAGGTCTGAGAGCGGTGGCGAGACACGGAGCAACCTTAACCGCCGTTAATTCAGAACGAGAAGTGCTGAGGGGAGCGTGCGCACAAATTGCCAGCTGATGACGGACGAAATGAAATATATGGCACGCTACAGAGAGACTATTATATTACTAATGCCGGGATAATATACAAGGGCTACATCAACTATATCGACGGACTGCAGTCCATTATCAAATTAAATGCACAGACCCAAAAAAAGATTCTTAGATTTGTTTTCATGCACTAGCAACCCCAATAAAAAAATCATTGAATAAAGCTCACACGGCTGGCTCTCTCCTGCTGCTGCTTCCATTGTTTTTATGTCACATCTGCTGTCATATATAAAAAAAATATTTCAATATTTTCTTAAGTGGAGGTTTTCTTTTGCTTTATTTGGACAGACACAGACACAGCAAACGGTGACTTAAATATAAACCCCAAAGGCGGCGCTCCTGGGCTGCTTCTCTTTAATTGGACTAAATAAAAGAAACAGCCAAAATAAACTGCCTGAAGGAAACACTTGAGTAAATGAAGGGTTCTGGCGGCTCTGTTCTGGTGTGGGGCGCTTTTTCCCGACGCTGTTTAAGTCCACTCAACCCCTTAGAGGGCAAGGTAAACGCCAATAAACACAAAGCCATTCTGAGTGATCACCTTCATTTTATGGTGAAGCATTTCTATCCTGATGAGAGTGGTCTCTTCCAGGATGACAATTGTCCCCATCCACAGGGCACTAGTAGTCACTGAATGGTTTGTTGATGGATGAAAATGATGTATGTCATATGCCGTGGCCGTCTCAGTCACCAGACCTCAACCCAATTGAACACTTATGGGAGAATCTGGAGTGGCATCTGAGACAGCGGTTTCCACCACCATCAACAAAACAGCAAATGATACAATTTCTCACAGAAGAATGGTGTTGCATCCCTCCAATAGCGTTCCAGACACTGGTAGAATCTATACTAAGGAAAATTGTTCTGGTTCTGGTGGCTGGACACTTTATGTTGGTGTTTCCTTTATTTTGGCAGTTACCTGTATGTAGTCAGTGAGTGTAATACCCACTTACGAAAGGATACTTTAGCTGCAATCCCAGTAAAGCCTTACCAGATACTTTCGGAGCTTAGAACTGCTTGGTTCTTCACCTTGATGGATGTTATTGTTGGTTTCCCAAATCTGGCTCTTTTCCAGCGCTTGTGGCGAAGATGCCCGTCTTCACCGCCTCTCTGGCTAAGACCAGCAGCGCCCCCTAGCGGCCACTGTAGGTAGGAGCCACGTGCGACAGCACCTCTGGTGAAGTGGCACAAACAGTCTGGAGGAGGATGTACCTGCGAGGCAGTGGTGAGGAAGACCGTCACTGGGCTGCATGGCACGTGACTAACAGGCTGCACTGGGTTACACTGTATAACAGCCATGACTTTTCTCACTTTAATGTAATCATTCAGAAAGTGGGGAAGAGAGACAGGTAGTTCTCTGTGGCTCAGTTGGTAGAGCACAGTGTTGGCAACGCAGGTTTTGGGTTCAATCCCCACTGGGGCCACATATACTGAAAAATGTATGCATTCACTACTGTAAGTCGCTTTGGATAAAAGCGTCTGCTAAATGGCGTATATTATATTATTATTATTATATTAGGTAGGCGAGCTCACAAACAATAAACAAACAAACAAAAAAATAAGTAAAATAAAATGTAGATGTGCGTGGGTGTGGGAGAAAGTGTTAGTGTGTCGTCTTTGGGATCCATCCACATGCAGCTGCATGAAAAACATTCAGAAAGACCTGGGGAGGTGGCCAGGTAATCTCCCATACACCACGACTGCGACTGCAGATTGTACTTGCAAGGCATACTGTACTGTACGTCAGCCGTTCACACTGGACAGTGCACCTTCGCTGGGCACTGACATGACGTCACAGAAACTGGGACAGTGCTAAACCTACACAACATGGGCGCCATTTGTAATTTGTCTCTGCCAGAATGTTTTGCCACCCAGATTTATAGCAAATACAGAAACCAAATTCATTGAATTGTTGCATAAACAACATCTCTGGGGATATGTAAATATATATAGAAAAAAATATACATATATATTATATACAGAATATATACATGCACACAAATATATTTAATGTATTTATTATACCTTTAACACACACACAGACACACATGCACGCACAATACACACAGACACAGACACACACACACACACACACACACACACACACACACACTCGCGCACGTGCACGCCACAAACTCGCATGCTGTTTCCCAGGGTGAGCCAGTGTCTCTTAGTTTCCATGGAAACTGCCATATAGAGGAATGAGTACAGGGCCACATTCTGAGAGATAGGGAACCCTCCCATGGCGGAACACTGCTGAGTCACCTGACCGGCGGAGCCTTCCAGAGGCTGTGCCTCAGCTGTTCTGCACCGTGTGCCAAACACCACTCGCCCTGACCTGCTCCAGTCCCCGCCCCACGGTGTCGAGGTTCGACTGCTGGCCGAGACCTGCAGCTGAGTAGCTAGTATTGCTGTCTCTCCTCTCTCTCTCTCTCTCTCTGCCTCTCCCTCTCTCTCTCTCTCTCTCTCCCTCTCTCTCTCTCTCTCCCTCTCTCTCCCTCTCCTCTCTCTCTCTCTCTCTCTCTCTCTCTCTCTCCCTCTCTCTCTCCCTCTCCCTCTCTCTCTCTCCTCTCTCTCTCTCTCTCTCTGCCTCTCCCTCTCTCTCCCTCTCCTCCCTCTCCCTCTCTCTCTCTCTCTCTCTCTCTCTCCCTCTCTCTCCCTCTCTCCTCCCTCTCCCTCTCTCTCTCTCTCTCTCTCTCTCTCTCTCTCTCTCTCTCTCCCTCTCCCTCTCTCTCCCTTTCTCCTCCCTCTCTCTCTCTCTCCCTCTCTCTCTCTCTCTCTCTCTCTCTCTCTCTCCCTCTCTCTCTCTGTCCCTCTCCCTCTCTCTCCCTCTCTCCTCCCTCTCCCTCTCTCTCTCTCTCTCTGTCTCTCTCTCCCTCTCTCTCTCTCCTCTCTCTCTCTCTCTCGCCCAGCACACTAATGTAAAGAATATGCAAGTTTGCACAAGCCACCAGTAGACGGCACAGATAGCAGAGCTGCTGGAGTATTCCCATGGCCCTGGAGAAAGAGCTGAACACTCACAGAGGAGTGAGACAAGTTCATTAAGAGAGGTGCCCGTAGATCTGATCAGCTGATAGGCTTCTCACAACCACCTTTCTTTTGCTACAGTAACTGGGGAAGCTTGGCTACTGTCCACCTCTTTTACCGTTTTAGAACGTGCGCATACAGGATTTGATTCTCACTGATGTGTCGTCCAAGCCAAAATCGAGTCCCTCTTGCAAACTTCTCAATATATTGCTTTAATACACTTTTTTTTGCTGCCTATTTGCTTAGGCGACACCCCTACCCAAGGCAACTTGCTCAGCATATAAAATGTACAAACTACTGCAGCTTGATATTTACTCGAGCAATTAAAGTCCCCTTCTTGTGCAAACTGCGGCTCACCTGGGTTTTGAACCTGCAATATTTTTAGTCCAAATCCCAGTTTCATTTTGCCAAACCATTAGTCCCAAAATGAGGCACTTAATTTCTTCGCCCATTGATTACACAAGTAAAGTTTTGTGGAGTTATTTATCTGTTTGTTTGTTTGTGATTGGTTGATTGATTTAGGAAGGACATTATTAGGGGAGGGGGGGGGACTTGGTGAATATCCAGAACTTACCAGGTGAATTACTAATGTAAATAAATGCCAGTGAAGCCGAGAAAATAACCACTTCCCTGAATAGCAGAAAACTGTAAATATCAGCAATGAATGTTAATTTATCACAAATAAACAAACCATCAAAGTTCCATAAAGAAAGATATTCCTGTTCTTAAATGCTTACCACAAATAAACTAAATATGTGGCAGGGCTGTGAGCTTTTCTTTTACCAACCTGATGTAAAAGAAGGGACAAACTTATCTTAATAAAATCTTTGGTACTTCACTTTGTTAATCCCTTATAAAATTTAAAAAAACCTCAATCAAATCAAGTCTCTGTTTGCTAAGCTTCAATACATTGAGTCTTAAGTCTTAACTTTTACCTTCCATACCAGGTACCAATTTAGTTGCCCTTCTTTGTACTTTTTCAAGAGCTTCTATATCTTTCTTATAGTGCGGTGCCCAGAACTGCACACAGAATTCTAAGTGAGGTCTGACAAAGGCATTATTATATAAGATCAATAGAACCTCTGTTGTGATGACAGGAACGAATCCAAATGCGGACACAGACAAAGTTAGGATGGAGAGTGATGTTTTAATAATAATTGTAGTAGTAATGACAGAGGTAGTGGAGACGATGAGCTGGACACTGGAAGGGATGCACAGGAGGACAGACAGGATGAGGAAACCGGGAGGGGCAGCTAAGCGTGCAGGCAGGCGGGGCTGGCAGGACGGACAGAGCTGGCAGACGGATGAAGAATGAACCGAGAAGGGAAAACAACGATCTGACGATGAATGACTGGAAAACCGGGGTAGATATACTGCAGGGCTGATGATCTAGATGGGAAGCTGGTGTGCCGGAACGGACGACGGAATTGGTAACAGGTGAACATGATGAGGAGTAATGAGGGATGATAATTGAATGATGGAAAATAATAAAACAATTAACAAACAATCACAAGGGAGAAACAAGACAGGAACAAAGGGAATGTGACAACCTCCTTTGATTTATACTCGATAGTTTGTGCTATATACCCCAGCATCCTATTGGCCTTTTTCACTTCTGTAGCACATTGCTTTGATGCGGATAGACTTTGATCAACTAAGACCCCTGGTGTTCAGTTTGAAAAAAAAACCGTAAAATTTTCTCCTCCCATAAAATACTCCTGTCTTTAATTTTTATTTCCCACCAAACTACATAAAACAATAAGGTGACCTAAACAAGGTTTGTGTTGTTACTCAGCACCTAACTGATTAAAGGACAGCAGCTACACAGTTAATTCACCTCACCAGGGTTTCTTGGGTTTTAATTAGTTGCCGATTTTAAAGTAAAGGCGAATAAGCAGCAGGCCCTGAGCCTCTCCAGGACCGGGGTTCGGCCTCCCTCTGGACCAATGAGAACTCCCGTGGGTTCTGTTTCCATGGATACCGAGAGGACTGAATGATGAGGTGAGACAGAGTGCCACAGGGTGACCCACGAAGGAGCCGTAGTTTACGTCGTGGCGGGACCAATCAGAGCACGCCTTTGCCATCGTCCATCTCTAGACTCAAGTCACAAGTGAGTCCAAACGGACGCAGAAAAGGTTACAGAAAAGCAAGGAACTCGTCCCAAAACAGCCATGTGAGCCGTTGTACACGTTTACACGCATGTTTGCTTACAGTAGCAGAGTCATAGTGTGCCCACATGCCCACACAGCCACACACTCTGACATGCTAGTGTGCGTGTGTACACAATACAAAGTGGCATTAAGGTATTCACAATCTGCACAAGCAGGAAAAGCTTGCCAAGAAACAGGACGTTTTGTGTTTAATACTTAGAAGAAGATGTTTTTTGACATAACAGCTAAGACTCTCAGCCCTGGTGGTCAATAACTACACATCCGCATATGTGACCATAACACTTCAATTTGGCCCAGAGGCCCATATCCACCTCCAACTCCGGTCTAAACCAGCTGGCAGAGAACAATGGATCTATCAGGCAGGCTATAAAGGGATACAAATAAAGTGGTGCTTTGTACAGGAGGCAAAATAATCATGAAATATAATGTTTGGCTTTGGTTAAATGCTTCAGAAGAATATTGAGGAGGATGCAAACTGCGATGACAACGCATGGTGTGTCATCTGGGGAGATGAGTCAGGACGGTATTACACAAGCGTGTGGGGCTCCCACCGCTCCTCACAGATGACTTTTAAAATAGCCGATCTGGAACGGGGAATTTACAAAAGAGCATAAGCTCTGATGCGTTTCTGCTGCCGGCTCGTCGACGCTGTTTATGATAAATAGCGATGTTAAGCGGGCCGTAACAATAAACGCCTGCGTCACGTAGAAGCGGATGGAGGCAGCGCGGTTATCCGGCTCCCTTTGTGAGGCCTGCTCGCTCCAAGCTTTGTCCATTAGTGAAATCTCTGTTCCCTCTATCTCCACTTCTTTTCCCAGTTCTCTCACTGGTGTTAAAATGCCTGTGATGGCACTAAAGATGTCCCCTGGGTTTTGGCGTTCAGCTCTCACACAGACACGTAACATCGTGCCGCAGCGCTCCTCAGAAGTGAGAGTGAACTCACAGTGATCACGACATCAGGACCATGGGCGTTACTGTTAATTCCCCATTTTTAGAAGACTTTCCAATTCCCGTGTTTCTGTCTTTCCCTGCCCAATCAGACCGTGTTTGTGTCCTGTAGGCCCGTCCTCACATCCCGCCAGGAGGGCCTTTCATAACTCCCTCCGCCGTGCCGCTGCAGCAGCTGAGCCACTCACTCACTGTTTACGGAGCTGAAAA
>JAINUG010000314.1:355000-372500 GCA_029706075.1 Aldrovandia affinis
ATGCATGTGTGTGTGTGGGTGTGTGTGTGTGTGGGTGTGTGTGTGTGGTTATGTATGAATGTATGTAAGTATGCATGTGTGTGTGTGTGTGTGTGTGTGTGTGTGTGTGTGTGTGTGTGTGTGTGTGTGTGGGTGTGTGGTTATGTATGAATGTATGTAAGTATGCATGTGTGTGTGTGTGTGTGTGTGTGGTTATGTATGAATGTATGTAAGTATGCATGTGTGTGTGTGTGTGTGTGTGTGTGTGTGTGTGTGGGTGTGTGGTTATGTATGAATGTATGTAAGTATGCATGTGTGTGTGTGTGTGTGGTTATGTATGAATGTATGTAAGTATGCATGTGTGTGTGTGTGTGTGTGTGTGTGGTGTGTGTGTGTGTGTGTGGTTATGTATGAATGTATGTAAGTATGCATGTGTGTGTGTGTGTGTGTGTGTGTGGGTGTGTGGTTATGTATGAATGTATGTAAGTATGCATGTGTGTGTGTGTGTGTGTGTGTGTGTGTGGTGTGTGGGTGTGTGGTTATGTATGAATGTATGTAAGTATGCATGCGCGTGCCTGCGTGCCGACACATACCCACTCCGGCATATACACAGGACAGTGTGCGCACTTGCATGTGTGTGTGTGTGTATGTGTGTGTTTGTATGCGTGGTAATTGGTGCTTGGTTTGCGTACACACCCAGGCTCGGAACAGCTGCAGAAAGCGCCACTTCCCTAAACCGTGACGAGACAATGCTCTTTTCCACCACAACACTCTGCGCTTTGCAGAGAACTCTGTAGCACTACGCAGAGAAGCACACACAGAATTACACAGAGAACCAGAGAACCACACACAGAATTACACAGAGAACCAGAGAACCACACGCAGAATTACACAGAGAACCAGAGAACCACACACAGAATTACACAGAGAACCAGAGAACCACACGCAGAATTACACAGAGAACCAGAGAACCACACAGAGAACTCTGTGGCACTTCTCAAAACATGGTTTCCTTGTGGGGGTGCAAACAAATTTGATCAGGTGTAAGGTGGGAGACATTAAGAAGATAGTCCTGGTATTGCTTCAAAATAATGGCAGTGCTCTGGTCTTGCAAACAGATGTAACAGAGAACCAGAGAACCACACACAGATTCACAGAAAACCAGATGGAGAACCAGTGAACCACACACAGAATCACAAAAAAACAGACAGAGAACCAACTAGAAAACCAAAAAAACATACAGAGAACCAGAGAACCACACAGGGAACCACCTGGAGAACCAGAGAACCAGAAAGAACCAGACAAGTAACCACACAGAGAACCAGAGAATCACACAGAGAACACACGCAAAGAACCATGCACACAACCACACAGAGAACCACACAGAGTGTGACGCTTTGCTAAAATCTGCTAAAACCAACAAAGAAAATGGCTCCACATTTACGGTGATGTGAACCTTCACCAAGTTTGTACAAAGTATAAATATGGGGCCCCTTGGGGCCACGCTGCGCTTTAGGCTCTGCAGGAGTCCTCGCCAGAATGAGGGGCATTACTAATTGGTTTGCAGCAACAAGGCCCAGATTGTGTGTGCAATGTTGGTGGTCAAAAACCTGCGTGGGATTTGATAAGCAGCAGTAATGGGTGAAATTGCCAATTAAAAATGGTTTCTCTGAGACAGCAACACCATGCTTATTTTCCCTTGATACGTGCACAGTTGTTTCATGAGAATAAACATGTGGCTTGATGAATGGGCTATGACTGCAATTTTTGCAGGCTGGATCCCTTATGTATTCTGTCGAATTTAGCGAGGCCACTATCATGCGCAAGCCTCATGTTTGTGTACAGATTTGCATAGACGGTGCATCCTTTTAAAGTCTCACATTTTTAACCTTTTGTTTCCCTACAGCCCAAAATGAAAACATATGAAATCAGACTTTTCCCACATTTTACCCTACAACTTCCAAGTTTAAAAAAAATGCAAAACATTTCTGAACATTAATTAAAAAGGAAAAAATCTACCTCCTCTTCTAACAAATGTTAGAAGTGCACTACCTAATGTCCACACAGTTCTTGATATGACATTATTTGTAACATTACTTGTTTCTAAGCTTTTAAACAGCAAGGCATATACAGTAATATTAACTTTTAGTTTGACTGCAGCAAGGTAGTTAGCCGTTGTTGGTAGATAGCTAGCTCAGAGTTAGCTAGTTGGTTAGGCGAGTACGCGCGCGTGTCCCAGTGAGCCTGGCAGATGGCTTTGCCACGGCCTACGTCTGCGCTTTTGAAAAACGATGTGTTCCATTTGGGATGCCAGAGAAACGTAACATTGGATTGGCCCTCTGTGCAAACCGTGAGCGGAACAGAACTGGCCGGTCCGCAGCAGTATGGTTGAAAGTTTCTTTACAGTCTGTTGCTTTGGTGGTTTGCTTTCTTTATGGTCTAGTGACTGTGTGTGATCATTGAGCACGACAACACAAAGTCTCTGTTCATAATTCTTTTCAGAACGAGATCAAAACTATGAACGCGGGTAAAATATCATGTTCTCCAGGGTTTTTCTGCTGCCGTTTCAAAGGTAAACGGGACGGTAAAAAAAAAACATTTCCGATCTTTTGAATAGTAGTTGATAAAAGTTTAGCATTTTGCCACTGTATTCAATGGAAAAACGCTGTTGATCTCGGACCACATGCTGACAGTAGGCTTGAAAGGAAGTCTGCTGGATTAGGACAACTGCTGTCACTTTCTGACAACCTTAACCATGCGGTAACACCTGTGTTACATTAAAGGCCATAGATCATAAACAAGGTTCTGGCTCTTGTAACAAATACACTGCCTGTCCCCCAAAAAAGTCACACACTCTAATATTTCGTTAGACCGCCTTTAGCTTTGATTACGGCACGCATTCGCCGTGGCATCATTTCGATAAGCTTCTGCAATGTCACATCCAGAGTTGCATAAATTTTCTCCAAGATCTTGTATTGATGATGGGAGAGTCGGACCGCTGCACAAAGTCTTCTCCAGCACATCCCAAAGATTCTCAATGGGGTTAAGGTCTGGACTCTGTGGTGGCCAATCCATGTGTGAAAATGATGTCTCATGCTCCCTGAACCACTCTTTCACAATTTGAGCCCGATGAATCGTGGCATTGTCATCTTGGAATATGCCTGTGCCATCAGGGAAGAAAAAATCCATTGATGGAAAAACCTGGTCATTCAGTATATTCACGTAGTCAGCTGACCTCATTCTTTGGGCACATAACGTTGCTGAACCTAGACCTGACCAACTGCAGCAACCCCAGATAACACTGCCCCCACAGGCTTGTACGGTAGGCACTAGGCATGATGGGTGCATCACTTCATCCGCCTCTCTTCTTACCTGATGTGCCCATCACTCTGGAACAGGGTAAATCTGGACTCATCAGACCATGTGACCTTCTTCCATTGCTCCAGATTCCAATCTTTATGCTCCCTAGCAAATTGAAGCCTTTTTTCCAATTAGCCTCACTGACAAGTGGTTTTCTTAAGGCTACACAGCTGTTTAGTCCCAATCCCTTGAGTTCCCTTCGCATTGTGCATGTGGAAATGCTCTTACTTTCACTATTAAACATAGCCGTGAGTTCTACTGTTGATTTTTTACGATGATTTCACCAAACGTTTAAGTGAGCCGATCACGATCATTCAAGATTTTTTCTGACCACATTTCTTCCTCAAAGATGATGGTTCACCACTATCCTTCCAGGTTTTAATAATGCGTTGGACAGTTCTTAACCCAATTTGAGTAGTTTCAGCAATCTCCTCAGTTGTTTTCTTTGCTTGATGCAGGCCAATAATTTGACCCTTCTGAAACAGATTAACATCTTTTCCACGACCACAGGATATGTCTTCCGACACGGTTGTTTAAGAAACGAGAAGCTACTCACTGCATCAGTTAGGGTTAAATAACTTGTTGCCAGCTAAAACATATTAATCACTGCAGTAATTATCCAATTCAAGGCTCTTACCTATTTGCTTAGTTAAATCCAGGTGGTGACTTTTTTTTTGGCCAGGCAGTGTATAATAGCTCTAAATAGCCAAAGTTTAAAAAGCCGTATTGCAAGGTGCCTTTTATCCACAGTGGTTTTTTTATCACACTGGACAGCCGCTCCTGAAAGGAGCCCCAAACCCGCGGCACATTCTCTTCCTCTTCACTTCAGCCTGCCAAGAGCTGATGTTACCAAATAATTCAACGTCTGTTTTTTTCCGTCCGCTGCAAATTATGATCGTCTTACGCACTCTCCATTAGAGGATGACAGGGAAGTCTGTGATTAATGGCGAATGATTAACATGCAGCGTTGGTGTTTGGAGCTTATTCGACGTTTATTTGGACGGCCCCAGTGTAATGCGAGAAAAGGTAATGACGGCATGATGTACGCGGTGCCATCAAAGATGTTTTAGGCCGTAAACAATTTCGATCAGACGCTCCCGTTGAGTTTCGCAGTTCCTGTTTGGCTATCTTCAGTGCGGTGCCCCGTAGTAACGCTGTGCACACCTGTTAGCCTGTTCAAGGTGGAGACAATTTTATCTCTTCATCTGGACTGTACAATGTGCAGTGTTTTTTTGTTTTTTGACAGCAACAAATTAATCTTATTTCGTCTGTCTTTTCTCCCAATTTTTCAATGTCCGATCGCACTTGCAATGCCCGTCTCATTTCTGCAACGTCAGGTGTCACTTTGAGAGAAGGTGACAAGCAGCTGCTCTCCTTCGTAGGATGCGCTGCCCCCTCTCCCTCCCTCTCTCCCTCCCGTGAAGGATGCTAACGGAGAGTTACGTGCCGTCCCGGAGGGTTGCTGGGTTACGGTTGTCACGTTTATCTTCTTTTCATCCCCGTCACCATCATGTTCCAGCTGTTCCATTTCCTAAAGTAGAGCGATTCCAAAGCTCCCCTTCAAACCATTTCACCGCCTTAATACATTTCTTTTGGTGAATCTTTGGGCACTGCCCTCAGCAAACTGCTTTCACGCGCACATACTCCGACACGTTATGTGAACCAGAGTATGCTAATGTGGTGCCCACTGTGCTCTTAAACCTGTGTGCTGTGAACTTTGAGAACAGGACATTCCTGTAGAGTGGAAAGCGTAATTAACAGGAGTCCATAATTAGTCTTGTTAAATTGGTCGTTAACCTCGCGCCGACCGTGACCGCATTGAACCCGTACGTTTTTTTCCTCAACGCCCGTGCCTCTGGCTTTTAGGAAAACCTCTCTTGCGTCTGCCACCGCTTCTGTGATGACAGGACAAGGACCCAGATGCAGACCAGGATAAGGCAGAGAGGAACGTTTAATTCAAGCAAGATTCAAAAGCCGATAGTCAGAGTTAGCAAAGACACAAAATCGAAATCCAAAAGAGTAGTCAAAAACAGTCCAAAAATCTAAAACCAAATAATCAGAAAAAGGTAAACAAACAAAATCGGAAGGCAAGCTTGTAGTCAAACAGAAGGGAGTCAAAAAACAAATAATCAGAGAAGAAAAACAAACAAAATCAGCAGGCAAACTCGAAGTTAAACAGAAGGAGTGTCTCGGAATAATGCAACAAACTCTGGCTTACAAGTAATCGGCACAGTGAATGAGGATCAGCGTTCTGACAATGAATGAAGGCAAACACGGAACTTAAATACAAACGGGGAAGGGAAACACAATAGGAATCAGGTGTGACTGGGAGGAGAGAAGGGCAAGAACACAGGTGAGAACGATAGGGATCACTAATACAATAACGAGGGGAGAAACAAGACACGGACTGGGAAACACATAAACACACTGAAAATAAACGACCTGGAAGAGCAGGCAGACACGTGCACAGTTCGAAGGGGAGGAGCGCATAGAAAGAATCTGTGTGCAGATAAAGCGAAAAGAGAGAAGCGTACAGCGATAGGACAACGAGAGAGAGAATGATAGCGATAGGTAGAAGCGTGAGATAATTAGTAATTAGTAATGTTAGTAACTTAATCTAAATCCCTAATGTTAGTAGATTAGTAGGTTAATACTATATACATCTAACTAATATATACAGAGTGTTTAGAAAGAAAGAAGGAAGTAAACGAGTTAGAAAAACAGAAAACCCGTAAAGAAATCTCCCTAATAGTGCAATAACAAAGACGAGGAGTGGATTATCGAAAAACACGGAACACAGACAGACGGGGAAACAGACGTGAATGAACCGTAATGATGAGAAAATAACAAAATGCAAAAAACAAACAGAACAAACGTTGCAAAACATAACAGCTTCACCCTAACGCACCCATTCCGGCTCTGCTTCCTCTAACGCATCCATTCCGGCTCTGCTTCCTCTAACGCACCCATTCTGGCTCTGCTTCCTCTAACGCACCCATTCCGGCTCTGCTTCCTCTAACGCACCCATTCCGGCTCTGCTTCCTCTACTGCTTCCTCTAACGCACCCATTCCGGCTCTGCTTCCTCTAACGCATCCATTCCGGCTCTGCTTCCTCTAACGCAGGGGTCGGCAACCTGCGGCTCCGGAGCCGCATGCGGCTCTTTCACCCTTATGTTGCGGCTCCGCGTGGCTTGGGAAAATAAATAATAAGTATCCAATTGAATCGGGCGCAAAATTGGGCGCATTTTTTTGGGCGTTGCACCCCCCCGGTCCGCGAAATAAATGAACTGGTCGCAGCTTTTTTTGCTGCGACCGATTCATTTGCACCCCCGTCGACAGAAAATGGTGCGGCTCCCAGTGTTTTCTTTTCCGTGGAAACCGGGTCCAAATGGCTCTTTGAGTGTTATGGGTTGCCGACCCTGCTCTAACGCATCCATTCCGGCTCTGCCTCCCCACTCACAGGCCCTTGGCCACGCACTCAAGCTCTCGCAAACAGACTCAGGAATTTACTCCAGGGCTCTGTTACCCATATTACATTTTGATCCAAGGTTGACAGTGCAGTGATTATGACTTGTCTGGCTACTTTACGCTGAATGAAATGACTGTATTCACAACCCCCTCCCACCTTCTCCATATACAAAACAAGAAAACAATTAGCACAATTGCATAATGGCTGTGCTCGGGTAAAAATATATCATTTTTAGCAATGGCGCTATACATCCTTCAGTCTTTTGCTCTCAAGGCCTTTGCTCCAGAACCTTGAAGAGGACGGAGTTTGGCTGTCAGATTTGGCTGAAGGAGATGACGGATGAAGGCTCCTGGCCCACGGTTTCCAGCAGAACCGCAGGGCTCCGCTCTCTAAGTGTTCGCTGCGTCGCAGGATGTAGTGACTCCGCCAGGAGGGAGCTTACAGATAAAAACTGAGATAAATGATCGGCCATCTTGGGATCAAGGTCAGGAAGGTGTCACTTTTTAAAGGATCGTCAATCAGAAAGCCTGTGGTGGCCATATTTTTTATGTGTGTTTTGAGAGGACGTCATGATCGGTTCACACAACAGATCCAGACCCAGCAGATGTGGAGGACCTGTGTGACGTCTAATGGGCTGATGTTCCCCTGACGTTTGTGATCAGAATACTCACTCGCACATGCACACACACACACACACACACACACACACACACCTATCCACACACGCAAACACACACACAAACACACACACACACACCTATCCACACATGCAAACACACACAAACACACACACACACACCTATCCACACACACAAACACACACACACACACACACACACTCACACACACACATCCACACACGCAAACACACACACAAACACACACACACACACACCTATCCACACATGCGTAAACACACACACACACACACACACACACACCTATCCACACATGCAAACACACGCACGCACACTCACACATGCGCAAACACACACACACACACACACACACACCTATCCACACACGCACATGAACATACACACACACACACACACACACACACACCTATCCACACACGCAAACACACACACGCACACACACACACACATGCATGCACACACATATACACACACACCCACATGAACATACACACACACACCTATCCACGCACGCAAACATGCACACTCACACGCACGCACACACACACACACACGCATGCACACATATACGCACACACACATGAACACACACAGATGCACGCATGCACACACATATACGCACACAGTTTTTGAGTGGGGGCTCGGATTAAACAATCATTTCCAGAGTGTTATTCCAGGAAGAAATAAATAAAGATGGATCAATAACCCCCCTCAGGACCTCACACTCCCCACTGTTTGGAAGATGTATCGTTTCTTTCATTTCTCGCTCAGTCCTCAGGGAAATGGACTTACCGAGAATAAACCCACCCGTCTCTTTTCGACCTCTCCAAAAGCACTGAATGGAAACTGCCTGAGCTGGTATCCATTTCTCCTCACTCAGTCACCCCCTCCTGCCCAACACACACTCACTCAGTCACCCCCCTCCTGCCCAACACACACTCACACACTCACTCAGTCACCCCCTCCTACCCAACACACACTCACACACTCACTCAGTCACCCCCCTCCTACCCAACACACACTCACACACTCACTCAGTCACCCCCTCCTACCCAACACACACTCACTCAGTCACCCCCCTCCTGCCCAACACACACTCACACACTCACACTCACACACTCACTCAGTCACCCCCCTCCTGCCCAACACACACTCACACACTCACACTCACACACTCACTCAGTCACCCCCCTCCTACCCAACACACACTCACTCAGTCACCCCCCTCCTACCCAACACACACTCACTCAGTCACCCCCCTCCTACCCAACACACACTCACTCAGTCACCCCCCTCCTACCCAACACACACTCACTCAGTCACCCCCCTCCTACCCAACACATACTCACTCAGTCACCCCCCTCCTACCCAACACACACTCACACAGTCACCCCCCTCCTGCCCAACACACACTCACACACTCACACACTCACACAGTCACCCCCCTCCTACCCAACACACACTCACACACTCACTCAGTCACCCCCCTCCTACCCAACACACACTCACACACTCACTCAGTCACCCCCTCCTGCCCAACACACACTCACACACTCACTCAGTCACCCCCCTCCTACCCAACACACACTCACACACTAACACACTCACACAGTCACCCCCCTCCTACCCAACACACACTAACACACTCACACAGTCACCCCCCTCCTACCCAACACACACTCACACACTCACTCAGTCACCCCCTCCTACCCATCACACACTCACACACTCACACAGTCACCCCCCTCCTACCCAACACACACTCACACACTCACTCAGTCACCCCCCTCCTACCCATCACACACTCACACACTCACACACTCACACACTCACACAGTCACTCAGTCACCCCCCTCCTACCCAACACACACTCACACACTCACTCAGTCACCCCCTCCTGCCCAACACACACTCACACACTCACTCAGTCACCCCCCTCCTACCCAACACACTCACACACTCACACACTCACTCAGTCACCCCCCTCCTACCCAACACACACTAACACACTCACTCAGTCACCCCCTCCTACCCAACACACACTCACACAGTCACACAGTCACCCCCTCCTACCCAACACACACTCACACACTCACTCAGTCACCCCCCTCCTGCCCAACACACACTCACACACTCACTCAGTCACCCCCCTCCTACCCAACACACACTCACACACTAACACACTCACACAGTCACCCCCCTCCTACCCAACACACACTAACACACTCACACAGTCACCCCCTCCTACCCAACACACACTCACACACTCACTCAGTCACCCCCTCCTACCCATCACACACTCACACACTCACTCAGTCACCCCCTCCTGCCCAACACACACTCACACACTCACTCAGTCACCCCCTCCTACCCAACACACAGTCACACACTCACTCAGTCACCCCCTCCTACCCAACACACACTCACACACTCACTCAGTCACCCCCTCCTACCCAACACACACTCACACACTCACTCAGTCACCCCCCTCCTACCCAACACACACTCACACACTCACTCAGTCACCCCCTCCTACCCAACACACACTCACACACTCACTCAGTCACCCCCTCCTACCCAACACACACTCACACACTCACTCAGTCACCCCCCTCCTACCCAACACACACTCACACACTCACTCAGTCACCCCCCTCCTACCCAACACACACTCACACACTCACTCAGTCACCCCCCTCCTACCCAACACACACTCACACACTCACTCAGTCACCCCCCTCCTACCCATCACACACTCACACACTCACTCAGTCACCCCCTCCTACCCAACACACACTCACACACTCACTCAGTCACCCCCTCCTACCCAACACACACTCACACAGTCACTCAGTCACCCCCCTCCTACCCAACACACACTAACACACTCACTCAGTCACCCCCCTCCTACCCAACACACACTCACACACTCACCCCCCTCCTACCCAACACACACTCACACACTCACACACTCACACAGTCACTCAGTCACCCCCTCCTACCCAACACACACTCACACACTCACACACTCACACACTCACACAGTCACTCAGTCACCCCCCTCCTACCCAACACACACTCACTCACACTCACACACTCACACACTCACACACTCACTCAGTCACCCCCCTCCTACCCAACACACACTCACACACTCACACACTCACACAGTCACTCAGTCACCCCCCTCCTACCCAACACACAGTCACACACTCACTCAGTCACCCCCCTCCTACCCAACACACACTCACACTCACACAGTCACCCCCTCCTACCCAACTCACACTCACACACTCACTCAGTCACCCCCCTCCTACCCAACACACACTAACACACTCACTCAGTCACCCCCCTCCTACCCAACTCACACTCACACACTCACTCAGTCACCCCCCTCCTACCCAACACACACTCACACACTCACTCAGTCACCCCCCTCCTACCCATCACACACTCACACACTCACACACTCACACACTCACACACTCACACAGTCACTCAGTCACCCCCCTCCTACCCAACACACACTCACACACTCACACACTCACACACTCACACAGTCACTCAGTCACCCCCCTCCTACCCAACTCACACTCACACAGTCACTCAGTCACCCCCCTCCTACCCATCACACACTCACACACTCACTCAGTCACCCCCCTCCTACCCATCACACACACACACTCACTCAGTCACCCCCTCCCTACAACACACACTCACACACTCACTCAGTCACCCCCTCCTACCCAACACACACTCACACACTCACTCAGTCACCCCCCTCCTACCCAACACACACTCACACACTCACCCCCTCCTACCCAACACACACTCACACAGTCACTCAGTCACCCCCTCCTACCCAACACACACTCACACACTCACTCAGTCACCCCCTCCTACCCAACACACACTCACACACTCACTCAGTCACCCCCTCCTACCCAACACACACTCACACACTCACCCCTCCTACCCAACACACACTAACACACTCACTCAGTCACCCCCCTCCTACCCAACACACACTCACACACTCACTCAGTCACCCCCCTCCTACCCAACACACACTCACTCAGTCACCCCCCTCCTACCCAACACACACTCACTCAGTCACCCCCCTCCTGCCCAACACACACTCACTCAGTCACCCCCCTCCTACCCAACACACACTCACTCAGTCACCCCCCTCCTACCCAACACACACTCACTCAGTCACCCCCCTCCTACCCAACACACACTCACTCAGTCACCCCCCTCCTGCCCAACACACACTCACACTCACACACTCACCCCCTCCTACCCAACACACACTCACACACTCACACAGTCACCCCCTCCAGTCACCCCCCCCAACACACACTCACACACTCACTCAGTCACCCCCCTCCTACCCAACACACACTCACACACTCACACAGTCACCCCCCTCCTGCCCAACACACACTCACACAGTCACACAGTCACCCCCCTCCTACCCAACACACACTCACACAGTCACACAGTCACCCCCTCCTACCCAACACACACTCACACACTCACTCAGTCACCCCCTCCTACCCAACACACACTCACACACTCACTCAGTCACCCCCCCCCTCCTCACACCTCACACAGTCACACCCAACACACTCACACACTCACCAGTCACCCCCTCCTACCCATCACACACTCACACACTCACACTCACACACTCTCCCTCCCACCAACGACAAGCAATCCCCAACGGAGGTGCAGGCGAGGCGAGAGAGGCTGCTGGCCCCAGGAGACAATGACCCGTCACTCCAAAGGCAAACCATCACAGTGCCGTCACATTTCTAGAACTTTGTGTTGTACATGAATCTGTTTTTTTGTTTCGTTTTTTTAAACAAAAAAAAACAGGCGACGGCATCAGATCTCTCTTCTCTCGTATTTCGAGGCCCGCAGCCTCGGACTGAAGGAGAGACGGCATCCTGAACCTAACAAAAACCAGCAAGGGTAAAACAAAAGATGAAAAAGAACAAACAGAATAAAACTTTTCAGTGATCAAACACGGGCTCACAGACGGCGATTCGTTAACTCGTCAGGCGACACACGTGAATACGAGCTGGGGGAGGAGGGGGGGGGTGGGGGATTGAGGAATGATCTCTTCTGGCCTAAAACACAAACACCATTATGAGAGGATTGCGACAACGCCACCGTACAAGATTGATGAAGGAGAGCAGACTATTACCTCCTCATCGGGAGGGAGCGTGATTCTGTGTGCGTACGCTGAGGGGAGACTGCCAGTGGCGTAATGAGTCATTACTCGCTCAGCGATGTAACGCCCGCCGTTTAGCGATGCGTCGACGCCCGGGCCCACCCCGCTCCCGGAGCACGCTGGCGTTCATCACGCCGCGCCGTGACATCCGTACGCGGCGATCCCGTTATACCGCGCGCTCGATCAGCCGCGGTGTGTCGGGGGGGGGCTCGCATCACCTTCTTTCAGTTCACGGTTCACCGCCCTCTCTCTGGCGGATTAACGTATGTTTTTGTTAATGTGTTCACGTTAGTTTGAAGAAAAGCGCTGCCTTTTGCGTTTGAAAGCCGTGACATCGTTTCTGCGGTGGTGCCAGTCCTGCTACGGAAATCGACATCTTTTGTTGTGACAGCAGCGTGACAAGGGGGCTGATTATCATGCGCCGAATGAGACCCTGTACACTGCACGTCTGGCACCGGATCCTTCTGCTCGCTTTCAGTAATGCCAAAATGAAACGCTCATTTCAATCACATTTTTAGATTTTTTTTCAATCACACGCACATTCAAGTGCATCCTCTCATAATGTTAGGCCAACATGTTATCAACTGGTTACGCAGGAGTAGAGGAACAGCCCGTTGCGTTTGTGTGTGTGTGTGTGTGTGTGTGTGTGTGTTCATAGGTGTGCGTCTGTGTGTGCGTGCGCCTGTGTGTGTGCGTACACCTGTGTGTGTGTGTGTGTGTGTGTGTGTGTGTGTGTGTGTGTGCGTACGCCTGTGTGTGTGTGTGTGTGTGTGTGTGTGTGTGCGTGCGCCCGTGTGTGTGTGTGGGTGCATGTGTGTGTGTGTGTGTGTGTGTGTGTGTGTGTGTGTGTGTGTGTTCATAGGTGTGCGTCTGTGTGTGCGTGCGCCTGTGTGTGTGCATACGCCTGTGTGTGTGTGTGTGTGTGTGTGTGTGTGTGTGTGTGTGTGTGTGTGTGTGTGTGTGTGTGTGTGTGTGTGTGTGTGTGTGTGTGTGTGTGTGTGTGTGTGTGTGTGTGTGTGTTACACAGAGACAGACTCCTGTTAATGCTCCCTCAGTGCAGTTTTGCCCAAGAAGTGTGGAGGCGTCGTCTCCTGACATCAATACGCCCAGCGGAGTAAAGGTCCCACCGTGGGGAGATTCCATTCTGAGCTCGTCTATTCAATTCCAGAGCCAGGCAGCCAAAGGGAATTTTCACATCTTTCTGTCACGCTGCGCCCACCTCTGCTGCAGACCGCTCGGTCCAGCATCAATCCATATCGAAGAAGAGGGGGAGAAAATGCAGAGCGTACTGTGTTGTGAAGATTTTTAACGCCCATTTTTATTTTTCTCCCAGTTCTGGTTTGAATGAAATCCCCTGGAGTGGACCTTCCTCTCCTCCCCTCCCTCCTCCCCTTTAAAAAAAAATATTTTTATTTATTTTTTATTTTTTTGGCATTTTAGCAGACGCTCTTATCCAGAGCGACTGACACAGTTCACATTTTTTTACATACAATCCATTTATACAGCTGGATATTTTACTGAAGCAATTCAGGTTGAGTACCTGTAGCTCAAGGGTACAACGGCAGTGTTCCCACCTGGGAATTGAACCTGCAACCTTTGCGTTACAAGCCCAGTTCCTTAACCATTATGCTAACACTGCCGCCCCCCTCCCCCATCGGGCCACTGACACTTTTATCTGCTCGATACAGCGGTGCGACCGTCCATGAGGAATTTAAAAACCACAGATTTAAACTGTTTATGGAGAGTGGAAGCAGAACCCCCCGCCCCCTCTTCTCTCTCTCTCTCTCTCTCTCCACTCCCTGCATATTGCATAATTCAGGAAGAATTTGAACGCAACACGCTTGGATCTTAATGCAGAGTCCTCATGGTTTATTCAAGGTTTCCGTGGTTTATCCTGATTACAGCAGGAGACATCCCTTCCCCGCGCATCTTTAATAAGAAGAGAAAAGCGCGGCGAATGCGCCGATCGTCCGGCGCGCCGAACACGGCACGCGCTGCAGGCGCCTCGCGATGCGTGGAGAACAGACATCCCTCTGCTCCGAAGAGAGGAGCTACGATCACATCAGAGGTGTCACTCACACTCACAGTGTCCGTTCATCCTAAAACCAGGGCTGCTCAACTCAACTCAACTCAACTCCTGGGCCACCTTTACCCACCACACACACACACACACACACCAACCCCATTACATTTTAGCAAGGCCGTAACCATGGAGTCAACATTGGGGGGACCAAATCAATTTATTTATATTTTTATATCAGCTAGGCTATATATTGGGGGGACATTTTGAGCATATCTGAATATTGGGGGGGATGTGTCCCCCCCAATATATATGGTAATTTCGGCCTTGCATTTTAGGCATTTAGCAGACGCTCTTATCCAGAGCGACTTACAGTTTACATTTCTTTACATACAATCCATTTATACAGCTGGATATTTTTACTGAAGCAATTCAGGTTAAGTACCTTTAGCTCAAGGCTACAACGACAGTGTCCCATCTGGGGATTGAACCTGCAACCTTAACGTTACAAGCCCAGTTCCCTAACCATTATACCACACACCCCCAACTCAGGCTAAACTGCTCACATTAATGAATTATGCGTGCTTTTATTTACACCAGTGCGTTTCCTGCATAATGCACAGCAGCAACAGCTTAAAAAAAAAAAAAAAAAAAAACTGTTAAAAGATGGAAGGGAGAAAGGTTTGGTCTGGGGTGCGCGAGACTCTGACTCAAGGGCGACGTTATTCCAGACTTCTAAAAGCAATGGCCGGATCCTCCCTCTGGTCATCTTTCACCGATCTTTATTCTCCCACATGTCGATTTATAAGCGTAATAAAAGGCACAGAGGGTCCATTGTAAAGGTCAGAGGTGGCTCACCCTCTCCCAGCAGTTCAGCATCTATCCCTGCACCGCAGGCCTGCTGGATTTATCCTCTTTGTGTTGGCCTCTGTCACGGGACCTGACCGCACCCATAAAAGTACAACGTATGGCATTACACTTCCCCCCCGGGGCCAGTTGTGTCCTGATCCTGACAGTGTTACTTAATGGCAGACAAGGGTCGGGGAACGCGCCATGTTTTTAAGTCCGTCCTTCATCTTACTGCACTGACGTTTCATTGGTCCTTCCCCACGAGTGTCTGCGGCAACCTGTGTGTTTGAAATGGCCTTTCAACCAATCACTGCTCTCTGGCAGTTATTCACTGAGCTTTTATTTGACGAACAAGCGCCAGTTATAGCACCATGACCTGACCCTCCTTGCTGACAGGTAAGCACATTTTCTTTGAATGGCTTCTCCAGGTGGCCATTTATTATTTTAAAATATATTAAAAGTTTAATTTATCATAATCAATGTAACCAAGTGTCATCAGACAGCGTCGCCTTCGGCTAGCCGGACATATCATTCGGCACAATGAGCCAGCCAGTCGTGTCCTTCTTTGGACGCCAGACTCTCCCCGTCGTAGGGGTCGACCTAACATCACCCTTAAATCGTCCATCGAAATGGAGACAGGACTGTGCGGATTGTCTCTTCGCAATGCAATGCTTAACAGGGAATGCTGGATGAAGCTCATCAAGTCATCACAGATGTGAATGAATTAATGAATGAAATGAATGAATGTAACCAATGTACCAATCGTTGCTGCAATGTGACCAATCATTACCAAAGCAGGTTTAGAGAAAAAATAGAAAGACGTTTCTACGCCAACACTTTTAACGGGGAGGTAAACCACCCTGTAACAGCACTAAACACACACACACACACACACACACACACACACACACACACACTGGGGAGCGCGACAAAAGGCTCGACCGCCTACTCCACTCAGAAAAGCAGCGCATGTCAGAATCAGGGGAAGATAAATGATAGGTTTAAAGGTCAATTTCAGGCTCCTCCATTTTAAACTTGAAAAAGGCCTCTGCAGTCGGTCAGACTGGGCTCCATTTTAGAAAATGGCGTATACTAGAAAACTATAAAATGGCCATAGACTCACTATGACATATACTATCTAATAAATAATGTATGATTGTCATGTGCTTTTGTTTTTAATGGGAAAGACAAATACCTCTGTTATTTAAAGTATGTTATTTAGACAAAACCTTAGTGGCTATTTGCTAGGATTCAGGCAATTTGCTAGGATTTGTTCAATTCAGATTAAGTGCTTGGTTTGGACGTGCCAAGAATTGATCAATCGTAAATTTATCTCAAATGAGACTTTTTTTCCTGGCGTTCATTATCAAATTATTCTTTTTTCAACATCCCATAATTGTTTTCAGTTCCCAATCGGATATCCTTTATGTGGAATTCATATTCTACATTTTTTTTTTTTAAGTGGATGGCCCAATCAGTAAGCTTTTGATTACAGTGCTTCTACATTTGACCCAATCCTGAGGAGGCATAGCCCTTTCAGCTTGATGGGAACAATGAAAAAAACAACCGCCATATTTTCACTAATGAATGGAAAGCAAGAACAGCAGAGTCTTGAATATAGCCAGGCTTACGATCTGCCAGTGCATGTCATAAATACGTTATTACTTAATAGTAGCATTATTTTTGGAAAAACTCCTGGGCCTATGTGTGTGAACAATTAATTATCCAGTTAATTTTTTTTTTCATTTGCATTAATGAAGTATCGGATGGCATTGAAACCACATAATACACAACTTTTCCTCCTGTATAAAAGTGAGTTTGCTTCCCACCGAACAGGGTTCTTTACTTTGCCAACTCAGTTTGTTCGGTTGCAGCAAAGTTATGTTCCGCTGTAAGAGGACTGCTGCCCTGTGGCTCATTTACTT